>ONZH01013372.1:0-463329 GCA_900303285.1 Rhinella marina
CTCCTCCTGCCCACTGGACATTCCAACAGCCTCCCTTGATGGCAACTGCGTCTCATCATCATCATCGCTCATGATAACAGATGCTGGTTCAGGGTCCACATCAGCAGGAGATGGCGAAAACTCAAGTGGTTGGGCATCACTACAAACAAATTCCTCTGCTAGCTCCTGGGATTCTTCCGGCACATCTGAAAAAGGACCCGAAAAAGAGCTCCTGGGAGGGGTCAATGGGTGGGATGACTCTGTTGGCCAGGTGTGGAGGAAGGAGGGTCAGAGTGAGACTGTGTGGATGACTGGCTGGTGGACAACTGTGTGGAAGCGCTATCGGCTATCCATTGCACCACCTGTTCAACCTGCTCAGGCCTCAACAGCGGTGTAACCCGCCCCCTGCTTAACTGTCCCATAAAGGCAGGGATTCTGGATGAGTGGGATCCTGGCTGACCCTCACCAGCACGCATTGTATCCCCACTGGCTTCAACAAGGCCACCAACAGCATTTCCGCGCCCCCGTCCTCGTCCACGTCCGATTCCGCTAGCCCCCCTCCGCATTTTATTTTTTTTTACAATATTTTGCCTTCACAGCCGTGTACAACAGATTCAGACGGTGTGTATGAACACTACGTATATACAATTATTTTGCAAGAGAACGCAAAGTACAGGTGCCAATGAAAAGGCTTTTTTTTTTATATTTCTAGGTACACAGCCGTGTACAAACAGATCAGACGGTGTGTATGAACACTACGTATATACATTATTTTGCAAGAGAACGCAAAGTACAGGTGCCAATGAAAAGGCTTTTTTTTTTTATATTTCTAGGTACACAGCCGTGTACAAACAGATCAGACGGTGTGTATGAACACTACGTATATACAATTTATTTTGCCAAGAGAACGCAAGTACAGGTGCCAATGAAAAGGCTTTTTTTTTAAATATATTTCTAGGTACACAGCCGTGTACAAACAGATCAGACGGTGTGTATGAACACTACGTATATACAATTATTTTGCAAGAGAACGCAAAGTACATGGTGCCAATGAAAAGGCTTTTTTAAAATAATATTTCTAGGTACACAGCCGTGTACAAACAGATCAGACGGTGTGTATGAACACTACGTATATACAATTATTTTGCAAGAGAACGCAAAGTACAGGTGCCAATTGAAAAGGCTTTTTTTTAAATATATTTCTAGGTACACAACCGTGTACAAACAGATCAGACGGTGTGTATGAACACTACGTATATACAATTATTTTGCCAAGAGAACGCAAAGTACAGGTGCCAATGAAAAGGCTTGTTTTTTTTTAATATATTTCTAGGTACACAGCCGTGTACAAACAGATCAGACGGTGTGTATGAACACTACGTATATACAATTATTTTGCAAGAGAACGCAAAGTACAGGTGCCAATGAAAAGGCTTTTTTTAAATATATTTCTAGGTACACAGCCGTGTACAACAGATCAGACGCGTGTGTATGAACACTACGTATATACAATTATTTTGCAAGAGAACGCAAAGTACAAGGTGCCAATGAAAAGGCTTTTTTTTTATATTTCTAGGTACACAGCCGTGTACAAACAGATCAGATGGTGTGTATGAACACTAACGTATATACAATTATTTTGCAAGAGAACGCAAAGTACAGGTGCCAATGAAAAGGCTTTTTTTTTTAAATATTTCTAGGTACACAGCCGTGTACAAACAGATCAGACGGTGTGTATGAACACTACGTATATACAATTATTTTGCAAGAGAACGCAAAGTACAGGTGCAATGAAAAGGCTTTTTTTTTAAATATATTTCTAGGTACACAGCTGTGTACAAACAGATCAGACGGTGTGTATGAACACTACGTATATACAATTATTTTGCAAGAGAACGCAAAGTACAGGTGCCAATGAAAAGGCTTTTTTTTTTTTATATTCTAGTACACAGCCGTGTACAAACAGATCAGACGGTGTGTATGACACTACGTATATACAATTATTTTGCAAGAGAACGCAAAGTACAGGTGCCAATGAAAAGGCTTTTTTTTTTTATATATTTCTAGGTACACAGCCTGTGTACCAAAGCAGATCAGACCCGGTGTGTATGAACACTACGTATATACATTATTTTGCAAGAGAACGCAAAGCTACAGGTGCCAATGAAAAGACTTTTTTTTTTATATTTCTAGGTACACAGCCGTGTACAAACAGGATCAGACGGTGTGTATGAAACATACCGTATATACAATATTTTGCAAGAGAACGGCCAAGTACAGGTGCCAATGAAAGGCCTTTTTTTTTTTATATTTCTAGGTACACAGCCGTGTACAAAACAGATCAGACGGTTGTGTATGAACACTACGTATATACAATTATTTTGCAAGAGAACGCAAAGTACAGGTGCCAATGAAAGGCTTTTTTTTTTTATATTTCTAGGTACACAGCCGTGTACAAACAGATCAGACGGTGTGTATGAACACTACGTATATACAATTATTTTGCAAGAGAACGCAAAGTACAGGTGCCAATGAAAAGGCTTTTTTTTAATATATTTCTAGGTACACAGCCGTGTACAAACAGATCAGACGGTGTGTATGAACACTACGTATATACAATTATTTTGCAAGAGAACGCAAAGTACAGGTGCCAATGAAAAGTCTTTTTTTTAAATATATTTCTAGGTACACAGCCGTGTACAAACAGATCAGACGGTGTGTATGAACACTACGTATATACAATTATTTTGCAAGAGAACGCAAAGTACAGGTGCCAATGAAAAGGCTTTTTTTAATATATTTCTAGGTACACAGCCGTGTACAAACAGATCAGACGGGTGTGTATGAACACTACGTATATACAATTATTTTGCAAGAGAACGCAAAGTACAGGTGCCAATGAAAAGGCTTTTTTTTAAAATATATTTCTAGGTACACAGCCGTGTACAAACAGATCAGACGGTGTGTATGAACACTACGTATATACAATTATTTGCAAGAGAACGCAAAGTACAGGTGCCAATGAAAAGGCTTTTTTTTAAAATATATTTCTAGGTACACAGCCGTGTACAAACAGATCAGACGGTGTGTATGAACACTACGTATATACAATTATTTTGCAAGAGAACGCAAAGTACAGGTGCCAATGAAAAGGCTTTTTTTTAATATATTTCTAGGTACACAGCCGTGTACAAACAGATCAGACGGTGTGTATGAACACTACGTATATACAATTATTTTGCAAGAGAACGCAAAGTACAGGTGCCAATGAAAAGGCTTTTTTTTTTTATATTTCTAGGTACACAGCCGTGTACAAACAGATCAGATGGTGTGTATGAACACTACGTATATACAATTATTTTGCAAGAGAACGCAAAGTACAGGTGCCAATGAAAAGGCTTTTTTTTAAATATATTTCTAGGTACACAGCCGTGTACAAACAGATCAGACGGTGTGTATGAACACTACGTATATACAATTATTTTGCAAGAGAACGCAAAGTACAGGTGCCAATGAAAAGGCTTTTTTTTAAATATATTTCTAGGTACACAGCTGTGTACAAACAGATCAGACGGTGTGTATGAACACTACGTATATACAATTATTTTGCAAGAGAACGCAAAGTACAGGTGCCAATGAAAAGGCTTTTTTTTTTTATATTTCTAGGTACACAGCCGTGTACAAACAGATCAGACGGTGTGTATGAACACTACGTATATACAATTATTTTGCAAGAGAACGCAAAGTACAGGTGCCAATGAAAAGGCTTTTTTTTTATATATTTCTAGGTACACAGCCGTGTACAAACAGATCAGACGGTGTGTATGAACACTACGTATATACAATTATTTTGCAAGAGAACGCAAAGTACAGGTGCCAATGAAAAGGCTTTTTTTTTTTTATATTTCTAGGTACACAGCCGTGTACAAACAGATCAGACGGTGTGTATGAACACTACGTATATACAATTATTTTGCAAGAGAACGCAAAGTACAGGTGCCAATGAAAAGGCTTTTTTTAAATATATTTCTAGGTACACAGCCGTGTACAAACAGATCAGACGGTGTGTATGAACACTACGTATATACAATTATTTGCAAGAGAACGCAAAGTACAGGTGCCAATGAAAAGGCTTTTTTTTAAATATATTTCTAGGTACACAGCCGTGTACAAACAGATCAGACGGTGTGTATGAACACTACGTATATACAATTATTTTGCAAGAGAACGCAAAGTACAGGTGCCAATGAAAAGGCTTTTTTTTTTATATATTTCTAGGTACACAGCCGTGTACAAACAGATCAGACGGTGTGTATGAACACTACGTATATACAATTATTTTGCAAGAGAACGCAAAGTACAGGTGCCAATGAAAAGGCTTTTTTTTTTTTAATATATTTCTAGGTATACAGCCGTGTACAAACAGATCAGACGGTGTGTATGAAGACTACGTATATACAATTATTTTGCAAGAGAACGCAAAGTACAGGTGCCAATGAAAAGGCTTTTTTTTTTTTTATATTTCTAGGTACACAGCCGTGTACTAACAGGTCAGACGGTGGGTATTTACACCTGGTATACAAAAAGGGTATTGCAGGCACACAGAACCCAGAACACTAGAGCCAAAGAAACTGTATTTAAAAAAAAAAAAATGTACACAGCCGTATACTGCCAGAAGATCAGATGGTGCATATACACACTAGGTATATAACAGGGTTTTGCAGCCAAAAAAAACGCAGAACAGTAGTGCCAAATATAGTTTGGTATGTAGCAGAGCACCTAATACACCACTAATGCCTCTCTCTGTTCCTACTCCAGCAGCTATCCCTGAATACAGCAACCGTTCTCTGCAGACTCTATATTGTAGTAAAGCTATCACTGTACTGCACTATAGTAGCCCTGATAAGGGCTTTTAATCACGCTCCTGCCTGTCCAACAGCTAAAACCTATCTGTCCCTTCTCCAGCCTCTGTCCCTGACTAAGTTCACGCAGCATATGCGAACGAGCAGGAAGAGCTGAGTTTTTAATATTCGAGGTCACATGGTTTTTCCAGCCAATCCATGTAGACGCTGTTTTCGCGCTGCCAGCGTGCTCCGCGGGCCTGTCATACCCCCCCTGCATGTTGATTGGTGGAAAAAGAGCGCCAGGGAAGGTGGGAGGGGAAACGAATTCTAAGTGCGCCATCGCCGTTATACTCGATTGAAATCGAGTATGCCGAATAGCGTAGTATTCGATCGAATACCGGCTCGATCGAACACTACTCGCTCATCTCTATTCATTAGCATGCAACATTGCCTACTGTGGTAAATGACTACAGTGGCCAAAATGCACAAAATGATACATATTTTACAAGCTATCCTACAAAAAAAGCATTGTATTCGACATAATAGTCTGCAAGGTTAAGAGTGCTTTTCTTAAACACACGCGTACAAACTAAAGACTAGAGATGAGCGAGTCTATTCTGCGCTTCATAGATTCGTATCGAATCTTGGAAATCTTCCGCTGCGAAGCAAATCAGAATTTTACGAGATTCGCTCCATTAGATTCGAAAATGTTCTCAAGGCTTTCTACGCATTTGCTACGTACTTGTCCGATAAATTGTACGCTAATGCTATGTATAAGTTACTTTATACGCTGATGCGTACGAATTCAGTTAATTAGCAAACTTTTACTGTTAGTTTGTTATTCGTTTGGCATAAACTCGGGAAGAAAGCGGTCACCTGACCTAGTGGGCAGGGCTCGCTCTGATTGGCTCAGGCTCGGTAAGCCAGCGATGTATCACTTCTGATGCGACTGCTGAGACAAGCAGAAGCACTGTTGTGAAGTTCTGAGAGACAGAGACCTGTGCGTTGTTGAAATTGGGGTGTGATTGTTCTGGGAATGAATATTACACATATCAGGGATACGGCAAGTGCAGGGCCAGTGCAGGGCTAGTAATTAATCAGGCAGGGAGAGAGACAGGGAGAGAGATAGAGAGAGAGACAAAGACCCGCTGCAGGGCTACAGTCAAGTGAAAAATGTCTGGCATGGAAAAGCAAAAGGGTTCCAGCCAGACCTCGAGCTCCAAAAAAAAGTAGAAGGTGGCACAGGGCAGCAGTGCCAAAGGACCTGTAGCTGGAGCTTCTACTTCTGTAATTCGTAATAGTTGGCCACTGTTCAATCAGGCTAACCCACCAAGGCGCAAAATTGTAGTGGAGGAGAAAGTGGATGAGGTCGTGGAGTGGATGGCACGCTCATCTCAGTCACAGCCGGATGAGCTGCTGTCATCTGCTGATACAGTATCCATATGTAGCCAGGGGTCAGACTCCTCCTGCTCCACCATTCCACTCCAGCAAAGTCCATCATTTTCTGCCACCTCTCGGGCTTCAGTGCTCCCTCCTAGTGGTGTCCCTTCTGCAATTTCTAAAAAAAAAAAAAGGCCACCGAACCCCACCGCATAATCCGGCGGTTATAGAGGACAGCCTCCCTGAGGATTTCTTAGAGGGCAGAGTTTGGACTGTCCGGAATTGTCGGTTGGTGGGGAACAGCCTAATTCGCAATCCGAAAAAAGCGGTGGGCCGGAGTCTGATGATGAATCTGATGTGTTAGACCGGAGGACCTGGGAAGCAGATGGGGCCGGTGAGGAGGGTTTGATCTCCGAGGAGGGTGGTAGTAGTAGTGGCAGCAACAGAGGGCAGAGGCGAGTTAGGACCAGGGCCAGGCCTTCCTTGGGAACTAGCGAGACCCCAAGTATAGTGGGGCCGGCACCAGGGTGTAAGCGTGCAAGGGCTACAAGCTTGGCCAGCTGTGGAGGGCGCACATCAGGTGTGTGGAAGTATTTCACCACTCTGCCGGGGGACAGCATTATGGCCATGTGTAATTTGTGTAAACAGAAATTGAGTTGTGGGAAATCCACAAGTGTAGGGACCACTGCTCTGTGGAACCATCTGAGGCGGCGTCATGCCGCCAATTTAGAGCAGTGCATTAATACTGAAGAGCTGGTTACTTCTCCCGGGGTCCCTTGTGTCAGGCAGGCCGCATCCAGGGCCGTAGCTCAGCCCGCATCCAGGGGTGTAACTAGTACATGCATCTCATCACCCACTGCGTGCATGTCTCCACCTCTTCTTATTCGCCAGCCGTCCATTGCCGAGTTCGTGGCCAGGAAGCAGTTTTATGCCACAACTAATCCGACAGTGTGCAAACTGAATGGTCACCTGAAAAAGTTGCTGGCTGTGCAGTCTCTGCCGTACCAGCTGGTTGACTGCCCAGCTTTTAGGGAGCTAATGGCTTGCGCTCAGCCACGCTGGCAGGTCCCTAGCCGGCATTACTTCTCCAACAAAGCTATCCCCACTGTTACAGGGCCAAGATTCAGCCCTGTTTTCATATTTAAATTGGACACATGGTTGAGTGACTAACATCACTTTGCCATGTGATTTCATAGTCTTGACCCCGCCCCTTCCTGTGCTTACATCACAAGTACAAGGAATTGGGGGAGGCAGGTATTAATATACCTGGCCACTGGGGCATGCGTGGGGAGACCAGCTTCCTGTGAGGTCTTAGATGGATGACGACCATACATGCTAAGGCTAAGTATCTTTTGTCTATATTGTTAGACTATAGGCCAGTTACATGGTGTATGTATACTGATGTGACCGTGATATTGAAAGTATTTGTATATGTTGTATGTAGTACATTGTAGTCCAGTAAAGGTGTCTTTTATTATATCTGCAGAGTTATGTGTTATTCCTGGTGATACCAAGCCACCATACTGTAGCTGTGGTATAAACTGTGAACAATCCCACGAGCTAGGGGGAAAAGGGGAATATTGACCGTTGTCTTCTGATAATTGGTAATAGTTCGCCCTTTTCACACCAGTAACCTGAGATATTGCTGTTGGTAACTATTATTGATATTAATAAGCGATATCTATCCTCTTTCAACGGAGGTCCAGGTAGGAGACAATATTCATTATTAATATTCAGCATTGATATATTAATAATAATATTCCTATCCTCTTTCACCCACATTTACTCAAAGAAGTTGTGTACCTTTTAAAACTGAACATTTGTTATTAGTGCACGAATGTTCGCAAAAGCCACATAATAACGTATGATTTGTACGCAGATTCACCGAATAGATTCGTAGAATATACTTATCTTATGAAAAGTTCGATGAACATTCGGCGAAGCGAATTTTGAATGATTCGCTCATCTCTACTAAAGACAATGCTAACCTAGTTTAGAAAAGGAATTTGTAGCCAACTTGTAGTCTACTTATGCCTCATGCGGATGGCATACGTCCATGCGACATCCATTTTTTTCAGACCCATTGACTTCAAATGGGTCCATGGACCACATTTTGCAGCCAAGAATATGTTCTAACTTTTGCAGAACAGACATACGGATGTGGAAAGCACACGGATCATATATATTTTGTGTATCTGTGCTTTGCAGACTGCAAAATGCATACAGTCGTGTGCGTGAGGCCTTACAAAAATAACTTTGCAACTTTGGAACTGCATAAATAACATTATAGTAGTGTTAATAATGTACTGTTTACCACACTAACTAGGGCAATACTATAACAACAGAAGGACTACAGGGAAATACAAAAATCTGTGGTTTGTCCTGCAGATCTGTCTGATTTTTATTACACCAGACTATAATCTGATGACTATTTACAGTCTACAAGCAAGAAGAACATTCATTTTAAAGGAACAAGAGAAGATCTATTCTTGGAACCCCATTGTTTTGCAGACCCATAATTACCTAATTCTCCAGTCTCCCAGCCTTTAGTTAAAAAGATTTTTATTGAATGAATAAATGAATGAATTATATACAGACAATAATAGAAATTGCAGCACTACTTTTTGAAAGATGCAAAGTGAGTCACATTCATTTAATCCACTGGTGGTCGTTCCTCCTGGCTCTACTTCTCACAGCATATTTGGCTCGAAAAAGGTCCTTTTGGGACTGAAACGTTGCCTGAATGTATCTGGAGTTTCTTGATTTATGGTGAGAAAGAGATGTTTCATTGTTGCATGGTTTACCTTTGTTATATGTGCAGTGCTGGGTTTGGGGTGGCCCCAACGCCACCCCAACGTCGAGGTGTCACCACGTGTTGCTGCTCTCCAAAAGGGATGGTAAGGTGTGGTGCATCCCAATGGGAAATAAGGGTTAAATAAATGTGACTAACTTTGCATATTTCAAAAAGAATTAATGCCACAATTTTTGTTATTGTCTAATTTGTGGACTGAATGGTCCTTCTGAGAGGACCTCAACTTCCAAAGGAGTGTGGTGCCAATACTTTAAGGACATTATAGTTATACAGAGACATGGACTATATCTGAATGGGTAAGCAACATGTTCTTAAAGGGGAAGTCCATGCTGTACATTCCTAAGCATTTGACTACACACCTAAGAAAAAACACCAACTTGCTTTATTCAATTTTCAAGAATACTTGTTTTTCCAATAATTCCATAACATCTTTCAGCTTTAATCTGCATTAGTCATGCAGCGTAATTGCTCCTATTTTGCAAGAACACATGTCCCTAAATATGTATTTTGTTAGTTATAAACTTTTTTTTCAAAGGCTATTTTGTATATATAGTAATTTATAACGAAACAATGAAGCAGATAGCGTTTCTACTCCAGTCTGTTAGGAACGGACCGCGCAGGACTGTTTTTAATGGAAAAATCATGATGTTAACACTCCCTTTTACATGTTTGATGTTTTTGGTCTCTTGAGAGATTGTCTCAAGTTGTAATAAAAAGGCAGCTTATGAGGAGGAAACATGCACGTTGGTTTGGCTTTCATGTTCTGTACAGGGATGATATTCATATTCTGTGTGGTTTTTTATTAAATTGTTTTATGGGTAAAAATAATTGTGTGCTTTCGAATGTGATGAAAACTGCTGAATTAGTTTAGTCATGGTGAATGTTGCCGCTATGTCTGTTTAGTAACTATATCCTGGTGGGCCATTTACCATTTTCAATCAAATTATGTGTTCACTGGATCCTGTACTAAACAATGGTTCCATACAGTACATGAAATGACTGGATGATTTAGAGAAACATTAAGAACATGACTCACCTTGCCTCAAACATCATATGACGTTTTTTGAGATAATTCACAGATTTTCCCTCAGATTGACAGGTAATTTTCTCTTCAGTTGAAGTAACTTGTCCAATTTTTACAGTTTGGACTCACCTTTCCAGCATCAAGAACTGATGTCCATCCACCATGGCAAGGTGACCTCTTTTAGATGGGACTCTACTCTATAATGACTAGTCTCCTTGTGCAAACATCCCTCAAATAAATTCAGGGAACGTAGGCTCCAACTATATACTGCTCTAATTAAAAACAGCTTTTGCGAACGTTTGGTGGTTAAGAGTAAGGTCCCATCTAAAAGAGGTTTCCTGGCTTTGGTGGAAGGGAACAAATGATCAAAATATATTTGCTAAGTACGATATATATTTTTTCTCAAGAGTACTGCTGCATTGTCTTTGATTTTGCATTTGTATTTTCAACCACAGCAATGCTCACCTGCACATTTACTTCATTTTACAGGATGTTTTTGCAGTATGCATTCTGAGGTGTGGCTGCCTCCATTTTAGTCTTGCACTCCTAACTACCCATCTTTCCAACGGGCTGTTTTTAATCAGAGCAGTTATATAGCTTGAGCTTTCTCTCCCTGAATTCAATGCTTCCTAGAGCTAGGGCAGTGAAAGTAGGGCCACCTTTTCTTTCCTTGAGGCACACCCTGATGTTGGGGTTCCTGCCTGATGGTGGTGGGCATGCCCTTGGTGTTGTGGGTTAGGTGCGGGGCAGGGCATGTAGGTACATGAAAAGTAGGAAATGAACAAGTCTCTTTCTACTAAAGTGCAGAATGGAAGTTGTAGTACATCAAACAATATCAAAACACAGTGCCAAGTCACTTCCCAATAGCTGTATATAGGCAAACTGCAACCCTGATGATAATAGAAGCGGTAGAGCCTAAGTTCCTTCTAAAATCTTTACAACCTTTCCAAGATGATCACAGGCATGCAAAGCTCTCAAAAATGAGGAAAGCATCCCAGGCTACAAACTATTCACACGAAAGTGTGGTAGGCATCAGACACAATGTCTTCTCTAGCTTTCCTGCAGGGATTTTTCTCTCAACAGGAATTATGTTTCTCCTGGAGCTAAACTGAACTAACTTCTTCCCTTATCAGCAGGTAGCGTTAAAACTGAAGTGGCTGATGCAATACTCACCAGACGGCTCCTCCCTCAGAGGGGAAAGCTAATTCCCTCTGCTGCATCAGGGCATAATTACCTAAATAATGCCACCTAAAGGAATATATACAAGGTATAATACAAAGCATTAACAGATTAAATAACATCTAATCAAGAACAATTTGCAAGTACCCTGTTCCAGTATACTGCAGATGGATAGCTCACATTGTATGTATTTTGTCTACCTGTGAATGTGCACAGTAAACTGGTACAAATTAAAGGAAACCTGTCACTAGGTTTGGGGTCACTAAACCACCAGTATGTCCTTATACAGCTGGGGTTTTGGAATTATGTAGTTAAAGAACTGTCCACCAAAAAAGATAAACATTGATCGCAATTCCACATGCAATCCCAGCACAGTTTACAAAACTTCTGAGCGTAATTAATACTATAATGCATAAGTCCACTCACCGCTGCCACAGCACCATCCAAATAGACAGCCTATTTGGATGGTGCTGTGGCAGCGGTGAGTGGACTTATGCATTATTGCACAGCGCAACCCAGCAGCACCAGCCTTCAGACCAAGCCCCTTTGGCACTTGGCCCCACCAACCCATAAGTACTAAAGCAACAATTAGTGATGAGCGAATCTATTCGGTGCTTCGTAGATTCGTATCGAATCTTACAATTTTTGTACTCCGAAGCAAATCCGGATTTTTTCAGTTTCGCTTTGTATTATTCGTAAGTTTTCGTAAAATTTTGAACGCTAATGATACGTACGCTACGTACGAAATGTATGCATTCTTCGTGAAGCGGGAAAATACGCCCTGGCAAGAGCGGGAAAGTGAAGATACGCCCCCCTCAGAACTAGAAAAAACCAGCCTGGCCCACCTGGATCTAACTATTTGCACATATAGGGAGTGAAGACTCCTCCCTCAGTACTCCACCCTCCTCTGAACCAGTTTAGACCAGCGCTGAGCACTGATCAGTAGTAGCAAGCATGGTCTTTGGAAACGAGTTCCCCTAACCACTGCCCGCTCCAGACATCAGGGTGTCACACTCTGAACTCAAGACGAGAAACCCAGCTTCAGTGCCCTTATTTTCCTTACCTTCTGCTGAGATTGCTGCGCATCGTGAGGTGGTTCGTCGTGAGGCGGCTGGTGTGGCTGCTGTGGCTGGTGCGGCGGAGGCGGCTGGAGCATCAACCTCCTAGAGGAGATCAACAACACCTTCCATAAGGCAGAACCCGATTGTGCCAGCATCATTGACGGCCCATGCGCAGACTCTCTGGGACTACAAGAATGCCGTGGAGGACTGGGTAATCCAGGTACTGGACCATCCTAGGCCGGGAGATCCTAAATTGGAGCACCGAAAGGGAACTGTCCTGTGGTTTTCGGTCGAGCGAGGCTCTGGCTTCCTGGCAGATGACAAGGACGGCAAGGAGTACTTTGTGGGCCGCAGGTCAGTTAAACGGCCGTACCTGCTCAGCCTCATCACAGCCTGCTTGTGGGGGATCAGGTGGAGTACACCCCCATGACGTCCCTGAAAGGCCCCTTTGCTACCGGGGTTACCCTACTTTCTAAGCCTTTGGTACCTACATCGGAACCAGAAGTGTGGCCGGATGAACCACCAGGTCCAGGACGTGTGCGCTGCCTTCAGGAGTCACCAGATGGCGTCCTCCAGTTCAGGGAAAAGCCACAGCCACAGCCGGAGCCTCTGATACCTGGACTGCCACCACCACCACCTTTTAGCTGGGTCAGCTGACAACTTCATCATTTACATTCCAATCCACGGTGATCCACCAATACCAACTACTGTGGAAGATGAAGCCAGCAGCAGCCAGGGGAGCTGGGGCTTCTTCCCTGGATGCAACCTTGCCGGAACCGCTGCAGCCAGAAGTCCTTATTCTTGTTGTCCTGGCAAGAGGATCTGGAAAAGCGCAAGTGGCTGCAGCGCTCGCCAGCGTGACCACCACCTGGACCTGGTCAAGTCCGACTTCCGGAAGAAGAGGGCAGTGGAGTTCCACCACGGCAGTGAGTGTGGCCTACAAGAGGCAGGAGCATCCTCTGATGTCCTTTAGTAGCAGCTCAAGTGAGGAGGACTTCAGGTCCCTTATCTAAGGGACCCAACTACTGGCTGGTTTAAAGGAAACTTCAAGAGGACCTATGGGAGCCACACCATGGACTGCACCTGACGGGTGAGAGCTAGTTGGCACTTTTTTTGTTTAGTTTGTATTGCCCCCTGTTTGACTCTCACCCAGATGGACATGGCTGTCAGGACTCCCCCCTTTCTGCAGAAAATTTCCAGTTGCTCCTAAGTGCGCCTATTTTCCTTTTTCCCCCCTTCTCAGGTTATTTGGGCGCCCCCTTTTTCCAGTGTTCCAGTGTTTTATCATGCCAAGGAGCCACGAGGAGAGACTCAAACGTATATCTGAGCCTTTTATGCTTGTAAATGTGAAATTGATTGCACTAAAATGTTTGCATAATTATGTCTTTGCTGTATTTTAGCTACACTGCTTTTACTGGTTCAGCAACGTTCAAGTTCAAGCCCATTGTGTGTATTCTTTTTCCGCTACTGCAATGTGTCCTTTGAACGGTGTTTTTAGTAAATTATGCACTTCGCTGGATAGCTAGCAGTGAGCACCTTACTTTTCTACCTCATATGGACTGCCTCTGAGGACTGTACGCCGTGGCCTAGCTTCGTGTGTATGATGCAATCACGAGTCAATAGTACGCTAAGGATTCGTACGCACTTTTGTATGCTAATGCTTACGTATTGCGTACTTTTAACAACGCTGACTGTATGTTCGTAATTTGTGTAGGAAAGTTCGCAAAACAACGATTATTTTTTAACGTAAATTTGACTGAATAAATTCGTATTAAAAACGAATCTTGTCAAAAATTCGTCGAACATTCGCCGAAGCAAATTTTCAATGATTCGCTCATCTCTAGCAACAATGGCAACCATGTGAGCAGATGTTAAAAGCTCACCTTTTCATGTGTTCTCAGAAACTACACTAAGACCAGGTAGGAGTTTATTAACCCTTTTGCAGTCTCCTACTAATAAAAAAACCTGGACCAAATGGGAGGAGTGCAGAAACTATGGAAGAAAGAATAGGACTAATAAAATGACCAAAAAAAGAGGAACATGGGCCGCATATCCACATGCTATGCACTGATCTGTTATTGCTTCTCAGCACAATTCATTTTGCTTCTCAGCGTAATTAATAGTATACAACGTCATAATCTACATGCTATACACGAGGCATTTGTATACATTTTGATCAAAAAGCATAAGACCACTCACCACGTCATGGTTGCCTTGTGTACAGTATGTTGAACAATGCATAGCATGTCGATATGCAATCCATGTTTTTCTTTTTGTTGGAAATTTTATTAGTGCTCTTCTCTCTTTCATGGTATCACCACTCCTCCCATCCGTCCCAGGTGTTTTTAATTGGCAGGTAACTGCGTAAGGGTTAATAAACATCTACTTCATCTCAGTGTAGCTCCTGAGAGCACATGGAAAGGTGAGCTTTTGACATCTGTTCACATGGTGTGGTACTAGGCTGCTTGCTTGTGCAGTGTAGTGCCAAACTAGAGTCGGTACCCACTCATAGAGGTAACCCTAATGTGGTGAGAGGGCTTATGTACCGTATTTTTTGCTTTATAAGACGCATATTTCTCATCACACCTCATATCAGACCCCCCCCCCCATAAATTTCAGGACATTTCATCAGACCCCCATATCAGCCCTCCATGTCAGAACCCCATTTTGTTTACTATTTTATATATTTAATGTAGTACGTAGCCTATGATGGGAATAATACTGCCTCTCACACTGCTTTAGATCTTTGAAATTATTGAAATAACAAAAAGGTCTCCTTTTGCCAAGACTCATATGACCATAAAACCAGTCCAGATTCACTGTCATGGTATACAGATGTGGCAATTGCTTTAGGACAAATACAAAAACATCAAAATAACATGAAAAGCAATAAAATCTAGAGAGACAGCCATTGTAATTCTGTACGGCGTACAAAACCATTGCAAGCGCGTGAACAGTGGTAAGCACACGTCTAAAGTTTCGTGTCTAGCTGTGACAAATTAGCTGTACTTACTGTTATGGAGAGAAGTAATTGGGAAACAAAGAGGCTAAAAACAAATGACTTTGAAAAGACGGCGCCTTGCGCCAAGATTTTTCTTACATAAAAGCAGTCTTTGTGAACTATTTGTACACTAATGTGCCTTCACTAAGCAAACAGCTAAATCTAAAGGCGCTGCAAGTTATGTAACCAACATTAATGGGATCACCACCTTCCTAGTGAATTGAAATAATGTCTTTTATACAGCATCATTTCACAAAATGTAGACTATTCTTTATCTTATCTTAAAGGGGTTGTATCACTGTGTCTGTCCTCTGTCCTCTGTTAAACAATCTACATGTTTGGCCCTTTACAGTCAGTGACCAGCTACTATAGTTGGCTTTTGGAGAAAATATATGGTAATAATGTCTCATTTGGTGGATTTCTGATTTTTGTAACCAGTGTAAATTTTACATTGATGGCATATCCTAGTGACATGCTGTCAATGGCTGTCATGGGACAACCCTTTTAACATGTATTATGACCATAGCATGATAACATTCCTATTTAAAAGGGTTTTCCGAGACTTAAAGGGATTCTGTCAGCAGGATATTGGGTATAGAGATAATTACATCTCTATACCGGCCTTACTGCTGTGATTGTAAATATGTAAGTGTAATTGTTATTAGAGCAGTAGTTTACATAAAAAAAGCGTTTTTATTAACATGTGAAATACCTGGATAAGGAGCCCAAGGGGAGGTCCTGCGAGCCGTTGGAGCCCGGGCACGCTGCAGCTTTCGGAGCCCAGCACCGCCCTCCAGCTAATTATGCACGCCCCTTCAGCGCTGTCTTCTCCCCCAGCTGCGGCACAGACTCTTGTATGTACGGCGCATGCGCGAGATGCACCGCAGCGGGGGGAGAAGACAGCGCTGAAGGGGCGTGCATAATTAGCTGGAGGGCGGTGCTGGGCTCCGAAATCTGCGGCGTGCCCGGGCTCCAACGGCTCGCAGGACCTCCCCTTGGGCTCCTTATCCAGGTATTTCACATGTTAATAAAAACGCTTTTTTATGTAAACTACTGCCCTAATAATAGTTACACTTACATATTTACAATCACAGCAGTAAGGCCGGTATAGAGATGTAATTATCTCTATACCCAATATCATGCTGACAGAATCCCTTTAACTGATGACCTGGAAAGGTCATGAGTATCTGATCTGTGGGGGTCTGACACCCGAACCCCCACCGATCAGCTGTTTGAGAAGGTAACTGCGCTTCTCTCAGCTTTCCCTAGGCCAAGTAACAGCACGTTCATCTATCACACGGCCTACGTGCAGCTCAACCCCATAGAAGTGAATGGGGCTGAGCTGCGATACCAAGAACAGCCGCTACACAATGTACGGTGCTGTGCTTGCTGAACAGAGAGAAGGCCACAGCGCTCACAGGAGCAGCGATGCCTTCTCAAACAGTTGATGGGCGGTGGTCTGGGTGTCGGACCCCCACCAATCAGGTACTGATGACCAATCCTGAGGATAGGTCATCAGTTCTAAATTCTTGGAAAACTTTTAAATCTACATAAATTGACTAACTTTTCCACTTCTTTTGTACTAGGTGTGATGGACATCATAGTTGCCAAACACTGTTTTCCTATTTCTGCTAGATGGTACCAGGAATAAACTTGTGGTACTTGTAAACTCTGCAGACTATTTGACCTAACATTACAATTCTAACAATAACTTATATATACATCAATATTAGTTTTATACAAATACGACGTCTCTTAGCCACTGTAAGGGATCGTATCCTCTCAGGGGGTCGCCATCACACAATATCTTCAAAACACGGGGATTTTCAGGTCCAACTCAGTTTTATTGGCACCAGCACACCAAAACAAATTATAAAAACAACACCTGCCCTGCCCGGCTGGGCTCTAACTAAACATAGTTCAGCTAACTCACCTAAATACAGACGCTGTTCACACACAGTTTTTAAGTGCGGCTTCCTCAGCCGTTCAGTACAGCAGCCTCCTGGCTGTGACTCCAACCGTACCTTTGGGGGGAGATGGTCCAATAGTCCTCCCGACTATGACCATGTGACCCTCTTCTCCTAGGGTCACTGGACCCCCAAACTTCCAGGCTACACTGAGCCTTGTGGCTGAGACCACACAGAGCCACCGCAGGCTCTAACCTCTCAGGCCTCCTCAGCCCTCGTCCTCTCTCCAGACTGACACTGAGGGCTGGTTTATCACAGCAGTAATTACACCCAGGTGGCCTCACCTGTGGTGGAATAGGGAGGTGGACTGGAATATCCACCCCCTTCAGACCTCTATGAAGCGTGAGGCCTGTCACTGCCTCACACCACCCACTCCCTTTTCTGTAAACATTTTTTCAAAAGTAGAAGAAAACTCTAAAGTTTAAGAAAAACGCATAATACATTGCTTAATAAATCTCCCCCCCCATGTTCCTGTAATCCATGACATTTAATATTAATATGTTTTACTTAGCTGAGAACAGTCTCTCATTGCCATTCATTTCTGGTGTTACATGTTTGTACTTCTTGTTACAAGAACTTCAGTATACACAGACTTTGCTATACCATGATTACTATGCAGTTGTGATTTGCCTTCAACATGTATACAGTCAGGATGACATTGTCACTGCTGGTATAGAACAGATGCTAGATTTCTAGATATGATAATAGAGGAAAATTGCTCTGGGAAAGTTGGTATAATTGGTCAGTCCGTCTGCAGTACAATTGATATGCCTAAAACAACATTCCCTTCAGAGTTGTACAACGCCAATTACTGTGAACGCATGTTGGTTTTTATGTATAATATACAAGAATGTTATATTGTGAACTACAACCCTAACATGTGTCTCCGCATGCTCATGCAATGTGCGTTCACAATACAACAGTTACCTCAGAGCGGGTTTGAAAAGAAGCAAGCCGGCCACCGCTACTACATGGCCGCGGTGGCCGTAACCAGGGGCAACGGCCTGACTGATGTGTGTGGGACAATGGATATACAAATAGGCAAATCTTCTAAACGGTACATTTTATATAAATACATTCTATTAGTACTAATATTGGTATGGCTATATCTAACTACACAAACTACATTTGTGAGATGGGAATACTCCTTTAAGTAGCATCCAATATTTATACTTTATATACTGTGTATCAATAAGGAACAAATTGATTATTTTGAACAAAAGAAAAAAAAAGAAAAGGGAAAGTAAGGACCCTTTCACATGAGCGTGAGACTCGGACGTCTCCCGCATCGTGTGCCGTGTACTGAACTCCCGGCACTGAACGGGGGTTACATAGCATTATACTGATTTATGATGCTATGTAACCCTTACAGTTCTGGAATGTGTTGGATAACACTGTCAGCATTATCCAACACATTCCAGAACTGTAAGGGTTACATAGCATCATAAATCAGTATAAAGCTATGTAACCTCCATTCAGTGCCGGGAGTTCAGTACACGGCACATGATGCGGGAGACGTCCGAGTCTCACGCTCGTGTGAAAGGGGCCTAAAAGAGGGGGAGTTGGTGGGGACATTAGGTACTTATATACAGTACTTGGCTGGTGGCAGCAGGTGCCCTCCTGAGTTCAATTGTATCGCTATCCACAGTAAGGTAATACAACTGCATACTGCGGTGGGGCACACATGGTGCAAGGACACAGCCGTCTCAGATCATAGCCTGGAAAATCTCTGGAGACGTGACTTGGAACAGGACCCAGGTATTTTATTTTTTTTCTTCTTTCCTTGGCCACTTGTGGAGCATACTACTAGCTGGGTGGCACTGTAGGTGTCATTACTAAATGAAGTCCAGGCAGGATGCTGTAGTTAGAACTGGCTTGGTGCAGTGGCCTTCATCTCCGAGGGACAGCTTCTCCGGAGGTATTTTGTGCTGCACCCTGCTATTGCTGACCCTGCCTAGTTGTGTTGGGCCTGTCTACTTATGTTCCCCCCTTCTGTCAATTTAAACCCACCTACAATATGGGAGGGAGCACTTTTAGTTTTTTCCAGGGGTACTCTAAGTTCCCAGTCCAACTCTGGCCCCATCTACAGAAAATCATAGATTTTTCATAATATGCACAAAGTTGCCTATTTTTATGGACTGTCTGTAAATTTAAAGAGATTTTTTTTGTGTATTAGAAATCCATGTCACAAAAAAAAAAACACAGGTATATAATCCAATCCAAAACTGTGTTTCAGGTCAGTGAATGGGAACTAAGATGCAGTATGTCAGTGTGCCCACAACACAGTGGACAGAGCCTTCTACTTCCAGCTCCATCCACTGCCACAAACAGCTGATCGGAGGAGTTGCCGGGTGTCAGATCCCACTGATATGATATGCATGACCTATCTGGAGGATAGGTCAACGTCTAAAATTTTAAAACCCTGGTTCTCTTACAGTCTGTACAGACACTGTATCTATACTGACAAATTAAATGTTGGCATAAATATCAGTATAAAGATCTGTTCGACCGGCTTCTACACAGACTGGGCCAGACTACAATTTCTAGAATGTGCATTTTTTACATTCAGTATTAATGGATTATTAATTTTGCTGTCCCTCAATGTTAGCTGGCAAAATAGCTGCCTCTGAGATTTGGGATCTAGGCTTGGACTATTCCCATCATTGATGAGAAATTGCTGATGAGGCAAAAAAATAATGTATTCATGTTGGTCTGCATAATGAATCAAATCTTTGTTGTGTGACTGAAAAATAAAAGTTTTGTTTTTGTGGCGGGAAATGAAAATGTAATTCAGGGCCACTTGAGAAATAGCTTACATTGTAGTGTAGAATCAGGGCAGCATTCTCTCTAAATGTCTATTTTGTTTTTCACAGCTCTTGCTCTTTCACTGACTGTCCATAGTGATTGGAATTTAAGTCTTTTTTGCTAGGTTTAAGAACCAGTTCAATTCAAAATATGATATTTAAACATGTTAGCTAAAATCCCTGGGATGCTCCCCTATGTTTTAATATACAGGGTGGGCCATTTATAAGGGTACACCTAAATAAAATCGGAATGGTTGGTGATATTAACTTCCTGTTTGTGGCACATTAGTATATGGGAGGGGGGAAACTTTTCAAGATGGGTGGTGACCATGGCAGCCATTTTGAAGTCAGCCATTTTGGATCCAACGTTAGTTTTTTCAATGGGAAGAGGGTCATGTGACACATCAAACTTATTGAGAATTTCACAAGAAAAACAATGGTGTGCTTGGTTTTAACGTAACTTTATTATTTCATGAGTTATTTACAAGTTTCTGACCACTTATAAAATGTGTTCAAAGTGCTGCCCATTGTGTTGGATTGTCAATGCAACCCTCTTCTCCCACTCTTTACACACTGATAGCAACATCGCACAAGAAATGCTAGCACAGGCTTCCAGGATCCATAGTTTCAGGTGCTGCACATCTCATATCTTCACAGCATAGACAATTGCCTTCAGATGACCCCAAAGATAAAATTCTAAGGGGGTCAGATAGGGAGACCTTGGGGGCCATTCAACTGGCCCATGATGACCAATCCACTTTCCAGGAAACTTTCATCTAGGAATGCTCAGACCTGACACCCATAATGTGGTGGTGCACCATCTTGCTGAAAAACTCAGGGAACGTGCCAGCTTCATAGAGGGAAACACATCATCATGTAGCAGTTGAATGGCCCCCAAGGTCTCCCTATCTGACCCCCTTAGACTTTTATCTTTGGGGTCATCTGAAGGCAATTGTCTATGCTGTGAAGATACGAGATGTGCAGCACCTGAAACTACGGATACTGGAAGCCTGTGCTAGCATTTCTTCTGCGGTGTTGCTATCAGTGTGTGAAGAGTAGGAGAAGAGGGTTGCATTGACAATCCAATGTGATGGACTGTGGTATTTGGCTCAGTTAGGGTGGTATAATGTCCCATAATATGGTATTGCTCGCCCTGCCTTCCATCAAGTTGGACCTGACTACAAAACAGGGCCAATTTTAGTATTTTTTCCTGGGCCACTTTAAGTTCCCAGTCCGCCCCTGGTCGAGTTAGCCACTTTTGGAAGTCTTATAGAAGTGAAAGGTGAGGACTAGAGATGAGCGAACGTGCTCGAAATGAGCACTGTACCACTCGGCTCCCCTGCGCTCGCATAGGCGCAGGCAGCCGCTACCGTCCTCCTGAGGTACAGTGCTCGTTTCGAGCACGTTCGCTCATCTCTAGTGAGGACCTTAGAAAATATATAAATGGCACATTTAGCAGTGAACAAAATAATTACTGTCTTTATTGGAAAATTGATGGAAAGGGTCTAAAGATGAGCACCGATGGAAGCAATTGGTCATGTGCTGTTGCCGCCTTAAATATTTTCTGTAAGTATAGTAAACTGCTACAATTAACATATTATACATATTAGCACATTTGTATCTACTTTTCTATGATATGATAAACTGTTATAAACCCAACTTGCATTAGCCCTGAATAATGGATACATTTATTATCATGAAGAAATCTTCCCTAAATCACATTGCTCTCCTTAATTCCTCCACTGACTAATGAAGTTAAATACTTCTTTCTTAAACTCATACATTTATCGACATTCATTTATCTCCTTTTTCTTCTGTAACCAATCACATCTCCAGTTTCTACCAATTATTAGGCAAATACACAATTGCATCTTATTAATGATTTTGGTTATTCATTTGCTTTAAATATAAGCGCCCTTGTTTAACATTTTACCGAGAAGATACTGCCTGCCATTGTACGCCATCTATGAGAAGTTAAATGAATTGATGTGTGAAATATAAACTGAAAAATTAGATTACATGGTGGGAATTGATGGTGGTCTAGTGATCCCCAGATAGACAAAGCAGTCTTTTTTGGATTAATGTGTGTAAATAACCATGCCAATTGACCTGCCATTACTTGTTCTTCCTATAACAAAAGTTTCCCTGTGTTTCCCCAAAGTCTCATACTCGTTTATGTGTGGATGCTGTGCCTGAAGACATGCAAAACGAAAGAAGGGGAAGAAGCAGATAAATGGGATTATATTATCCTTACATTACACCAACATTAGGCCAAATAGCAAACTGTAATCCCTATATCAATACTGTATATATGGGATCGAGTACAGGGTACTGTGTCTACAAGTATGAGGTGGCAGCTGACTTCTAGTGATATTACACATTTCTCTACATAATTCATTACAACACACCAATCCACTCATTCCTTTCAACTCTATTGGTTTATACAAAGAATTCTTTTAAAAAAGTATTCACCTTCCTGTGTCTTTGTGTAACAACATGAAAATATTTCATCACAAACAGATGAACCTGTATTAATCAGTAGTTATAATGTCAATATAATCTACCATACACTATCATATACTGCTTTCTCTACTATAGTAACCTCCTCTGTGGCCTACTCTGACACAAACTACTTGTCACGGGGGAGACAAGGGAAGGTGCGCCCTGTACTGAATACCCCCCCCCCCCCCGTTCTCTCCCTGCCTGCTTGCCTCAGTCGGCCCTAGACGGCCGCGGACAACCACGGTGACGGTCCCTGCTCTGTATAAGTGCACAGGGAGGAACAGGGAACAATTGGAGAGACAAACACAGACGAAACAAACACAATATCAGAATAGTCAGCAAGCCGGGTCATACACAGGAGATAACGTCAATACCGGGGGTGAAGCAAAGAGAGTCGAAGTCCAAAGTCCAAGGTCAGGGTCAAACAGCAATCAAACACAAGGTCGCACAAGCACTGATCAAAGTAGTAACGCTAATCACAGGCGATTAGGGAGGACAACTAGTGGCTTTAAATAGCCCTCCACTGGGTCATGTGACGGGGCCAGCGTCACATGACCTCATTTGCATACCGAGCGCTGGCCAAACGTGACCAGCGCTCAAATATGCACCAAATTTGGTCATGTGGCGTGGCCAGCGCCACATGACCCAAAACCAGGTATATAATAAATGTTCTGAGCGCTGGTTGCCCAGACCAGCGCTCAGATGTGCCCGCCTGCTCGTTTACTAGGGGGGCAGGGAGGACGCCGGACGCGCTGTATCAGTGCGCGTGCCGGACCCTCTCCTGTGAGTGTCGTCATGGAGACGAGGACGCATCCTGCGTCTCGCTCCGGCGCACTCCTGGGAGACCGCGGCACGGCAGAGGGGAAGCGCGCCGCCGGCTCCCCGTTACACTACTGCCACTTAACGTATCCGTCCCCTCTGCCAGTCCATACACTATCACATACCCACAGACCAGCAAATACTGTTTAAAATTCTCTCAATGGCAAAGAATTTCAATACTTGATCTCTCCATCCACCTCTGACTGCTCCACATGCAAGCGCTGCTCTTCCAAGACCTTTCTTCTATTCTTCTCCGTCTGCCCCTCATGTTTTTGTCTCTGTGCATGTTTCCTACTTCGGAATTCAACCCCAACACACAACAGTTCATTGGAGAGACAGTCCCTCCATCAATCTTTGCTTATCAACAGTATCTCCTCCATGTAGTCAAGAGAGAGGCCAAATAGAGCCGATGGGCAAACATTTCACATCTTATAGATCAGCAAGGTCTCTCCTTTGGACATGAGAAATTAATGTGCATTAATAACTTCCTTTCATCATTTCTTAGAAAAAAAAATCCATAGTAAATAGAAAATACATTATAGGTGCCAGATTATCAAATGCTGAGTACAGAAAGCCAATGTTAGGTTAGAGAGCATGTTAGTGAGATGAATGTGTTCCTGGACATAACAATAGCACGCAGAATGTGCACATCCACAGTCTATGTCACAGTCTGCATTCAGTGCAAACTGGTGCATGGTAGTCTAATAGATATACTACATCACATTCACAAGGTGACTTTAATTGAATTTTTGCAAATTATAGTAATCTTTTTTGACTATTCAAAGACTATTTCCTGATATCTTGCAGTTCTCCCAAAGAGAGGCAAATGGTTTAATAGTGAAAGAATGTGGAAGCTCGGGAACAAGCAGAAGTGTTTGTGCAAGTGGTCTGTGCCATGCTCCTAGGCATAGTTGTTACATCTGCTCCACATTGGAAGATATATACCAGAAAACCAAGAACTACCTAGAGATCTTGTAAAATACACATTTATTAAGACCGCCCTTTTAGACACCAGTCTTAATAAGCCCCGTACCTGGCAGAGGCACCAGTCTCTCCATAACTTCGGCGCATCCACCACCCCTTCTTAATATAAGACAGCTTCCTTGCTGTCTTACATTTAGAACATTTTCTGCGCCTAAACCAGGCATAGAAATGGTAAATGAGACGCCTGACCCCTTCCTCGCCCAATTTTTTAGACCTGGTCTGAGCAGGGAGAAGTTGCAGGTTGCACCGCAAAGGACCTTTGCACTGCAATCAGCGCCATTAATATGCCTAATTTAGGTATATTTCTTTTTGATAAATGACCCCTCAAGTGTTTAATACATTTCCATCAAACAGTGTTGTTTAACACTTGTCACCTGGCATGCCCTTACTTCTGCTTATGGGTTAATGTAATCACTATGGGCCTCATTTATCAAAACGGCCTAACAGTAAAGCTGTCTTAGTTGCCAATAGCAACCAGCGCTCAGCTTTTATTTTTTCAAAGCCATTTAGAAACTGAAAGCTAAGCTCTGATTGGTTGCTATGGACAAGTAAGACAGCTTTCTTGTTAGACAGTTTTGATAAATGAAGCCCTATGGCAGGGATGGCCAACCTGCGGCTGTCCAGCTGTTGCAAAACTACAACTCCCAGCATGCCCAGACTGCATACTGCAACACTGACTTCACAAGGGGGAACAAAACTAAATTAAGTATGCGCTACATGGATCCATGATAGACTTACATACAAGGGAAATTCAACCATGAACCATAGATCACATTGCTAAATGTAAAAGGTGACAATGTAAGAATCCATCAGATTTAGGGCCCGTTCACACTAAAGTGTGAACGGGTCCGCACCTATCCCGCAAATTTGCAAATACGGGGCCTTATAGTTATAAGGTGACCTGCTAAAATTGCTTCACGTTTGACTGGTGTTCAAAACAGTGGAAAGTGTAATTACAGCCTACTCTCACATTGATTTGAATTTGAATTGAAGAGTAAGCTGTAATTACACTGCACTGCCTCTATAATGTAGATGGCGTGCATGTAAGCATTGAAGAGACTGCAGCATTCACACAAGCTCCATGGCCTGATTGGGGGGGGTGGTGCTGGGAGTCAGACCCCCTACGTATCCCTACCTAAGTTTAAAAACTGTTAAAAAGTGTGGTTGACCATTTGTTAATATAAATTTGTTTTTTTTTCTCCATATCTTTATATTCATTTGGATTTTTCATATCTATAAATTCATACGTACAGTAGCGCTTGAAAGTGTGAACCCTTCAGTATTTCTATATAAATTAGAACCTATAACTACATTGAATTTTTCACACAAGTTCTTAAAGCAGATAAAGATAACCAGATCAAACTAATGAGTCAAACATATTCGTCCTGGCCATTTATTGAGGAAAATGATACACTATCACATGTCTGACAGTGGCAAAGGTATGTGAACCTTTATGGTTAGCAAATAATTTAAAGGTAAAATTAGAACCAGGTGTTTTCAATCAATGGTAGGCAACCTGGAATCAGGTGAGAGTAGGCGACCAGTTTTATTTAAAGAACCGGGATCTATCAAAGTCTGATTTTCACAAGTTTTTGTAGTGATTTCTGAGGACCTCAAAAGAAGAGTTGTTGATGCTCATCAGGCTGGAAAAAATTCTAAAACCATCAATAAAGAGTGTGACTCCACCTTCTGCAGTCAGACTGAGTACAAAGGGAGGAAATTCAAGAGTATTACTACCCTCCCCACCAACAGAGTTGACCAAGAAAGATCATGTCAAAAACAAGCCATGTTTCACGTAGTCCACGTAGTCACAAAGGAACCCAAGGTAACCATAGTAACTACAGGCCTTTCTCACGTTAGATAATTTGAATGTTCAGGAGGACACTGAACAACAGTGGTATGCATGGCAGGATTGCAAGGAGAAAGACGATGCCCTCCAAAAAGAATATTGCTGCCTGTCTACAGTTTGCTGGTCAAGCCAGAAGTCTACTGGAACCCTTTTTTCTGGATGGATGAGATCAAACTAGAAGCATTGTGCTTGCAGAAAGGAAAACACTGCATTCCAGCATTAAAACTTCATCCCATCTGTGAAAAACATTGGTGATAGTATCATGGTTTGGGTCTGTTTTGCTGCATCTTGGTCAGGATCAGGTTCAGACTGGCCCACAGGGGTACAGGTGAATCCCCAGTGGGCCCCTAGTCCCCCACCCGCTGCACAAGAGGCACATGGCGCAGTAGACTGACATACCTTATAACTAGGCTGGGGGAGATGCTATACAGTTCATTGCCTATGTCCATATAAAAAAACTAGGTAGTGTGTGAAGGTAGTATATGTATATAGATTTGCAGTAGGCAGCCAGAATGAATTTTACTGGTTGTGCCCTAGGCACCCCAGTCCAATACTGGTCAGGATATCTTGCCACCATTGATGGAGCAATGAATTCTGAATAATACTTCAATATACAAAAAAGACCATAGCCATAATGTTCCAATAAAAAAAATATAAAAAAAAATCACAATTTTTATTAACCCCTTAATAGTACGGCGCTGGGTGAAGTGGCTTAATGCCCAGCACCGTAGTACTATGGCGCGTTGATCGGGCGAGTGCAGGAGCTGCGCCCGCCCGATCAGCTCCGGGGAACTGGCTGTATCCAGTAGCCGGACCCCTGCTGTATGTGCCGGCACCGGTGAAAACACAGATGCCGGCACATTAAACCTTCATGTGCTGCGGTCAGCGATGTGTGCGGCGTGCAGGGGAGTCCATTGGGTCCCCGCACTGCTGTGACGGGGACCCGATGGCTTGGATGGTAGCCCGATGCCTTCCTTAGGCATCCGGCTGCCATCTACGGAAGCCTGTGAGATCCAGCCCCCTGGATCTTACAGGCAGAAGGCTGTAAGTGTATTACTGTGAGTAATACACTTACAGCCAATGCATTACAATACAGAAGTATTGTAATGCATTGTAAAGGAGATCTGACCTCCAAAAGTAAAAAAAAAATGTGGTAAAAAAGTAAAAAAAAAGTAAAAAAATAAAGTTTAAAAAAATACTAATAAAAGTTTCAAGTAAAATAAAAAAGCGCCATTTTCCCAAAATAAAGTTTAAAAAAATTGTAAAAAAAAAAAGGGAAAAAAAGAAAAGTAGACAGGTATTAGGTATCACCGCGTCCGTATCAACTGGCTCTATAAAAAAAATCACATGATCCACCCCGCCAGGTGGACGCAGTAAAAAAAAAAAAAAAAGTGCCAAAGTAGCCATTGTTTGGTCACCTTCCCTTACAAAAAGTGTAATACCACGCGATCAAAAAGGCGTATTTACCCCAAAATGGTACCAATCAAACCGTCATCTCGTCCCACAAAAAGTGAGACCCTACCTAAGACAATAGCCCAAAAAATAAAAAAAATATGGCTCTCAGAATATGGCAGCACAAAAACAAGATTTAATTCTGTTCAAAAATGCATCTAATGTGTAAAACTTAACAAAAATAAAAATGTTAGACATATTGGTTAGCGACGCGTCCGTAACAACCGGCTCTATAAAAATATCACATTATATTCCCCCTCAGGTGAACACTGTAAAAAAAAAATTTCAAAAAAACTATGACAAAACAGCCATTTATTGGTCACCTACCCTCACAAAAAGTGTAATAGCAGGTGGTCAAAAAGGCATATTTACCCCAAAATGGTACCAATCAAACCGTCATCTCATCCCACAGAAATTGATACCCTACCTAAGACAATCGCCCAAAAAATAAAAAAATATGGCTCTGAGAAAATGGCAGCACAAAAACAAGATTTCATTCTGTTCAAAAATGCATCTAATGTGTAAAACTTAACAAAAATAAAAATGTTAGACATATTGGGTATTGCCACACCCGTAACAACCTGCTCTATAAAAATATAACATGATTTGCCCCTTCAGGTAAATGCTGTAAAAAAAAATTTTTAAACTATGCCAAAACAGCCATTTTTTGTCACCTTGCCTCACAAAAAGTGTAACACCAAGCGATCAAAAAGTCTTATGTACCCCAAAATGGTACCAATGAAACGGTCACCTCATCCCGCAAAAAATAAGACCCCACATAAGACAATAACTCAAAAAATAAAAACCAATGGCACCCGCAAACCAATCCATCAAAATCTGTGCTGCAAAATCCAGATGGCGCTCCTTCCGTTCTGAGTCCTGCTATGTGTCCCCACAGCCGTTTAGCACCACATGTGGGGTGTTGACGTATTCAGGAGAAATTGAGCAACAAATTAGGGGGGTCTTTTTATTGGAAGAAATGAGTGTTTCTAAATTCCGTAAAACGTTTAGGGGGTCAAAGTGGTTAGTACACCCCTTAATATATTCTTTGAATGGTGTAGTTTGCAAAATGGGGTTACTTTTTGAGGGTTTCCGCTCTAGGGGTATGTCAGGGTCTCTCAATTACAAAATTATGCCTAAAAACCATTCTAGCAAAATCTGCCTCCAAAATCTGTATGGTGCTAATTTCCTTGTGACCACTGCCACATGCCCATACAGCAGTTTACCACCACATATGGGGTATTTCCGTAAACTGCAGAATCAGAGTAATGTATATTGAGGTTTAGTTTGCTGTTAACACTTGCTGTGTTGCAAGAAAAAATTAATTAACATGAAAAATGTGTATAAAAATGAAATTTCGCCTCCATTTTCCTTTAATTCTTGTAGAACACATAAAGGGTTAACAAAGTTTGTAACGTCAGTTTTAAATAATTTGAGGGGTGTAGTTTCAAAATGGGGTAATTTATGGGTGGTTTCCATTACATAAGCCCCTCAAAATCACTTTATATCTGAATTAGTGCTTAAAAAATGGTTTTGGAAATTTTGTTGAAAATTTGAAAAATGGATTCTAAACTTGTAAGCTTTCTCACGTCCTCAAAAAGTAAAATTACATTTATAAAATGATGCCAACATAAAGTAGGCATATGGGGAATGTAAAATAATAACTATTTTGGAGGTATTACTATGTATTTTGAAAGTAGAGAAATTGAAATTTGGAAATTTGCTACTTTTTCCAAATTTTTGCTAAATTGGTTATAAATAAAAATGAAATATTTTGCCACAAATTTACTACTGTCGTGAAGCACAATATGTGACGAGAAAACAATCTCAGAATGGCCTGGATAAGTAAAAGCGTTCCAAAGTTATTACCACATAAAGTGTCAGATTAGCAAAAAATGGCCTGGGCAGGAAGGTGAAAACAGGCCCGGGGTAGAAGGGGTTAAATGCATTTAAAATATTGGTCAATAATCAATATAAAGATCCACCAATACATCCTACGACCAGGTAACAGACAAAAAATACATATAAAACTGTTTGTTATGCATTGTCAGCGGAACAAAAAGTTGAAAAGCCTACAACATATCAGATCAGGCATATATTTGGGAAAGTCACAATCACACGTTTCATTTATTTTGTTTATTTGTGATATTAGAGGCTTCAGAAACGAATAACTGCACTGAAGTTACAGTCATGATTGCAACAGTTTTGAATAACCTTCGTGCAATTTTTAATGCAGAATAACTACTTCCACAAAATCATTGTTTATACACGTGTCACATTACATATCATGTCATCAATTTCATATGCCATAAAACAGACACTCTACTTTTCTATATATACAGTGTGTGTCTTCAATATGCCCCATTGAAGGTTTTTAAAATAACTGAAACATTTAAAAAAGACCAAACACATTATTTCCCTTTTACAGATATCTGATTAGTCAATAAAATGAAATACATGACACGTTTCCTTTAAATGAAACCGAAATGGTCCATTGCAATGAAAATTTGCTGGCAAAATGTTTTAGAGTGATAAACTGTAGCATTAGAGCATTACTTAATATGCGTTGTACTTAAAGCTATTTATTTATCTTAGTTATAAAAATCATCTGCAAAATATTAAAAGTGAAAAAAGTATCTATTTATAATGGTTTTAATCCAGGAACTAAGTACACAATGTTACAGTAAATCTAAGTAAATAGGATAATGACCATTTATCAGCAGAAAATTCAAACATATAAATCCCATAATGCAATGGAAAAGACTAAATATACAGTAAATATAAACTCATTACACATTGACCTCTACTAACACACTATTTGTTTTCACAAAATCATCTTCCAAAATCTATTATCAAGGCTGGCCAGGGAAATCCCTAGTAGACTTGTCTGAGAAACATCCCAGAAGGAAGTACTAGAGATTAAGACTATTGTCATCTAATCTTGTTTTATGCTATCGGGAGGAAATGTGTTAACAAGGCTACACTTCTAATTAGATGCCCCATACGTGTGCATTACATCTGCCCCCACAGCTGAGGATCCAGTTTAGGCTACATTCACACTGGAGTTTAAATTTCCATTATTCTGTACTGGCATAGGAACAGAATACCAGAATTGCTGTATTCGGCATATTCCAGACACCACTTGTGATCTATCAGGGAATAGTGCAGCCTGAGCTCAAAGCCGCACCACTGTCCCTACCTACTTGCACAGTCTGCCCTAACTGATGGCGCACAACTGGACAGCGGTCCCTATCTTACATACGTGCTGGGGCTTACAGGGAGGGAACAATGGAAGAAAACAACAGACAAAGACAGAACACACGGACATGAGAATATTAAAAAGGCGAGGTCAAGAGCCAGGAGGTCACGTCAATACCAAGGCATAACACTAGAGCGGAGTCAATACGAACCGAGGTCAGAAGCCAAGAGGTAGCATCAGAACAAGAGGTTACACGAAGACGAGGTCAAATATTAGCCGAGGTCAGGAGCCAAGAGGTGACGTAGTACAAGGGGAGATACAAGGACGAGGTCAAGATCAAGTCGAGGTCAAAACACAAGTCGCAATAGTACACAAATGCTGGTGAGGGTAAAGAAGACCAATCACAGGCAACCTGTGGCCAGCAGGTTGCCTGTTTAAATAGGCAACAGGTGGGTCACGTGACATGGCCAGCGCCACGTGACCCTAGTTAGAAGATCTGATGTAGCTGAGCTCTGGCTTTTCAATGCCGGTGCTCACATGCCCCCCTTGCTTGTTGCCTAGGGGATGGAGGACACCGGTCGCGCTGGGAAGAGTGAGACACTGGGTCCTCCCAGCCCTCTGGTCACCATGGAGACGAGGACGCTGGTTGCATCCTTGCTCCAGCATACCAGCGGGAGATCGGCGCTGCAGGGAGGGAGCGTGCCACTGGCTCCCCGTTACACCACTACTGCCCAACAGATGCCGTTAACTTTAATGGGGTCTGCTAGGTTTCTGGCATGAATACCAGTAGGGATGAGCAAAGAGAGCTTCAGATCCAATATCCGAAGTCGCTTCTGTACAAAATTAATTTTAATGCTGTACAGAGATCCGAAAAAGTGTATGCTCCGGGGATAAGAAGTGAGTTATCAATAACTTCCGTATTTGATTATTAAACGTGAAAAACATTTTAAAACAGGTATTAGAAGTTCAAAAATCAAATCCCATAGTTATTCATTGAGGTCTCGCGAGACTTCGGTGAAACTCACTTCGCCTCACCTGAGCACATACATTTTAATGTAGTGGACGGAGCTGGTTACTGCAACAGTGCTCACATTCACTTCAATGGGAGCTGTACTCTATCCACTGTGAAATAGATGGAGTTGTGTAGTTCAGGTGCTGAAGCTACTCAGGAACATATTGATGGCCTATATAAAAAAAAACACGGAAAACCCCTTTAAGTATTTCAAGGACTATTAAACATGAAACATAATTTGTCTACTAGTAATAGTGCCATTACACATGCCTTAGCAGACTGCAGATTCACACTTTATCGCTAATTGCTGGGCTGCCACTGGAACTGTAGATATACTGCTCTATCAGTGCTGTCATAATGTGCTTTCTCCAACAGAACATACATGTTATAAAATACATATCAAATCAGGCACAATGCCCAGTAGGGCCGCCTCAGCTTATTACATCCATGCCTCTCTCTCCCCATTCGGTAGCCACAATTCTGAGAAAAACATTGTTTAATCAATATGCAAATTATGTCTTAAGTGCACCAAGGGTGGGCACTAGGCACTTGTATACATATGGGCCCTAGGCACTTAATACATATTTTGCACAGATTCCCTTTAATGAGAAACTAAATGCAAGAACGAGGGGGTATAATCTGAAATTAGCTGGGGTTAATATCAGAAGCAATACCAGAAAGTAGGATTGTATTGAATATAAGAAGATTAGAAAAGACTTCCAGCAGATATGGTTGGAAAATCAACAGTAAATGACATGAAATGTGCCCAATATTCTTACTGTATATCTATCCTATGAAAAAATGAAAAGGAAATAATGTTACAGACTAGATGGGGGTCTTTCAATCGTCAATGCTTCTATCCTTCATATACACTGCAATGGCAGTTTACAGACATAAGAAATCAGCGCGGTTACTATTTCTAAAAAAGCATTGGTATGATTGTCTCTGTACATGTAACATCCAAAATACATGTTACAGCTATTATAATCATAGCATGTCTTGTCTGTTCACTATCCACAGTTTACGTTATTACAAATATCATAAAATACAAATAATCAATTCATTTAATTGCAAACCAAAGACATCAATTCCTTTTCGGTAGTAAGAATTTAAATGTGTTTGGGGCCAAGCTGTAACAATGATAACATCTCTGTGGTGGTCTAGTGTAGTGAAGGGGTTGATGAGAATATTAAGAGTGGATTCAACAGTCTATTTTTTCACAGGTCTGTCCCATGAAGCAGACCTCAAAATAGTTGCAAATGTGTATGCAGGAAGCATTTCAAGGGAATCTGAGAGCCTTCTGGGAGCTTAACATATTCTGGAATTTGGAATTCAAATGTTGACAGGTATGGAGATATGGGGTCATTTATCAAACTGGTGTAAAGTAGAACTGTCCTAGTTGCCCATAGCAACCCATCAGTAATTAATTCCACCTTTCATTTTCCAAAGGAGCTGTCCCAAATGGTCGAAGGTGGAAAGGTGGAATCTGATTGGTTGCTATGGGCAACTAAGCCAGTTTTACTTTACACCAGTTTGATAAATGACCTCCTTAATGACTACTTTCCTTATGGCCTAAGGGAGTGGAAGGATTCATCCTGGTGATCTATGATAGTAAAACTGATTAATGGCTGCTTCCCTGGTGGTGTAGGGTAGTGTGGGTGTTAATGCCCATTTTCCAGATGTATTGTTGTAGCTAAGGGTCAATATCTTCTTCTCTGGAAGCCTAAGGTAGATCAGGGGTTAATGAGTATTTCCTCACACAGATCAGTGCTAGGAAGAGACACAGAGAACGGTGTTGCTGTGATGAAATAGCAGTGCAATTCTCTTTAGAATCAGGCAAAACCTCCATGCCTCCTAGTTCACACAGCCCAATTTCTTCTTGGTCAACACCTCAAAACTGTAGGGTAATTTTTTGTTATTGTGGAAATGGCCCAAGATCCTTAGTATCTACGCTGGAACAGCACATCCCTACAACCTTATACTCTAGTGTCTAGTCATCTAATGTCCACAGTCTAGGTGTCTTCAGTTTCAAATGTTTTTGTCTGGACAACTCTGCCTGTAAGGCCTCATGCACAGTGCCAAATTCAAGATCTGTATTACAAATCCTGTGGCGACAGAAATTTCTGAGCCCGTAATGTCCAAATGATTGCCTACGATTTTACTGTCAGCACTTGGCATTTCAGACCTTTTATGTAAGTAAATAATACTGGAACATAGCAAATAGTAATTAGAGAAGCTGCCAGCTCATGACTTGTCAACATCTGCAAACTGCTGATGCTGTGCCCTGTTTTTAGAATATATGGCATATCCATCCATATGTGTAGATGTGAAACTACTAAATTTTAGATTAAAAAAGAAAAATGACCGATGGGAACTGAAAAATTTTATCTCTACAGTAACTGTAAATTAAAGGGGTATTCTCAAAACAGGCATTTATGGCATATGGGACCCTAAGCTACAGTATGACAAGAATGGGAGTCCAGGCAAAGAATGAATGGAGAGATGGCAATGAATACCTTTAATTCAGTAGAAGATGTATAGATCATGAGCAACCTGCAGAATATGTGTGCACAATGCTGGCACAGTGAAGGTATGTATAGCATTAACAAACCCAGTGTGACAGCATGTTTATCTCGGGGCACAGAATGCCATATGCCCACACATCAAACAGTGTGGGAACAGACGCTGTTAGCTGAGCAGCTGTACCGAGATCCTGTTCACACCCTTCCTGTATGCTGTGACTTAGCATGGGCTATTATTTTCCCAACAGGCTTGTGATTTCTCCTCTTCCATTCCCTGCCGCCGTCTCTGCTTCCAGTCTCAAGGGAGGGAGGCCTAGGCACTTGTCCTGCTGTCAGCCCGCCGTTCCTTATTGTTTTCCAAGTAAGGTGTAGATAGTGAGCTAGACGGACGTTCCCTGGCACACAGATAAGGCTCAACAAACGCTTTCTCATATGTATGAGTAATGGGGAAAGTGAAATACCTAATCTCAGCATTTCATAGTACAGACATTTGATAAGCAGTTTCATATTGGAGGCAATGATGTAGTAAGAGGTGTAGGGGTTATACAAAAATGAGCCAAAAGGCCCTATTACACAGGCCAGTGATCGAGGCAATCATCTGGATGAAGTATTCCTAGGAACATTCGTTCCTGATAATTGCCGTCTAAAATTGCTGCTGATCGCCCAATGAATGAGCTAATGCTCATTTATCAGGTGAAAGCATTGCTGGGGCTGTCACCATAAATAGTCTCTGGGCAGCAGAGCTGTCTAAAGAGTGTTCTGTACTGCCACTGTGTTTATTATCCCTGTACAGTGACATCACAATGACAATGAATCTGTACTGTGTGGGTGACGATCGATCACAGCAGCTACGTCGTTCCACTCCATTTTTTTTTTTTTTTATAGCGGCAGTGATTGCAGCATGTAATACAGCTTTCATCTCCTGTCACAAGCAGATAATTACAAGTAAAGAATACCTGCCTGCTGTGCTGTGTCCGCCAGTGTAAAGGGGCTTAAGTACGTCCTTTTACATGGGACAATTTCAACCCTGAATGAGTGCTGACGTACGATATTCAAATAGCTTTGTGCTCATTTTTTACAAAACCAAATGCAAACTGAACACGGGGCGATATGCTGCCAGCATGAAAGATGCGTTCACCCAAAAACAAGTTTTTGCTCATGTGTTAGGTCATTGCGAGCATCTTTAAACGGGGCAATGATCAGGATTGAGCAATTTGCACCAGCGACCGTCGACATCAATCATCAACCTGTGTAACAGGGACTTTAGATTGGAGAGAAACACTCCATAATGGCATTTGTCAGACATGTATAGCAATCTGTAAGTAAGTGAAGTAGATGATTGACAATGTAGCAAATGGAGAAATCCAAATATACTATATCTGTTAGCTAGCTACTTCTCCCGAATCTATATGTATACAAAGGTAGTTATTCCATTTCAATGTTTACTTCCTAGTCGTGTAATGAACGCTCAATGAGCCCTGTAACTGTGTATCCATTGCATGACCAAGAAGTTAACAATGAAGGCTGGACGACTGCCAGCAGAGATTTGAAAAATGTGAAGAATTAATAGAAATTGTTTATTGTAAATTGTATAACTTCTCATTGTACAACTAATAAGCTTTATTTGCTGAAACAGTCAGATAGAATTTTGGAATGGGTTTGATCATAAACCCTATTAGAATATCTGGATGTTAAAGCAGGGATCCATTTGAACGACTGTATGTAATACTACATTTCATATACCAGGGGCTTCTGCATGGAAAATGATAAGCTGTTTCCCCAGCCAAATCTGCTTGGGGTCTTGCAAGCGATGCTCTTATATGGATGAGGTTGTGACTTGATAAATGACTTAGAAAGTGTTTCTCAACTTCAGCATTAAAGTACTTAAGTACCCCCTACATATTAGAATTTTAGGATTTCCTTACACTTGATATGTGATATGTTATCCAGGCAGGGTTCAGAGGTAGCAGCCGTACCTGGGCCTTTGTGTCTGAGGGGACTCCAAGACCTTTCTTCCACATGGGAGCAAAGTAGTATTATACAGTATGTGGCACATGGCTTATGAGGCCTAGTACACGTTTTGCATTGGTGCCCATGCGTTTATATGACTTGATTCGAATGATGGGAAAACCCACTCAAGTGTGAATCTGCCACCATCTAATTTTATATTGCTTGCTGAATATCACTTTACCTGACTAACCTTTTTCATGCATCCTAACCAGTGGTCTTGCTTACAGATGTCAAATCCCCCCTTGTTAAGGAGTCGATGGTCATCATTGTCTTGTTATTCTGTTTGTCTTCCTGGTTTGTCTCCCACTATACAAAACTCCACATTGTCAGGTCTTTTTTCCTCTGTCTCCGTAGTTTCCTCTGTCGTGTTCATTCAATAGTCTCTCCATTGTGCATATGGTTCATGTACAGACCACTTATCTAAAAATCACATCCCCCAAACTGGATGCTCATAAGAATGTATAAATCACAGTGCTATGGAGGCCTTTATTTACAAATTCAAGATTTTCAAGAAGTTGCTAAGAAAATATGAATTTGTTACAAATTGGATTTTGAAGTTCAGAGGTAGCAGTACACGATCAGTTACCGGATCAGCGTCAGACTGGGGTGGCTTGGCCCCACCAGTAAAATTTCTTCCTGGGGGCCCACTGAAAAACTACATGCAAATATTACCTGCTCACACTGTGGCAGGCAGCAGCAAGACACTATAAGATGATTTATTGTGAGGGGTCTCTGCAGCAACTTCAAGAATGTGGTCCTTGGAGACAGATGATACCGGCTGGCCTGACCCTGTACCTAGAAGTCATCTCAGCCACCTTATGCATTTCCAATAATAAACTGGATATTTTTTAAATCAGCTAACCAGTTGGAATGCTCTGTGCTACCTATCTATATGTAGTGCTGTGACATTTGTGAAAGGGGTGGGGAACTCAAGCCTGCCTTGCTCAAGGAGCCACTGGAGGATTCACCTGTACTCCTGTGGGCAAGTCCAAGCCTGTACCGGACCCCCACCTACAATGTGCCACTTATAGAACTTTTAGGCCCATAGGACATTAGGATGCTGCTACTGCTACTTCTGTCCCTTTAGCTACAACCCCTGTTTTATATCATGCATATTTAAATAGATATGATATATCCCTGCAAATACAGTAATAAGATTTGTCAAAATACATACAGAAAACATATCTAATAATTGTATAATGGCTCCAAACAGACCTATCTGTAATAAACCACTTGCCAATTTTAATAACCTATTGTCTAGTATTGTTTTGTAGTTCTTCCAAGTGGCATTGTGACTATATTTGTTGCAGAGGCTACAATTGAAAGATCCTCTGTTTGGACAGCTGATAGCCACCCCACCGTATAAAATGACATCACAATGCTTTTAAAGACATGTAACTATCTTAAAGTTGTTGGCCAGCTTTTTTTTTAAATTTGCACCCCACCCTGGAAAGCCTTCAGAGAAATCTATACTCGCCTGCTCTTTTCTAGCCCCTGGCACCTGGACTTCCTATTTGTCATATTCCACAAGAATGGGTTGACATGAACTGCTGCAGCCAATAACTGGACTCATAAGTGAAGTGTCCCCAAGCTGCATGCAATTGCTGGGTCACATGTTGCTTGGGGACATGTCACTTATGAAGCCAGTCATTGCTGCAACAGCGCACGTGACCCCATCCATGTGGAAATTGACAGACGAGGACCGGAAGACCAGCAAAGGGAGGTAGGAAGTCAGAGAGCTAGAACAGAGCGGCAGGAAGCAGGTGAGTATAGATTTTTTTCCACATGTATTCTAGGCTGGGGTACAAAGAAAAAAAATTGGATACCACTTCCACGGGGTGATAACCCCGTTCAGGTCTGAGCCATGACAACAATCAAGTGCTTTTCTGCAGCAATTCAAACATTTTCCTACAGAAGTTCTCCAAAGCAGGAGCTCGTTCATCAGGTAATATATCATTTGTCAACAACAACAAGATCATGAGTACTAGACACTTCCTTAGATATACTCTTTATTAGTCAATATTTAAAAATAATTAACAATACATAAAAGTAGGGAATCCATAAAAGACGCCTGGCAAGTCAATCCATATTCCTCAGACAATATATATCAGTACAGAACAATCCCTGTATTAGCATGGAATCACAACAAATAGGTGCAGGAGGCTACTGAACCGCATCATCACATTATACCTACAAAGTATATCAACTTGACATAAAACAGCGGTATAGGTCTGCCACCTACAAACACTACTAGCAATTACTTCCCAAAGAAATTGTAAAAAAATCACAAACATTCCCCCCTTTTAGCTTGTGTTCGGCCATTGATATTTTTGTTAAATTGGTAAGTGAGGACCTGACCAAGATTGAAAGGAGGTCTGGAGGTAACAACTTAAACAAAAAAGAAATGAAGGCAATGGAGGAATTAAGTAAAATGAAAGGGATAGTTATCAAACAAGCTGACAAAGGGGGGAACGTTGTTATCTGGCCTTCGAATCTATATGAAAAACAAGTATACAAATTGTTTAAAGACAAACAATGTTATAGGAGTCTACCTAATAATCCCCTTTCTGTATTTCAAAGTGAGTTGTGCAACATCCTCAACAAAGCACTGGAAGACAACATAATTTCAAAAAATATTAGGGAACTGTTATTATCAGCTAACCCCAAAGTTCCAACATTCTACATCATTCCGAAAATCCACAAGGATAAAATGGATCCACCAGGGCGTCGAATTGTTGCAGGTAATGAGGGACCATGTGAAAACATCTGTAGACTTATTGACTTTCATTTGCAGCCTCTAGTAGGTAGTTTACCCTCGTTTATTCAGGACACGACTTCGGCTTTGAATAGACTTGAGGACATTCATATGGATGAGGGCATGATGTTGGTCACAGCCTATGTGGAATCTCTATATACTAGCATCAGGCATGAGGATGGCCTGAGAGCTGTTGGAGAATTTTTAAGGGGTAATAGCCAGGAACCTAGATTTAATGAGTTTATTTTGGAGTTGTTAAATTTTGTATTGAGACATAATTTTTTTGTCTTTAACGATCGCTACTATTTGCAAATTCAAGGAGTGGCCATGGGGGCCACTTGTGCCCCATCCTTTGCAAACTTATTTTTAGGAGCCTGGGAAAGAAAAATATTTCAGGATGACGGTGTACAAGGAATAGCTCAGGTACACAATTGGATGCGATACATAGATGACATCCTGTTTATATGGGAGGGATCTATGGACGAATTGCATGAATTTATGGCGGTTTTAAATTCCAATCAACTTAACATCAAACTTACCTTTTAGGCAGTGCGTACTGTGGATTTTTTGGATCTAAGGATTAATGTTGGGACTGATGGAAGATTGGAGATATTTACAGGAAGCAAACAGCGGTCAATGCACTTCTTCATACGGAATCGTCACATCCAAAGTCAACAATCAATGGAATTCCCACAGGTCAGTTTCTACGATTAAAAAGGATCTGTTCCAATGAAGCGTTGTTTCGAAATCAGGCAGTGGAATTGAAAAGACGATTCAAAGAAAGAGGATATAGTAATAGACAAACTAAATAGGGGATTTAAGATTGCAAAACGTAAAACAAGGAGTAAATTGCTCTGCCCTGAATGAAATGAAAGTGATGGAAACAGCACAATCAACACGGTTTATAACAAATTACAAAAAGCAGTGGGGACAGATATATGAAGTAGTGAAATAACATTGGGAGGTTTTGCAAATGGATTCGGTTTTGAGGAAATGTATTGCAGATAGACCATTAATGACGGCCAGAAGGTCCAGAAGTCTTAAGGACATGTTAGTCCACAGACATTATATATCAGATACTACCTCAAAGGATGGAAAAGGAAAGAAAGGTTGATTTGCCTGCGGGTCTTGTAAAGCCTGTAAAATTATGGATAGATCTGATTTTTTCACTGATGTTGATAACAAAAAGACTTACCGGATTAGGGAATATATATCGTGTGTATCCACAGGAGTTATTTATCATGCCACGTGTCCATGTGAAAAGATATACATAGGCCTTACCACACGCAAATTGAGAAAAAGGATAAGGGAGCATGTGAGAGACATTGAGAAGGCAAAGGATGAAGAGAATTTAGAGTAAGTCCCACTCAAAGAGGCAACCTTTTGCGGGGTGAGTGGGCTTATGCCTTTTGATCAAAATGCACACTAATGCCTCAGTAAGGCGGTACACATGCGCCAAGGAGCGCTGTCTTCTGCTTAGTAAGTAGGGATGAGATCAAAGCATAGCATGTGGATGTGCGAGCCAGTTCTCTTCTACATATTTGATGCTAATAAGTAGTATTTATTCATAGGCATTAGCGACAGTTTCCCTATTTTTATAAATGAAATAGTGAGTTTGCCCGCAGTTCACTACAGTTAGTCCTGGCGGGCTGTGTGCGCATGTCTGGTCCTACTACCACAGTGCTTCTGCTTCCTTTTCCAATGAGACGAGACGCAGGTAATAGGCAACGCATGCCAGCAATTGGCGTGGGGTTGCCCTTCCCGGCATCAGCCTCGAAAGAAGGGAGGAAGTACTAGTGACGTGGATGGTTTGGATTGGACATGCGCCGTAATTACGGCCCCGCGTTCTTCCCGAACACATGATGTGATTTCAGTGATGTTATTGGCCATTAGCACTTTAAAGGGAACCTGTCACGTCAGAAACACATTTCAAACGGAGAGCATTACCTTATAGTAGTCCCCAGTCTTTTCCTAATGATGGGTTTGATGTGTTAAACGGAGGCTCATTTGGTGAAAAAAAACGATCTTTTAAGTGCCATCAGCGCTGTCTTTCAGGTCCCTTTCAAGTCAAGGGGGCAGTGGCTTCCTTGCTTGAAGTCAAGGTAAGCACACCCCCTCTCTGGTGATTGACAGGATGCAGCGCTCCCATGTCCTGGCCGCTCTGCTTTAGCGGCGCACTGCGCATGCGCCAGCCAGTGCGAGCGGGAGCGCTCGCTATTCTTTTAGCTTCCTGCTGCGCTGAAGCCGGGCGGGCGGGCAGCGGCAGCAGGACATGGGAGCGCGCCTTACTGCATCATGTCAATCACCAGAGAGGGGGCGTGCTTACCTTGACTTCAAGCAAGGAAGCCACTGCCCCCTTGACTTGAAAGGGATCTGAAAGACAGCGCAGATGGCGCTTAAAAGATCGTTTTTTTCAACAAATGAGCCTCCGTTTAACACATCAAACCCATCATCTCTCCGTTTGAAATGTGTTTCTGACGTGACAGGTTCCCTTTAAATATCTATTGTGATATTTCCCCGGCCTCTCCTCCTAGAAGAAGCACATACGTGAAACGCGTGTCGAGGGGGGGGCGTCTTGTGTTTCTCTTCATCTGTGTGGGTAGGTTATTTGGCACTTTATGATATATTATCTTAGCCCTTATTTATTGTTTGTTACATATTGGTACTTTCCTGGTACGGCAGTTATTGCTAGTAGTGTTTGTAGGTGGCAGACCTATACCGCTGTTTTATGTCAAGTTGATATACTTTGTAGGTATAATGTGATGATGCGGTTCAGTAGCCTCCTGCACCTATTTGTTGTGATTCCATGCTAATACAGGGATTGTTCTGTACTGATATATATTGTCTGAGGAATATGGATTGACTTGCCAGGCGTCTTTTATGGATTCCCTACTTTTATGTATTGTTAATTATTTTTAAATATTGACTAATAAAGATTATATCTCAGGAAGTGTCTAGTACTCGTGTTCTTGTTGTTGTTGAGATATATATAGAGTATTCCTGTCACATTGTTCGTGGTATAGTGGTATATGCTAAGTGATAATATATCATTTGTGCGGACACATAAAGGGTCATTTGCTGGCAGCAGATCATACTGTGTAAACTCGCTCTGCTGCCAGCAAATATTCTGCATGGGGCATTAGCGATCACTCCTCCCCATACTCTGGAGCAGATCACTGCATGTAAATGCAGTGGTCTCCTTCGCTGATGAGCAGGCGATTTCCTTCCCGACAATCATCTGCTGTATTGTCCTGTCTAAAGGGACCTTTAGAAAGCAGCTCGTAGTGGGGAACTCTATAGCATCTATATGCACTAAGGAAGGCTGAGGCATAGTAACAGAGTCATGTATGGTACAGTAAATGGTTCTCACTTTACAAATACTTCATATACAGATTTAATATAGTGATGTCATCAAATATGGCATGTGACCTTTACTGGCAAGTTGGTTGTAGACCTAGCTATGGAAGCTATACCTCTCTGCTAGTCTCAGGTTGTACTTTGAAATTACAGTATAAAACATCATTCCACTCAAATTTCCCTCTGATGTTTCTGATATATATGTTACAAAAAACATACTTTAAATAGATTATTTGTCTAAATATCAATTTACAAAACCAGAATACTCAATTACAGCATCTTATAGAACATTCCAAGATTCAAAGTTTTATTATTTTTAATAAATGTGTTATTTTTGCAAATTTCTAGATCTTCCAGGCTATATCTGAACCTTTCAATTTTCATTGACAATGACCATGATCTCCTCTTTTTCTGTTTGGTTGGTTCATTTGTTCTTTGCAATCAGTTGTAAAGTATTATTAAATGTAACAGGGGTTTTTTAATGCAGCATTTCATAATCCAGGAAGTTTACAAGCCAATAATAAGCAAAGAAAACCAAGCAGAAGATTCCTTTCAAAGAAAACATTATAATGTTGTTTTAATGTTTTATTTTAGACTGTCTTCCAGATTTTTTTTATACTTCTCTATGGTTATCTGATGATGCTGAATATCCAGCTCCTTTTACTATAGGTCTCAATAATGTAATTTCCCTATGAATCTAGAAATGAGGGGGCCTCCGTTGTGGATGAAGTATTTAAATAGAGCTAATATACCAACAATATTGGTATACCAACACCCACCCAACATAGACCAAGCATCTCTCATATGTGAGTAAGCATGTATCTGTCCAGGTTATGAAGGATACTTAAAGGGTAAGCAGATATAGGGCTTTTGATAAATGATGTTGCTTCCCTGTAACTTCATTTACAGTAGGTTAAAAATATCTTAAGAATGCAACCTCCGCACAGCAGCTAGTCATCTCTCATTTAATGTGATAACATATGGAAATAATGACAGATACTCAGTGACAAGCACACGACAGCTAATGACTGTCAGTTCACACTTAGATTTTTATAATTATCTGATAAATGTCAATTATATATCTGTGCTTTTGCTGGAAATGTCACTGCATGGAGGAGAATCTGCTGCTCATTCTGTTTTTACAGACAGTTCCCTACAATAAGAATTTGATTTAAAGAGTGAATCTTTGACTTTTTCAACATTGGGTCACTAGTAACACTTTATCTTCCTCCCTATTGTGGGAATTTCTGGTCCATATGGCCTCCCACACTAATGTCAGCAGGATCTGCCTGTCAGTTGTGGAAAGGGATCCTTCTTTTCATGTAGGGGTTAATTTTTGATTTCTGCTTTAAAGGGCTTGTCAAGACCTTTTTAAGTGATGGTCTATCCTCAGGATGGGCCATCAATAGTTGATCAAGGGGGCCAGACACCCCACAGCCCCCAACGATCTGCTATTCTGTTTAGCGCCATCGGCAGAAGTCAACGTCAGCACTACAGAGCTCCGCTAACATTGAAGTCAATGGGCAATGAGAGGCCATCGTTTAAAAATGGCTGGAAAACTCCTTTAAAACTGGAAATGTTATATGTTTGACTGCTGCTAATCTTTTATTTTATTGCAGGAAACAGCCTTATTTGGTTGTATTCTATGATATTCCTGCACTGTATTGTGTGAAAGTAGAACCTGTGGTAACATGACCTATCTCTGCAGGTTCTCAAGTGAGTATTATATAGGACATGCTGATGTGACATAATGGTTACTTTCCTTAGTTGCCTTGAGCTACACGTGGGGAGGTGTGGAGCTGGCACTGTTGCTGGGAAATAAACTGTGTACCATGCGTAAGGGGTGGGGATGCTCATTGTAGATCACTGACCAGTGTTGGCTGATTGCATCTTATATATGGGCCTAAAAGTCATGGCTGTCAGCAGGACATCTCTCCATGTAAACATGAGATGTGATGCAGACCATATATGCAAATTGTACTAAGGACTGAAAAATTGTACGAATGATCATTCATTTCACCATGCAATTTGCATCGGCCGTGGTTAAGGTCCCTCACCTTGTTATATGTTCCTTCTTAGTTCCAGACTGATATTGGCCTGCGTAAAAGGACCCTAAAGCTAATAATTTAAAACATGTTATGAGAAGATCCAGTTCATTGCAAAATTCAATTATACTTGGAAGAATTACTGGTTAAAAAACAAGTAAAAAGATTGATGGATTCGAGCACAGCAAAAACCAACACTGAATCAACCCGAAGGCCAAAAACATTAAAAAAATGGCTTGAGTGTTTTAGAGAAGTGTAATTTGAATCTCCTAGGTCCTAATACAAAACCTTTTTTATATTTATGGCCTATCCTCAGGATGGGCCATTCATATCTGATCGTCTCACAACCCTCAACTCCACTGATCAGATGTTCTTGAGTAGCTCCAGAGAAGAAAATCAGCACATAGCTCAATGGTGTAGAGAACAGAGCTGGTTAATACAGAGCTGCTTCCATTCAGCTCATTGAGAGCAGCTACAGTAGGTAGCTCCATCCACTAAACAATCAATGGAGCTGCTTAGTTCTGGCACCTTTTTCCCCAGCCCCAGGGCTACACTGGAACAGATGATCGGCCGGGGTGTGGAGTGTTGAACCCCTTCCCATCAGATATTGATGGCCTATTTTTAGGAGAGGTCATCAATATAAAAGAACTGGACAGACCCTTTAAGTGGTCCCAGGTGCAACTGCTACCTCTGCACACCACTAAACGTGACACCACCTAAGGGTAGTAATAACTAATCCTAGAATAGTTAGACCCATAATGAAGGTACATATATATAATATTGTTTTTTTCAATATGATGTAATCCCATTAATTGATTATGAAAACTACTTAGAAAACCACTCAGTGTGATAGTTTCCATATATGAAAAGAGGGACACTTATTTTAAAACAACAGAAAAAAGCACATTTGGGCAGGACATACTCCTGTTCTATACAGTCAAATCTTCTTTCACAGGAAATGTGGAATGGACCTTATTTTGCAGGTGCAAGGCCTTCCTCATATCCTGATGTGTATGTGAGAGACCCAATACAGCATTTTTAGGAAGCTTTTAACCACAACCATGATCCATTCAGTCAATATCTAGTAGAGTTCCCTGATTTACCCTCATCGTAAATAATACTTGATTAGGCAGATCACTGATGTCTATGGAAAACATGCTGACAATAGATTCTTCTGGCATGCCTTCCATGTGACAGACCTAAATGCTACAAGTAGTCAGGTTTTACCATGGGTTTAATAGATTGGTGCAAAACTATCCATGAGTCTGCATGTCTCCTGATGTACCCCAACACTCCTTGCTAACTCAACTGACAATGCATACATATGTAATTCATGCTTGAGATGTTGTAAATGCAATAAAGCCTGCACAGAAGCTCAAGACTTTGCACATGCTGTCAGTTGAAATCTTAATAACAGCAACACTAGAGTGGAGACAGGCAGCTTGCCAATATACTAATTAGGTGTAGCACCCGGCTCCGGCTAACCTGAACAGCTCATAGTTTATCAGCAAGAGAGCAGCCTTTTCACTGTAATAATCATTAGGTTGTAATAAATCCTGAGAGACAAATAGTGCATTTTTAAAGCAGACAATTAGCTGCATTTGTGTGTATCACACGTTTTGTGCTGTTTATTTTAAAGGGAAATTAAACATTGTAAAGGCTCTTTTACACCAGTCAAGGATCAGGGCAATTATCAGAACTAGTGTTCATACAAATAGTCGTTCTTGCTAAATGTGTCACAGATAGAGATGAGCGAGCACTAAAATGTTCGGGTGCTCGTTATTCGAGTCAAATTTTTCCCGATGCTCGGGTGCTCGTTCCGAATAATGAACCCCATTGAAGTCAATGGGAGACTCAAGCATTTTTGCAGAGGACCAAAGCTCTGCACAGGGAAGGTTACCTGAAAACCTAGAAATCTCAGAAAATGATGGAAACACCACGGAAATGGACAGGAAACAGCAGGGGCAGCATGCATGGATGCCTCTGAGGCTGCCTAATCGTACCATTACGCCAAATTCTGGTCAACTAGGTGCAATGAAGGTCCATCACCGCCTGCGGGTGACACCACTGCCCATGCTGGCACTGCTGTCCTATCCCCCACCCCAGGATGCAGGCATAAGCCTGACACAGCATGGCGGTGACACCACCAAGTGACCAAGTTAGATGAGGTAGCAGGTGAGCCACCCAAAAATTTAGCCTGACGCAGCATGGCGGTGACACCACCAAGTGACCAAGTTAGATGAGGTAGCAGGTGAGCCACCCAAACATGTAGCCTGACACAGCATGGTGGTGACACCAACAAGTGACCAAGTTAGATGAGGTAGCAGGTGAGCCACCAAAAATTTAGCCTGACACAGCATGGCGGTGACACCACCAAATGACCAAGTTAGATGAGGTGGCAGGTGAGCCACCCAAAAATTTAGCCTGACACAGCATGGCGGTAACACCACCAAGTGAACAAGTTAGATGAGGTAGCAGGTGAGTCACCCAAAAATTTACCCTGACACAGCATGGCGGTGACACCACCAAGTGACCAAGTTAGATGAGGTAGCAGGTGAGCAACCCAAACATGTAGCCTGACACAGCATGGCGGTGACACCACCAAGTGACCAAGTTAGATGAGGTAGCAGGTGAGCCACCCAAAAATTTACCCTGACACAGAATGGCGGTGACACCACCAAGTGACCAAGTTAGATGAAGTAGCAGGTGAGGCACCCAAACATTTAGCCTGACACAGCATGGTGGTGACACCACCAAGTGACCAAGTTAGACTGAGGTAGCAGGTGAACCACATAAAAATTACTGTGTCACCCTGCCCAGGACCACGGCCTCTGCCCCCTACATCACTTGGACGCCCACGTCCTCGTCCTCGACCTTACCCCTGGGGTTCACCATTTTGTATATTCACTAAACTGTAGAATTAATATCTGAGGCCAAAACCGTATTCAGTAGACTGTAGAATTACTATCTGAGGCCAGAACACATATTCTCTAGACTGCGGCTAGTGTACCGCACACCACACAATTTTTCACTGGACTGTAGTATATATAACTGAGAGAAAAAAAAGAATTCTCTAGACTGCGGCTAGTGTACCGCACACCACACAAGTTTTCACTGGACTGTAGTATATATAACTGAGAGAAAAAACGTATTCTCTAGACTGCGGCTAGTGTACCGCACACCACACAATTGTTCACTGGACTGTAGTATATATAACTGAGAGAAAAAACGTATTCTCTAGACTGCTGCTATTGTACCGCACACCACACATTTTTTCACTGGACTGTAGTATATATAATTTTAAAAAAAAAAACATATTCTCTAGACTGAGGCTAGTGTACCGCACACCACACAATTTTTCACTGGACTGTAGTATATATAACTGAGAGAAAAAAAAGGAATTCTCTAGACTGCTGCTAGTGTACTGCACACCACACAATTTTTCACTGGACTGTAGTATATATAACACAGAGAAAAAACATATTCTCTAGACTGCGGCTATTGTACCGCACACCACACAATTTTTCACTGGACTGTAGTATATATAACTGAGAGAAAAAACGTATTCTCTAGACTGCGGCTATTGTACCGCACACCACACAATTTTTCACTGGACTGTAGTATATATAACTGAGAGAAAAAACGTATTCTCTAGACTGCGGCTAGTGTACCGCACACCACACAATTTTTCACTGGACTGTAGTATATATAACTGAGTGAAAAAAAAGGAATTCTCTAGACTGCGGCTAGTGTACCGCACACCACACAATTGTTCACTGGACTGTAGTATATATAACACAGAGAAAAAACATATTCTCTAGACTGCGGCTATTGTACCACACACCACACAATTTTTTCACTGGACTGTAGTATATATAACTGAGAGAAAAAACGTATTCTCTAGACTGGGGCTATTGTACCGCACACCACACAATTTTTCACTGGACTCTAGTATATATAACTGAGAGAAAAAACGTATTCTCTAGACTGCGGCTAGTGTACCACACACCACACAATTTTTCACTGGACTGTGGTATATTTAACAGAGAAAAAAAAGGAATTCTCTAGACTGTGGCTAGTGTACCGCACACCACACAATTGTTCACTGGACTGTAGTATATATAATTTAAAAAAAAAACGTATTCTCTAGACTGCGGCTAGTGTACTGCACACCACACAATTTTTCACTGGACTCTAGTATATATAACTGAGAGAAAAAAAGGAATTCTCTAGACTGCTGCTAGTGTACCGCACACCACACAATTGCTCACTGGACTGTAGTATATATAACTGAGAGAAAAAATGTATTCTCTAGACTGCGGCTAGTGTACCGCACACCACACAATTGTTCACTGGACTGTAGTATATATAACTGAGAGAAAAAACGTATTCTCTAGACTGCGGCTATTGTACCGCACACCACGCAACTTTTCACTGGACTGTAGTATATATAATTTTTTTTAAAAAACGTATTCTCTAGACTGCGGCTAGTGTACTGCACACCAAACAATTTTTCACTGGACTGCAGTATATATACCTAAGAGAAAAAACGTATTCTCTAGACTGCGGCTAGTGTACCGCACAGCACACAATTTTTCACTGGACTCTAGTATATATAACTGAGAGAAAGAAAAGGAATTCTCTAGACTGCGGCTAGTGTACCGCACACCACACAATCGTTCACTGGACTGTAGTATATATAACTGAGAGAAAAAACGTATTCTCTAGACTGCGGCTATTGTACCGCACACTACACAATTTTTCACTGGACTGTAGTATATATAACTGAGAAAAAAAACGTATTCTCTAGACTGTGGCTATTGTACCGCACACTACACAATTTTTCACTGGACTGTAGTATATATAACTGAGAGAAAAAACGTATTCTCTAGACTGCAGCTAATGTACCGAACACCACACAATTGTTCACTGGACTGTAGTATATATAACAGAGAAAAATGGTATTCTCTAGACTGCGGGTAGTGTACTGCACACCACACAATTGTTCACTGGACTGTAGTATATATAACTGAGAGAAAAAACGTATTCTCTAGACTGCGGCTATTGTACCCCACACCACACAATTTTTCACTGGCCTGTAGTATATATAACTGAGAGAAAAAAAAGGAATTCTGTAGACTGCGGCTAGTGTACCGCACACCACACAATTGTTCACTGGACTGTAGTATATATAACTGAGAGAAAAAACGTATTCTCTAGACTGCGGCTATTGTACCGCACACCACACAATTTTTCACTGGACTGTAGTATATATAACTGAGAGAAAAAAAAGGAATTCTCTAGACTGCGGCTAATGTACCGCACACCACACAATTTTTCACTGGACTCTAGTATAACTGAGAGAAAAAACGTATTCCCTAGATTGCACTACAGATCCCAGCAAGCCAAGGTACAGCAGCAGCAAAAATGAGTACTGAGAGGACTTTGGGCAATTTCATTGGGGTCTGTGTGGACCATGTGCTGTCCCCTTTCTGCCACCAGTCGCTGTGCACAGTGTGCAGCCAAGATGGCAGTAGCTGCACTACAAGTCCCAGCCAGCATCCAAGAGGAGGCCAAAAGAAAAGGTTGTTGTAGCCCTTAGAAGGACTGTTGGGTTCTTTGTGGATGATTCCTGCCTAACCAAATTCTAATATAGGCCCTAACACTCTCCCTGACAGACAGCAGCTCTATCCCTAATCTCATCCAGGCGGCGTCTGAGGCGAGCATCGCGGGACCAGATTCTTATTTTCTCAGGTCATCTGATCTTGCCAGCCAATCCCTGCTATCGACTTGTAGGGGCCCCATGTGATGCTAGGGGGTCCCAAAGACTCTCCTGCATGTTGATTGGCTGAGAAAAAGCCGCCAAACATGCAGGAAGAGGAAGATGCCATTTCCTCGAGTATCGCGAGATGCTCGCCCGAGTATTGAGCACCTACGAGTACCCTAATGCTCGAACGAGCACCAATCTCGGACGAGCATGTTCGCTCATCTGTAGTCATCGATCACCCGACAAAAACCATTGTTTGTCAGCTATATGAGCATGAGCAATTGCATGCAGAGGAGATGACTGCTGCAGGTAAATTGAGCTATCATCTGTGCTCATAGGTTTGGTCCCAATAATTGCCTACGCATTGTCAGTAGAGATTAAAAAAAAGTGTTTTATACGAATCGATTCATTCATACTTTAGACCTCTTGAGCAGTGAGAGGCTGGCCAGGTACCCACATCAACAGTTGCTGCCTCAGGAGCAGTAACAGAGCCTTTAAGTTTGCACCACGACTCAAGCAATAGCACCAGCGCAAGATTGAGAGGACAGGTGAGATGTCTTTCCCTGTCAAGGGTGGGGAGCTTCTTGAGCAGCGAGGGGTTGTCTCTTTGCTGCTCAAGAACTTCAATGAACTAATCGATTTGTATGAATCAATTTTCTCATCTTTAATCAGCAGGCATAAAGGAGCCTTGGCAGTCTGAGGTCATTAGTAGATTATTTCATTCAGGGATGCCACATGGATACAATTGAATGTGATGCTTGCCCAGAGATCCAAGACCAAAAACCCAGTGCATGTATCCCAGATGCCTGGTGCTAGTCATGCCATGGACTGACATTCACTAATCTGGGCAGTATAGTGACCTCAGACTAAAAAAAAAAGTATATATAATATAGTAGTAGTCTATACCCATGTACTAATACTTGATAACTCTCCCAGAATACCTGAGAGGATCCCAGATGAAGGGGAGACCACAGAGGGCTGATATCTCACAGACTCTATTATTAGGCGGACAGACAGGGTCATCTGTCGCTGAGACCGTGAATGCCGAACAGTTTGTTGTCTACCGGGTGCTCGGGTTCGGCATATCGCGGATCGGATTGACAGATTGCTGGGTGGGGCTGGGGAAGACCCGACGGTCATGGTACACATCGGCACCAATGACAAAGTCAGGGGGAGATGGAAGGTCCTTAAAAATTATTTTAGGGAACTAGGAGAGAAGCTCAAGTCCAGGACCTTCAAGGTAGTGTTTTCAGAAATACTACCAGTGCCACGAGCGTCACTAGTGAGACAACGGGAGCTTAGGGAGTTAAATAAGTGGCTCAGAGGCTGGTGCGGGAAGGAAGGGTTTGGGTTCATGGAGAACTGGGCCGACTTCTCTGTCGGCTACAGATTCTACAGTAGGAACGGGCTGCACCTTAAGGGGGAGGATGCAACTGCCCTGGGGAAAAAAATGGTTAGACGGCTGGAGGAGCTTTTAAACTAGGATCTGGGGGGAGGGTGGGGGTGTCATACTAATAAGGGGGTAGATAGTGTAGATAGAGAGTGGGTCATAGGAGGGGACAGTGGGGGGTTAGTGGGGGCTGGGGTTAGTGAGGAATGTAGGGAGAAGACTGGGCAAAACAACAACCAAAGTTACCCAAAAACCCCGGATATTCACTTCACAGGTAATAGTAATTTAAAAAGTGGGGTAAAAAATATACATAGACCGCTTAATTGTATGTACACTAATTCCAGAAGCCTGACTAATAAAATTGGTGAACTGGAATTGGTGATGTGTGAGGAGGACTATGACATAGTGGGAGTAACTGAGACATGGCTAGATGATAGCTATGACTGGGCAGTTAATGTGCAGAGTTACAGTCTGTTTAGAAAGGTTTGCCAAAACCGGAGAGGGGGAGGGCTTTGCCTTTATGTCTGACCCAGGAAGAAGTACAGAGACGTCTTAAAAAGATTAAAATAGACAAATCGCCAGGACCGGATGGCATACACCCCCGTATCCTAAGAGAATTAAAGGGGTTGTCCAAGTTATGGAAAAAAAAAATATAACACTGTAAATCTGATGGGTAGCAATATATAACTAAGTTCAGCAAGTTTTAGGCAAAAAAAAATCTATATTTCCTCATTTCCCTGGTTCTCTTCTGGCCTTTGTTTACATGCAGTAATAACAATCTCTGCCCCTCCCCCCTTCTCTGCAAAGGCAGTGAATATAAGTGCTGTGAGTACATGTCTGCCTGCTGGAATACTCAGCAGCATGTTGTTTGTGTAGGACTACAAGTCCCAGCTGTACAATGACACTGCTGATAAACACAGGAAATTCTCCCTACCTGTTCTTGTACAATTCCTCTATAGCTCCTTGCCCAGCATTTGTCTCCTCTCACTGCTGCAGCTACTATTTGTTGTAAAGCCTTGAGCCCTCAGTGTGTTCTGGCTGAAGGGGTTAATGTTTTATCTGAAGGAATCCAGGGAGAGAGCAGATAGCAGGAGCCTGGCAAAGAAAGGGGGCATGGCCAGTGAAGTCTCGTGTACAGATTTTTATCTGAACTCTGAGGCTTGTACACGAAACATCACAGACCATGGAGATAAGGTGACATCACAGGTCATGTGACCCTCAGTCAACTCTGAGAAACCAGCAGCTTTAGAAACACAAAGTATATGGGAAAGTTGTTATACCTGATAAGTTAGAAACATATAAAGAACAAAAAAATAACTCGGACAACCCCTTTAAGTAATGTCATAGCCAGACCCTTATTTCTGATATTTAAGGACTCTATACTGACAGGGAGTATTCCAGAGTATTGGCGCATAGCAAATGTGGTGCCAATATTCAAAAAGGGTCCAAAAACAGAGCCCGGGAACTATAGGCCGGTAAGTTTAACATCTGTCGTGGGTAAACTGTTTGAAGGTTTTTTAAGAGACACTATCTTGGAGTTCCTCAATGAAAATAAGCAAATAACTCCATATCAGCATGGCTTCATGAGGGATCGGTCATGTCAAACTAATTTAATCAGTTTCTATGAGGAGGTAAGTTCTAGACTGGACCGCAGAGAATCAATGGATACTCATATTGGGTCACTGTCACTAGTGGGGTACCACAGGGGTCAGTATTGGGCCCTATTCTCTTCAATATATTTATTAATGATCTTGTAGAAGGCTTGCACAGTAAAATATCAATTTTTGCAGATGACACTAAACTGTGTAAAGTAATTAACACAGAAGTGGACAGTACACTGCTACAGATGGACCTAAATAGATTGGAGGCTTGGGCAGTGAAGTGGCAGATGAGGTTTAACACTGACAAATGTAAGGTTATGCACATAGGAAGGAATAATGCAAGTCACCAGTACATACTAAATGGTAAAACACTGGGTAACACTGACATGGAAAAGGACCTAGGAATTTTAGTGAACAACAAACTAAGCTGTAGAAACCAGTGTCAGACAGCTGCCAAGGCCAATAAGATAATGGGTTGCATCAAAAAAGGCATAGATGACTGTGATGAGAACATAGTCCTGCCACTCTACAAATCACTAGTCAGACCACACATGGAGTATTGTGTACAGTTCTGGGCTCCTGTGAACAAGGCAGATATAGCAGAGCTGGAGAGGGTTCAGAGGAGGGCAACTAAAGTAATAACTGGAATGGGTGGACTACAGTACCCAGAAAGATGATCAAAATTAGGGCTATTTACTTTAGAAAAAAGACGACTGAGGGGAGAATTAATAACTAGGGCCCTGATTTATCACACCTTCACTCCAGAATTCTGTCTTCAAAAAGTCGCACGATAGGGCTTTTGCGACTTTTTTGCGCATTTTTTTGCGACTTTTTGCATGTGTACACCACTCACTCCAGTTTGTAATATGGGTGGAAAAGTGGGTGTGGTTAGCCATGTTAATGAGTTTCACTCCAGATTTATCATTGTGACTTTTTTAAAAAAGTCGCAAAATAGTCGCAATCTCACTCCAGGAGGAGGGTGGAGTAGGAAAAATGGAGTAGCTTCTCTAGACAGAAGTGTTAGGTTTAAGGACAAGTCACATTTATCAAACAACCTGTGACGTTTGATAAATGTGGCACAAAGTACTCCAACATAAAAGCAAGCAAAACTGACTTCAAATATTCTCCTAATGATAAATTCCCCCCTATGTATAAATATATCAGGGGTCAGTACAGAGATCTCTCCCATGATCTATTTATCCCCAGGACTGTGACGAGGGGACATCCTCTGCGCCTGGAGGAAAGAAGGTTTGTACACAAACATAGAAGAGGATTCTTTACAGTAAGAGCAGTGAGACTATAACTCTCTGCCTGAGGAGGTGGTGATGGTAAGTTCACTAAAAGAGTTTAAAAGGGGCCTGGATGTATTTCTGGGGGCTAATAATATTACAGGCTACAGTTACTAGAGATGGGTTGTTGATCCAGGGAGTAATTCTGATTGCCTGATTGGGGTCGGGAAGGAATTTTTTCCCATAAAGTGAGGAAAATTGGCTTCTACCTCACAGGGGTTTTTTGCCTTTCTCTGGATCAACTTGCAGGATAACAGGTCGAACTGGATGGACAGATGTCTTTTTTCGGCCTTATAAACTATGTTACTATGTTACTAAAGCAGCCCTCCAAAACCTCTAAATGTATGTGGTCCTGGGATGCTGCATCATCAGACTAAACCCTGGTGTCCATAGATACTCTGAGGGGGCATTCTGCATCACATAAATTGGGTGTGATGCATAACAAAATGGGTGTAACCTACATAGAAAGGGAGTGTGGACATAGAAAAGGAGCATGTCTACACCCAGAAAGATGTCACCAGTGAGCTTCACATGTGGCACTCTGCTTCCTCACAGATGCCAACTACCAGAAGTTGGCAAATATAATATTTATCCACAAAATATTTGGGAATTTTCTTTAACCAAGAGGATTTGGTGGCCATCAGTAACGTGGTGGCCATCAGCCTATGAACGTTATGGTTTAGGCTTTAAAGGTTTTAAAACTAGTTAAGGCTCTATTCACATTGGTGTTAAGGCTTTTCTTTTTACAGAAGTCATAACTGATATGATAGGTTCATTAAGATCTGCACTGATATACAAAATGAAATTCATGAAGCTTAAATTCTGAGACTAGCATGGAAGAGCTTGACTGACTTGAACAGACCAGATCTCCAACCTACTAAGCACCTCTTGTATGAATTACTACTTGAAGCCAATTCTCATCACCCAACATCAGTGCCTGATATCATTAGTTCTCTTGGGTGAATGCATTTAAGCCCGCATTGTCATGTTTTTCAATATGACAAAAATTGTTGCCAAGAGTGGAGGCTTTTATAGCAGGAAATGGTCAACCAACTCTATGTTAATGCTTATAGTTTTGGGATGAAATAATTAACAAACATTTAAATGTGGGTGATTGGATGTTCACACACTTACACATTGATCAGCTATAACGTTACAACCACCTTCCTTAAAGGGGTATTCCCATCTTAGACAATGGGGGCATATCGCTAGGATATGCCCCCATTGTCTGATAGGTGTGGGTCTCACATGTCCCAAAGTGAAGAAGGGTGCACTGCGCAAGCGGCCACCGCTCCCATTTATTTCTACGTAGCCGACAGAAATAGTCGAGCCGGCTTGGCTATTTTCGGCGGCCCCATAGAAATGAATGGAGGGCGGCTGCGCATGCGCAGTGCGTCCTTCTTCACTTTGGGACTCGCACCTATAAGACAATGGGGGCATATCCTAGCGATATGCCCCCATTTTCCAAGATGGGAATAGGTCCTTCTAATGCCAGCAAACAGCTCTGACCTGTTGAAAGACCTCTGAAAGTGCGCTGTGGTATCAGGTACCAAAATGTTACCAGTAGGTCCTTTATGCCCTGTAAGTTGGGAGGTGAGCCTCTTTGGATCAGATTGTGATCTGGGGAATTTGGGACCAAGTAGGCCATCTTGAACTTTATGTCATGTTCCTCAAACCATTTCTGAGCAATATTTTCAGTGTGGAAAATATGCAGCGTTTACAGTATCAACAAAGTGGATGAGATTTTAGAAAATAAAATAATTGCAGCATAAACTGATTGGGCTGTTGGTTTACAATCTGCAGTATGCCAATTTATACAGGTCAATCCAAAGATTTAAACGTTTGCAGTAATGTCGTAACAAGAGAACAGTCCATTTGGGGTATTTTTTAGAGCAGTGGATTTCAGTTAGATCCTCTGCAATTTTTTTTTACATTTTTTTGCTCAAAAATGTAAATTGTTTGCATTTTGTTAAAGAAAAGTAACATATACTTAAAGAGTACATGCGTCTACATGTGGGATAACACTATTTCTGACCATTGTGTACTGTGTTTTTTACTCTAATTGTCAGTTTTCCCTAAGTTATTGAACTTTAGCTTCTATGATGTTTTCCATGCATAGAACAAAAAGAAAAGAGGCAGTACTGCTCCCCTATATCTCTGCAGCACACCCTTTTTATCGAGAACCTTATGTAGCAGCACTGAGCAGGGTAGCTGTGAATGCAGCACTAAAGCGAAAACTTACTAGAGCCAGCAGCATCATCCCTGAGTGTATTTATGCCTCTGTCTCCCTACATCAGCTCACACATGTGACAAAAATGTATACCTCCCCCTAGAATATTGTGAATGGTAAAGGTCATTTTAGCAACTCTGTTCTCTTTGAGACCACACTGTGCACCCCCATTCTCATTGGACCAAGCACATGATCACTGGGGTCCAATTGCTAGGACCACCACTGATCACGAGAACAGGACTCCCGAAGTCCCCTTTAAGAAAGAAGCCCTTTGTTGCAGTGTGCACTGTGGGGGCCGCTGCGATATTGTATTTGGGTTTGTATAAAATAAATAGAAATGTTTATTATATTGTTATCATTAACTGAGCTATTTCCATACCAGCAGCCCCCTCCCTTTCCCTGAAGATATCCTGGATGGAATGGCTTCAGAAGCAGGTGACGTGTGACTGATCCATGCAGTACTGCTGTCTGGCGCTCCTTGAAGAGACTCAGACTTATTTAAAAGGTGCTCCACTGATAAAAGACACGGACTACATGTTGTCACATTCTGCAAATGACTGGGAGACTTGTCATGGGTTATCTGTAGGTCATACTGAGGTGGGAAGGGAAGCCAGGGGTCAAGTATGTGCACATGGCACAAATATACAAACACTGTGCTGACAAGGCAAAGACAAGAGCACTTAATACTTTCAATACAGAGGTCTCCATGCTGGCGGTGGTAGCTCATGTATGTCTATAGAAGATATCAAGAACTGAATACTTTTATATATGAAATGAATACAAATGCAGCAATGGGGAGCTGAATTTTAACCTAAAGAATAAATATGGCATGAGAAGCAATAAAATTGTACAATTTTTTACACTGTTTAACCTCGTAATGACCATTGATACACCTTCTGTCATCTGTCAGCATAATCAACCCTGTTAAAGCAGTGGTTAGCACTGGTGCTTTGCAGCGCTGGGGTCCTGGGTCTGAATATGACCAATGACAACATCTGCATGGAGTTTGTATATTCTCCTCGTGTTTGCGTGGGTTTCCTCTGGGTACTCTGGTTTCCTCCCACACTCCAAAGAGCTTAGATGTTAAATACTACGTTTATGCTATGAAGTGGTTGGACAACTGGGTGGCGTGTCTAGCTCCTCAGAGCATCATTTCACATCTGCCTTTCAGCCTTAGTCATTATCTCTAGCACTAATTGACATGGCTAGGCATCATCATTGTTCCAATGCCTTGCCCTGAAATATCACAAATGTGTGGGCAAAAGATCATTGACAGTAGATCTTATTCAGCTGCCCTGACTATTGAGATCCAAACTCTTGCTGGCATGTGCACGAGATTTCAGGGCCAAGCAACAAAACGGTGATGACAGCACAAAAGATCTACGCCTAGAAATATCACACATTTTTGCACAAATGGTATTTTGCACAAAAAAATGTGACTTTTTACGATTGAAAGCAACTCTTGTCTCTTTGTTAAGTGGGTGGAACTAAGCATAAGTGTACGGAGCCACCACAGCCCCATACAGTAACAATAATCTATACTAGAAAATGGGCATGACATCGAACAGAACTGAGGACATGCACCTGTCAATAAACTTGCCTCATCTTATTCCATCTGACTTCTTGCTAAGAATGGTGTAGGAAATGCCAGTCATTATTAAATGTGCACCAATGTATATTACAAAATATATAAAATGAGTAAAGCAGGCCATAAAAATCATGAAGTACTAGTTGACCATCTAATGTGTATGGGGGCCTTCCAACTCTTTCCAGGTGGCAGATATCAGGGGAGATAAGGATGGGGCACTTGAATTTCAACCACCCAATCTTTCTGTTTCTTAAGTTTTCTCCCCCTTTCTGATTCAGGGCATGTACATGCTTAGCCAAGCATGTGTATGGTGAGGCTGAGAGAGATAGCTGTCAGATTTTGGCCAACAGCTACCTAATGTGTGTGACCAAGGAATCAGTTACCTTTCATTTCCTAGAGGTTCCCCCCTCAGTTTTTTTCCTTCTGTTCTGAGTTTTAAAGTATAAGTCAGGTATGACGTTATTAGTTTGAGGTATAAAAAGAGAGTATTTGTTATAAATCTTCACAACTATAATTTTGTGGCTGGCACTGAGGTAGAAATTGCACACAATTGTTTTTACCTGTTAAGAAAACCGGCCAGGTTAAGGCTACTTTCACACTGCCGCTAGTGCACGCGTATGGCCGGAACTCCGCTCCAGCCCTATTCACTATAATGGGGGCGGGACGGAGTTCTGGCCGCAGCACGGTAAACATGCCGAGAGGCAGCTGGAATAAAACTATGACATGTCGTAAAAATGGACAGACTGATAGATGTGATCATGATTATGAAATACAGTGGAAAAATGCAAAATCCAAAAATTGTCTTCCAGAATCACAAAACATGGATTTTCATTGTAAGCTACAGCCTCAGTTTCATGAAAAATTGGAATCTTTTCCCTTTGTTATTTTACACATAATTCTTATCTCCTTCAGCGGTCATGGTAGCTCAATGTTGTATATAGGTGCAGGGGCGGTCTTGGGCACCACGCATCCTATGCATTTGCATAGGGCCCCCGACGTCCAAGGGGGCCCCCACGCTCCGCTCTTGTGCCGGTGCCCAAGACCGCCCGCCCAGCTGTCATGGCATTTGTCCGCCGCGGCCCGAGGACCGGCCTCACTGTGGGTGCGCGCACCGCACCCGCTCACTCTCAAGTCCGGAAGTGTAGCAGGAAGCTCGCGCAGCCGCAGAGAGGCCGGTCCGCACAGCAGAACACAAACTCTGCGGCTGCGCGTCAGTGTCCCAGCCCCCAGCACGTGTCCCAGCCCAGCCAATAGAGAGCTGGGAGTCTGGGACACGCCATAGGCTGTGGGCAACCTTCACCCCCAGATAGGAGAGTGATATACAATAAGTGTGGAAAAAAACACATTCTTTCATTGTTTAACAGTGAGTTAATTGTTTGACAGTATTTTATTGTTAAAAAAGTCTTTGATGTGTGGGGGGGCGTGTCATTGGGGGGGGCATGTCATCAGAGGACGTGTCATCAGGGGCGTGACGCGTCATTGGGGGGGGCCCCCGGACATAACTTCGCTTAGGGCCCCAGAAATGCCAAGACCGCCCCTGTATAGGTGTTACCTCTGTCTCTTCTCTACCTGGAAGTTTAAGGAAATCTGTTCTTTTTCCGAAACCATAAAACTTTTCTCAAAGTCATCTTGTCTGCTGCCATTCCATATCTTGTCTGAAAATGGACCCATGACCTTTTTGCGAATTAAAAATAAAGGCCACCTCATCGATAAAAGTAGTGGTGGGGATTTCCACCCAAAATGTAAAATTACCTTCTCAGTATGTCTGTCACTTTGTAATTGATAGAACATGCGGACACAATTGTCCATTTCTGAGAAGCTCATTCATAGAAATTGGATATTTAAAATAGTTTATTGCACATTTTTATGTAAATAATAATCCTGTGTCTGACATGGTTTTCTATCTGCTGGTTATCAGGTCCATCTTGTGCCAGACATACCCCAGTTATGATCACATAGCATGCATAAAGAATGAATTATCTACTTGACCTTACGAGCATTCACTTGGCTTTTTGAACTCTGTTCAACAACTGCACTAGATGTTTTGCAAGAGTCTCTTCTACCTTTGATTTCTTCATTTGTTCTGCACTCTGCAATCTACATATTGCTTGTTCTTTGTCCCCTGCACTTGCAGACATTGACAGTGCCTATTTCATTTCATTAACAATTCTAATCTTATAATTCACTTTATCTTGGTAGCATTCAGGAATCATCATTGTCACTCAGCAGACTTTGCTTTGCTATGCTTTATTGTAGTGGCCTGCATGCTGTATTCTGACGCTTTTTTTTAGACTTGAGGAGGTGTCTGCACTTCATCCCAATAAAGCATGTAACACAGCTACCAACATTACTTTAAAGGTCCATATTACGATGCAAAACTTTAAAATATTTATATAATTCCTCAGACTGGTTTCCAATTCAATTATGGCATAGATTAAACACCATTAAGTTGAGTAATTTTTGAATACATGACATTAATGTACTTATTGAGTACTGATGCTACTTTACAAACTGTGCTATAGTTCTATGCAGTATTCACAGTCCTGCTAGATTACATTGGACATGACACTGCTGACAAAGTTGATACCTTTAGCAACTTACTGTAGTTGAGATCCTAAAATTTTGGCTCAATTTCCTATATCACATTTCTATATTTCACTTCTCAGAATGAAAATCACCACACCAAGCTCTTAGTAAACATAATTAAAGACCAATAAGGACTTTTAGATTTCAGCTCTGAAGTAGAAATGTGAATGCAGCTGAGGCTAAAAATCCATACAGACCTAGCCCTGCTTAAATATTAGAGGTGGATACAACTGCATCTATACTAGGCAATCCATTTTGAACTAAACTTTCCTATTGTCCTCATAGTAACATAGTTTGTTCAGTTCAGCCTATTACCCCGTGAAGTTCATTCAGAAGAAGTGAATTTTTTCCCCAAAATCTGGCAATCAGAATGAATCCTAATTCTGGCAATTAGAATGACTTCTTGGATCAATGATCCTTCTCTGCCGAATGGACCTGTTTTGACTTTACCCAACTTTACCCTGTTTTTCAGTTTTTCCACTGGACCAAGTTGAAAATCGTACCTGTAACATTTTTGGTACCACATCCGAGGAAGTTCCAACTGAGCCAAGCCAGTATCATGAAGGTCACATAACCACACTTCTGACTAGTGATGGGTCAGACACAATTGTCGCTAAATTGCTATCAGCTATATTGAGAGGGTGCCATATCCACAGTGGCTCTTATTTTTCAAAATGTATTATTATGCATTTTGATTACCCAAGAAGTACCAAAAACAACTAATAAATGTTTTGTTTCAATCTCTGAACAAGAATTTGAGAAACAAGTGGAGTCTTTATAACAATGCTTTCTTGCAAGAGGCTATCTCAGAGATATTTTGGATGAGGGCAGGAGCATAGCTAAAGGCTCATGGGCCTCTCTGTAAGAATACAGCTTTGACCCCACTTCCCTCAGTGCTTTGTGGCCAGGGGCAGAGAAGCACATAGCCTTCATGCTGTCGGCGGCAAAAACAGTAATAGTGCTCCTCAAAGTTCCACCAATAGAAATAATTACTCTATCTCCCAGAGTGCACTTAGTGTTTACAGTGCCCCCAAGAGTAATAATGACCTCATTCTGCCCATACTAGTAATCATGTTCCGCAGAGTCCCCCAGTAGTAATAATTCTGGTTATAATGTGTGCAGTAGAATAATTCCCCCCCCCTATTAATGTGAACGAGTCCAAATAATACCTCCTTACTTTTCAGATCGGACCGTCATATCAGATCCTTAGATCAGACCCTCATATAGGATCCTCAGACCCCCATATCAGACCCTATTTCAAACCTTAGATGAGACCCTCATCAGATCTCCATGTTAGACCCTCCATATCAGACCTTGAATCAGACCCCCTTTAGACCTCCACATCATACCCCCATATCAGATCCTCAGATCAGACCTCCATATAAGACCTCAGATCAGACCCCCATATCAGATCCTCAGACCCCCATATCAGATCCTCAAATCAGACCCCCACATCAGATCCTCAAATCAGACCCCCATATCAGATCCTCAAATCAGACCCCCTAATAAAATTAGATCAGCGTGTCTATGGAGTAATATGCTTTCTTATTGCAGATGGAAGTGCTTTGGATTATACAATCCGATGAGGTGAGCCCCTGGAACTAAATGATTGCAATGATTTGTGTGTGTTTCTTAATTAGACAACATGGGGTGTATGTTTATGAGAAACGCTATATGGATTAGATGGGATCTATATTAAAGATAATAAATATAAATATTTGAATCTGATGCTGTTCAATTTGTTTGAGCTGTTGCATAAAGGAGGTCATTGATTAAGACCAGAGTTTTAGAAGAGGCCTCTACATAACTTTTGCACATCCAGTGCCAATTCTAAATGTAAGACAGTTTCCTTGCTGTCTTATATTTATACCATTTTCTAGGCCTAAAACAGGCGTACATAATGGTAAATGAGGCCCGTCTCCTTCCCCGCCCCTTTTTTAGACCTGTCGTGAGTTTTTGAGCACCATGGCATGCAACAGAATCTACTCCAGATATACGCCACAAAAGTGGCGTATATCTGGTCATAAATGACTCCCATAGTTTTTTTATTTTAACATGCCTGTAGGGGAGGAGTGTGTTTTTAAACATTTCAAATTAGGTGAAGGTGCAGGCATTTGTAGAAAAACAGAAGAAGCTCAACTGTGCAAAACTGCTTTTGTCCCTGTTTGTGTGTATCCATTCAGATGTCCATATGTTCTCATTTTGAAATAATACATTTAAGTATGGGTGAGTGCTGTGTATCTGCCTTCATGGTGGATATTTACTAGTATGCATTCTGATCTCTAAAGAAATACCCAACACAGACAATAAATGCTGTGTTTCATATTCTTTTTACCCAACCTATGATGAAGGCTGTAACAAAATGCCAATACATCCCCCCCTAAGTATTAATACAATCTCTCATTTAGACACTAGCTTAGTGGCAGCTTACAGGGCCATTTCATGGTAATAATTCCTGTGAATTTTAGCAGATAGCTTCCTATTTCTCACTTTTCTAATGATTTTCACACCTTTCTCTTGCTGTGACCATAGGCTTTTTAGGCATTTCACGGCACAAGGTAAAGCTGGCTTCATAGACCCTTCATAGACCCAGACATTTAGTAGCTAATCATCAATATGAGCAAAGGTCAATACCCCCATCAAAGACCCTATTAGCCCATTCAGTATAACTATTTCCTTCTCATCTCAGTTTAATGGCTTTTCCAAACATTCAACACTAAAGTAGATGTATCATGTTATCAGTCAGCATTACGTTCGATTACCTCAGTTAACACATATTTAGGTAGTAATCCTGGAGAATCTGAGCATACAACCGCTGAAATAGTCAATGTATCAAAATGAATCATTACTAAATATGACTTCTAAAATATAGTACCTCCTATCTGAGGAAATGTCCAGTTTTAGATATGAGTTAAAAGTTTGACTGTACACAACATCTTGGACAGAATCAACCAACAATCTAAGGCTGTGTTCACATCAGGTTTTTGGTCCGACGTTTAATATATACTCTGTAAAAAAAATATATTATACAGATAACTTTATTTACAATGGAGCCTATGCTGAGGTTGCTGGGTTCAGAGTTGAACCCGGACATGTCCCCATCTAGCCCCCCTGATATGATGCTCTTCCTTGCCCTGCGCTTTTTTTACATTGGTACACAGCTAGGCGGAGGCTTCCATGCAGCAGTGTTCCCGGTGATGTCATTGACTCTGATGGGCGGGCTTCAGCGCTGCCCTAGCCCTTTTTCAGGCTAATGCAGCTCTAAAGCCCGTCCATTAGTGCCGTTGACATCATCGGGCCTACTGCTAGGCGGAAGCCTCCTCCTAGCAGTAGTCATGGAGAGCCCGGTACGTCGCTGGATCTAAAAAAATGCCAATTCAGCGCAGGGCAATGGAGAGCATCGGAGCATGAAATGGGGGGCCAGAGGGTCCGGAGGGTTGAAGAGGGCGATATGTCTGGGTTCAGAACCGCTTTAATGTACATGTCATGTGTATATGTTAAACGTGGGACAAAAAACAGGGTAGAGTCAGGAATTCGCCATACACATTAGACTGTCATCTAGTATTGCCAAAAATTATAGGCTCAGCTGACAATAGGCTAATGTGTCTTTATTACCCTATCTCCATGTAAATAGATCTGCATGTTTATGGTGATGTCAGGACAAATAGCTGGTTGTCAAATAGCTAGTTCAGGTTCATGGCCATGGAAAATTAAGATTTGTGCATCATATTTATAACGACCTGTACAAACAAATTGTAGAAATTCCAATCTTTGTTAGTGTGGTAAAAGCTCCTCCTGGACTAGGACTCCATGTCCTCTTCCTGTCCCTCCTAAACAGAGGCCCATCAACCTATTTTCCCAACAGTAACGTACAGTAGCATGTAGCCAACATAGCAGTGTTACCTTGTGCCACATTTTATTCCCTTAAAATAATGATGGCATCAATGAGGGTGCTACCTCATCCAAGGGCTTGAGAAGGTGACCTGCAACTCAATTGAGCCAAAAATTCCCACTCCCCAGACATATACCCTGCTTTGCTACTGTTCTGAATGAGGTAATCATAGGCTGTCCAGCACTTGGAGTGCGTGTAGAATTCCTTGGCATGGGAAAATCACACAGCAAATTATGATGGAAAGGCTGCCCTGACAGCATTTTTCGCAGCAAAGGATCTCATAAAATGAGAGCATACTCTTCTGAAAGCCAACAGAAATAGAGCCTGTAAAATTCTGTACTTCCAGTGCACAATCTTACAGTCAAGAAAGTATTCAACAATAAACCAGTAGACCATAAAAAGAACTAAATTTAAAGGGGTTCTACACCTTTTGATTACTGATGATCTATGCTTTGATAGATCATCAGCATCTGATCGGCAGACATATAGTAGAAGTAGCTGACAGATTCCATTTAAAGTGGTTAGGCTAAGCTTTAAACATATCCTCGACATGTCCACGGGATAGGGGATAAGACTCTGGTCAGTAATGGGAACAACTGGGACTCCAACTGCTCATGAGAATGGGGGTGTTGTGTTTATTGTATGCAGGAGCGTAGCTAAAGGCTCATGGGTGCTAGAGTTCAGCTTGGGCCCCCCTTTCCTCAGTGCTTTGGAGCCAGGGGCAGGGAAGCACATAGCCTTCATGAGGCAAAAACTGAAACGGCACCCCCCCCCCATGCCAAATTCTTGACCTAACTTGACCAGCATGCACTTTCTATAATATCAGTGTCTTCTTATGCAGCACAAGGGTCTTTGGGTCGCTTAAAGCTCCTGGACCCGGTAGCGACTGCTACCTCTGCACCCCCTATAGCTACGCCCCTGATAGTATGAAAGATGTACTGGTTGAACATGTGGGCTATCTTCCAATTTTTATATAACTGCTGGAGATTGCCAAGGCCTGTTCCATAGAGAGGAATGAAATGGCAATGCGCATGCCAGACTGTTATGCAGCTAGACACAGGACCTCTGTTATAGTGATCAGTTAGATCCCTGCGGTCAGACCTCACCAATCAAACTGTTTTCTATTCCGCATCTTTTGTTTATAACAAAAAAAAATGTTTTCAATGGCTTTTGAGTAAGTAAAAAAATAAAACACTGTCCTATTTAAATGCACCATTATGGCGACTTTTCATCACACAACCCTCCATAGTGATCCTTTCGTGCACGCAAGGAATAATAATAATAATGAGCTGTTTTTCCATTTGTTTCCTTTGATAAAAGATTGCATTACCATCTTTCACTAAGCAGCCGGCTCTGCCCAGTTCCTGATGCACAGAGCAACACGTCACTTAAAGAAAATTGACGCCAATTTGGCTTTTATGTCTGTAATGAGAGGCTCCAGAGCAGTGACCATGGGTAATAGAAGAGTCTGTGATGCTAGCTACTATACGATGACAGACCTGATCGATTAGTGTCATGCAAGGTTAGGAAAAGCCTTTTTATTATGCAAAAATATCACAAACACAATTAACATTTGACCTGCAAGTCACAGAGTAAATCATTGTAAACTGGTTCGAACACAAGGGAACTGTATTTTTTTTTTTTGCTTTTTGTTTTTATTTCTAAGCAGACAACAGTCCAGCGAAAAATAAGCAGCATCGCTTCAAGGGTTTGATTCACTGTAAGCCATCATTCATATTGGTGAGAGTAAGGAAGCTTGTATAGTACATGTATGAACTGTATAGGCACTGGCTTTCACTATATGGCTACTGTCCAAACTATTTCATAGGATTCTATGCAGTACTGTAGAACAGTATTATTTGGGCACTGTAGATGTAAATGTACGATGGCTGGGCCTGAAGTGGTTAATAACTTTTTTTTTTTTCACAAAGTCAGAACCCAAAATTAAATGAGAACTTTAAGCATAAAGTCAGAGGCAATGACAAAACTCACACATAAAACACATCTTTAATAAATTAAGCAGATCATAATGGCTTTAGTCTCTTTGATATGGGAAAGGTTTTTATTATAATACATAATCAGATGGGAGATGATAAAGGACAACTGAAAGATAAACCAAAGTCCTGTGACTCCTGTTCCAGCCTCCATTACAATCTCTAAACCTTTTCACATCATATTTTCAAAAGGCTGATTATGGAAAGATATTACTCACACTTTTTGCATGAATCATGGTAACATTATAAATTAAAGGGAAACTGTCACAATGAAAATGCTATGTAATCTGCAGACAGCATGTTATAGAGCATGAGGAGCTGAGCAGATTGATATATAGTTTTATGGGAAACGAGTCCGTATAATTTGTATTTCATTCTTTTAAATTTCTGCTCACTCTGGACTTTGAAGTCAAGGAGGTGAAGCTATTGACATCAGTCCCTCTATGACTGTGTATACAGAGATAGCTGTCAATCACTGACCGCCTCCTTGACTTCAAAGTCCAAAATAGAAGAATACCACTGCACACTCATATGATTTTCAATGCAATTAGGAAGTTTTATTTTTCACATCCTCCACATGTAAGTATGGTCATGGAAAAATAAGTGCCTTATATGAACAAGTGACTTTAATTTCGACGTCACCTCCGGACCTTGGTCACAAAGTCACAGAGTGGAAGAAGGCAAGAAAAGGAGGAATCTCCCCGTGGACAGCGTGGTAGCGCTGCAGGGAATTGCACTCACCAGAGGTGACCGAAACGTCAGAGAAACTAAAGTCACTTGTTCATATAAGGCACTTATTTTTCCATGACCATACTTACATGTGGAGGATGTGAAAAATAAAACTTCCTAATTGCATTGAAAATCATATGAGTGTGCAGTGGTATTCTTCTATATTTGATATTTTGGAACATATCCACTCCACTAGCACCTCGTTTAGTGGACGAGTGCGACCCATTTTTCCTAAGTTGACTTCAAAGTCCAGCAGGAATCTAAATGAATAAAACGCACGTTATACTGAATCTTTACTTATAAAACTATATATCATTCTGCTCATCTCCTCCTGCTCTACAACATGCTGCCTGCAGCTCAGACATTATGTTTAACATGACAAGTTCCCTTTAAACTGTGATGTCAGAGAAGCAGACTAAAATCTGGCCATAGACCACTTTAATTCTGTGTTAAAGGGAACCTGCAGCACAAAAAGTAGCTGAGTGTATTCATGTATGGTTATTGGAAATGGTTCAGTAAAACCAAGTCAATGGGTCCACACCACAATGCAAGGCGCACACGGCTGTTGTCCGTGTTTTGCAGATCCACAGTTTGTGGTCTGCAAAACGGACACAGTCGTGTGAATGAGGATTTAAACCTCTGCTCTTTCTATGGAGTCATGTGGACAGGTCTAGTCAGTGATAGACAGCTATCTCTCTATGCTTAGTCATGCAGAATTGGGCTAGTTTTATACCAGCGTTAAAACCATCAGCCAACAGCCTGCTGGAGTTCATCATATCCAGCATAGCCAGATACTGCTTCTCCTTGCCGGAGCCCATTGACCATAATGGAACCCGGCGGGAATCTGGCCTGGATCCCCACAGGGTCCTATTATAGCCAATGGGGCCTGGAGGTGCTCAGACCCTTACCAGCTATGCCAGATACGATGAAGGTTCTTCTGCCAGAACGACCTTCTGGGTGGTTTTAACGCTAGTGTGAAACTAGCCTTAGCTGTCAGTCACTGAGAATCCTAAAACCAGAATGAGCAGACATGAATATATTACAAATAGAGATGAGCGAACGTGCTCGAAACGAGCACTGTACCGCTCGGCTCCCCTGCACTCGCATGGGCGCAGGCAGCCGCTTCCGTCCTCCTCAGGACGAGCGCAGGGGAGCCGAGCGGTACAGTGCTCATTTCGAGCACGTTCGCTCATCTCTAATTACAAGTTATACAAAATCTTTTATTACAATATACAAACTATACATCAATCTGTTCAGCATCTCCTGTTCTATAGCATTCAGTCTGCAGATTGCACTGAATTTTTATGGTGTCAGGTTCCCTTTAAGGCCCTTTAAGTCTTGTGTCTAAAAAATATTTTATAAACTGTTTGAATTGCTGGAGACAACCTAACAGAAGTTTACACCTATAATCTCTTTTAGTGGCAAAATTATATGTATCTGCCACTTATATTTTTAGGTCATCAAAAATTGAAAACAAAAGAGCCATGAGCGCAATTATATTGTTGATGACTAGTTTAAAGGGGTATTCTCATTTAGACAATGGGGGCATATCGCTAGGATATGCCCCCATTTTCTTATAGGTGCGGGTCTCAGCGCTGGGACCCGCACCTATATCGAGATTGGAGGGGGGAGCGCTGAAATGAATGGGAGCGCACCACGCATGCAAGGCCACCGCTCCCATTTATTTCTATGTATTTCTATGTTTCAGCGGCCCCATAGAAATGAATGGAGGGTGGCTGCACACGCTGGCCCATCAGAAGCCTCTGCCCGGCAGTGTGTATTTGTAAACAAAAGAGCGCAGGGAACGGGAGGGCATCGGAACATGTGATGCTCCGATGCTAACAACAGGCAGGCTGCCTGGGTGAAATTAAGGGTATGTCCGGGTTCAGCTCTGAACCCGGACAACCCTTTTAATTACTGATGACCTATGAAGTGGATAGGTCATCTGTATCTGATTGGTGGGGGTCCAAAACCAGGGATCCCCCCGATCAGCTGTTTGACAAGGCAGCAGTGCTTGCAGTAGTGCTGCGGCCTTCTCTCAGCTTTCCCTATGCCAAGTGAGGAGATGTTCATTAGTCACATGGCCTAGGCGCAGCTCTGCCCCATAGAAGTGAATGGGGATGAGCTGCGATAGCAAGCACAGCCGTTATATGTACAGTCATGGCCAAAAGTTTTGAGAATGATACAAATATTAATTTTTACAAAGTCTACTGCTTCAGTTTTTATAATGGCAATTTGCATATACTCCAGAATGTTATAAAGAGTGATCAGCTTAACAGCAATTACTTGCAAAGTCAATATTTGCCTAGAAAATTAACTTTATCCCCCAAAACACATTTCAACATCATTTCAGCCCTGCCTTAAAAGGACCAGCTAACATTGTTTCAGTGATTGCTCCATTAACACAGGTGTGGGTGTTGATGAGGACAGGGCTGGAGATCAATCTGTCATGATTAAGTAAGAATGACACCACTGGACACTTTAAAAGGAGGCTGGTGCTTGGCATCACTGTTTCTCTTCTGTTAACCATGGTTATCTCTAAAGAACCACGTGCAGTCATCATTGCACTGCACAAAAATGGCCTAACAGGGAAGAGTATCGCAGCTAGAAAGATTGCACCTCAGTCAACAATCTATCGCATCATCAAAAACTTCAAGGAGAGAGGTTCCATTGTTGCCAAAACGGCTCCAGGGCGCCCAAGAAAGACCAGCAAGCGCCAGGACCGTCTCTTAAAAGTGTTTCAGCTGCGGGATCGGGCTACCAGCAGTGCAGAGCTTGCTCAGGAATGGCAGCAGGCAGGTGTGACTGCATCTGCACGCACTGAGAGGCAGAGACTCTTGGAGCAAGGCCTGGTCTCAAGGAGGGCAGCAAAGAAGCCACTTCTCTCCAGAAAAAACCTCAGGGACAGACTGATATTCTGCAAAAGGTACAGGGAGTGGACTGCTGAGGACTGGGGTAAAGTCATTTTCTCTGATGAATCCCTTTCGATGTTGGACATCTGGAAAACAGCTTATTCGGAGAAGATGAGGTGAGCGCTACCACCAGTCTTGTCTCATGCCAACGGTAAAGCATCCTGAAACCATTCATGTGTGGGGTTGCTTCTCAGCCAAGGGAATCGGCTCTCTCACAGTCTTGCCTAAAAACACAGCCATGAATAAAGAATGGTACCAGAATGTCCTCCGAGAGCAACTTCTCCCAACCGTCCAAGAGCAGTTTGGCGATCAACAATGCCTTTTCCAGCATGATGGAGCACCTTGCCATAAAGCAAAGGTGATAACTAAATGGCTCAGGGAACAAAACATAGAGATTTTGGGTCCATGGCCTGGAAACTCCCCAGATCTTAATCCCATTGAGAACTTGTGGTCAATCATCAAGAGACGGGTGGACAAACAAAAACCTAAAAATTCTGACAAAATGCAAGCATTGATTGTGCAAGAATGGACTGCTATCAGTCAGGATTTGGTCCAGAAGTTGATTGAGAGCATGCCAGGGAGAATTGCAGAGGTCCTGAAGAAGAAGGGTCAACACTGCAAATATTGACTTGCTGCATTAACTCATTCTAACTGTCAATATAACCTTTTGTTACTCATAATATGATTGCAATTATATTTCTGTATGTGATAAAAAACATCTGACAAACACACATAAAAACCAGAGGGCAGCAGATCATGTGAAAATATAATATTTGTGTCATTCTCAAAACTTTTGGCCATGACTGTACAATGTAGGGCACTGTGCTTGGTGAGCAGGGAGAAGGCTGTGGCGCTTACAGGAGTACCAGTGCCTTCTCAAACAGCTGATCGGCAGGGGTCCCAGGTGTTGGATCCCCACTTATCAGACACTGATGAGCTATCTAGGACCTATCTTCCTACCTAGGTCATCAGTATTTAAGCCTCAGAAAACCCTTGAGGAGTCTTATAGGCCAGGCAATGCTCCTCTGGAATTCTAGGAATAAGGTATACAAATGACACAAATAAGGTATACAAATGAGCCTCCCAACCAGTGAAGTTAGTACTCTCTGCTCTGCACTGATGAGGGGCAATCACCCTGAAACAGCTGTCTGCAGATGAAATGCTGGTTTATTTAATATCCGGGTCATGTCTCAAGGCTTCTTAAAAGTTAGAACATTGATTTACAGGATAGCTACCTACATCTTGTAGCATTAAAGGCAGAGCTTGTTAAGAGCTAAGTTGCATACTTTCTTCCCAGAATTCCAGAGGAGCATTGCCTGGCCTGTAAGACTTCTCACAGCGTTGAAGGCGCTCTCCATAAGGAGACAATGTATTCCCCAAATGGTTTAATGATGAAATTTGATATCTCTTTGGTTCTCCAGATGGGGGCCGAGGCATCACAAATGTCAGACAGCCACCAATCAGAATGATATGGCATACCCTTCTGATATTACATAACATTTTTTGATGGGAATACCCTTTTAAGCCACAACATGTTCATACATGTGCCCCTGCGCCTTTACTATACCAAGTAAAGTATACCAAGTACTGCAAGTGTAATAGTAACTATTTTAGTACTTATAATGGGATCTATTTTTTTTCCACTTAGTACGGTCATTCATATCTGTCTCATGCCACAGAGTTACTGGTTACAAGTCAAACTTCCACCCTTTGTATAACTTTTTTCAGGATGTTTTATCTTGCTAAAGATAATAGAGTTAGAAGAATCGGTCAAGTGAAAACGCAACGTGCTGAAATAAATTTACTGTGGGCGTGAAATGAATGATGTATTCATCTTGTGCTGTGAATCATGCAGTGTAAAGCCTTGTAGTGACCTCCCTGTAACAAGTTTAATGCTTATCTACACTGGAGCAGAAATGCTGGAAGCATTGGTGTTCTCTTCCCCACTGTGTTGACATTAGCTGTGCAGTAAGTTTAGTGATTTACCACAAGTGTGGATACGTGTGTATGGATGTCAGCCAACTCTAGTCACACAGCCAAGCCACTATAACTTGAAGAGAAGGAAACATAAGTACCAAGTTGCTCCCAGCTGAGGAAACATGTCAGTGGCTGAGCATGAACACTAAAGGCTTTATAGGTGGATGCTTCAAATTTAAAGTGACTGTCCTGTCATGAGCTCAAACATAGTATGTAATTCAGGACCTTTTTCTTCTGGTCTTGCTGACTGGCTACTTTTTAGCTCAGCTTAATTTGGGCACAGCTGCCATGTGTGACTGCATTTTAGCTATGGTGTCTACAGGGAGTCTGAGGTAGTTAGGGACCCACCCCCTGTCTGCTGAGCATTGGTTCAAGGATCTGCTTTATCCCTACCCCCTGCCTTTCTGTGATTTGAACAAACATAAATCTATGACAGGGTTACAAGATAGACAGTGCAAGGAGAGGTGATATCTATAAGAGCAAGGGCAGACTGATTATAAAGTATGGATTACTAAGCCACCAGCCAAAAAAAGATGAGTATCATGTATTTTCTGCAGATGGACTGTCCTACTAAGAGGAAGCCTGAAGGGTCTCTTTAAGCTAGACTTAAAACAAAAGTTCATGTTTCCATTTCTACACTTTCTAGAAATTTAGTTTTACTAGAAGTGCAATGTTAAACAACAAGTACAAAACAAAAAGGAAGACATACATTGAGAGGTGAATCAAAAACAAAGGCTACCATAACACTAAGGCTAGTTTCACACTAGTGGCAGCACGGATCGGGCGGGTGAAGGGTCTGCCTCTCAGCAGGGGTTAATGTGCTGCGGACGGATCCGTGGCCCGCCCCCATTACAGTGAATGGGGCCGGAGTGCGGCTCCGGCCCCACACGTGCACCTGCAGCATTGATCCGGTGGGACCCTTCACCCGCCGGATCCGTGCTGCCGCTAGTGTGAAATTAGCCTTAGGGGGTTACTTATCAAACTGGTGTAAAGTAGAACTGGCTTAGCAACCAATCAGATTCCACCTTTCATTTTCCAAAGGAGCTTCAAAAATTAAAAGTGAAATCTGATTGGTTGCTATGGGCAACTAAGCCAGTTGTACTTTACACCATTTTGATAAATGACCCCCTAAATTTCTGAAGAAGATTGTATTTTAGCTTTATCTACTGTATATTGAATACTTCTACACGTCCTAGAAATGTAGTTTTAATAGAAGTGCAGTGTTAAATGGCAAGTGAAAAACAAAAAGGAAAACACATAATTGAAAAGTGAATCAAAAAGAAAAGCTACCATGACACAAAATTTTTGAAGAAAGTTGTATTTTAGATTTATCTACCTCTACTGTATACAGATGATGTTCTAATTCAATTATTTGCCTCAGGGACTTCACAGCATATTCCAGTGGTAGTGGAATGATCAGGACTGGGAGTACAAACAGTGAAAAATAATATAAAAGAAATAGTTATCTGCTGGAGAGGAAGGTATTGGTTGTATGACCAAGAAAAGGAGCTTTAATTCTCCTTGTGCCATAATGACAAAGTGACCTCTGGGTGTTCCCTAAGGCTCCATTCACACGTCCGCAGAATGTGTCCGCATCCGTTCCGCAAAATTACGGAACGGGTGCGGACCCATTCATTTTCAATGGGGCCACAAAAGATGCGGACGGCATACAGTGTGCCGTCCCCATCCGCACTTCGGTTCCGCGGCCCCGCAAAAAAATAGAACATGTCCTATTCTTGTCCGAATCCACGGACAAGAAAAGGCATTTCTATTATAGAGCTGGCCATGTGCGATCCACAATGGCCGGTGTCTGTGTTTTGCGGACCGCAAAACACACACGGACGTGTGAATGGAGCCTTACTGAGAAGCATCCTGGGCTTTCTGCACGAAACCTGTTTTACAACTAGTATGACCATTCACCTATGTGTGTTTAACACCTAACCTATGAGCGGACCTTTGAGGGGTCAAAACTGCTGACAGATTCCCTTAAATAAATAGTTTGGTTACATAAGAGTGATATACTTCCCAAAGGACAGTAAGTCTGCTTTTAGGGACTTCCTTATAAATTTCGCTGATGTGGGTGTAGTCATCTAATGGAGCAGTCGTCACTGAACGGATAATATCAGAACGCCGCATACGTCCATTTGGTCAAGCTGACATAATATAGCATAATATTGAGAATGGCAGGAAACCCTCTATTATTTGAATGCATTCTATCTGCTGTGAGGCTGTGTGGCGCCTGGAGCCTGTCTCTATTTAACTCACTTCCCTGGATTTCCGAGTCACCACCACAGCCTCAGCTAAAAGCCAAATATTTCACTCTAGAGACATGCTACACTTCCTGATAAAGGATGCACTTGCATGTCTCCTGGTGACCTTAAACACTAATAAAAGAGACATAATATGACCTAGACGGGTTTGAAAGCCAATCATAATTTGAATGATTGGTTTGGAGGCTCGCTGGCTGTGCTCAGATGCCTTCTGCTTGTCTAGAAATCTTTATAATATTGTTGGCTTTTTCATTGTTATTATTCTTGCTATTTGGAGAGCCCATTATGCGAGCTAATTCAATGTGTTCATTTGCCAGCCGCGAAGGTTAATAACTTTGAACTGTGGAATCAAACTGTGCAATATGGTAATCGCTAGGAAGTGATTGGTCTTTAGTGGAGAACACAATATGTACCTGCCATGTAGCAGAATGGAATTACACTTTGTATCTAATAAATCACTAGCAAGGTGTCCCCTGTCATAACCATATTCTGAAACATGCCGTCATTTTCATGGCATTAGCTGCATTTATTGTCTCTACAAGCACTTTGCTTGAAATGGTATCAAGGGAAAAAGGTTAAAGAGTATGTCCATAGATGCGACCTCTGCACAAAGGTGAACCCATATGGTAATGCTAAAGTAGATGGTGTCGTGTCACAAAAAGGAATAATGTTCCTGAGTGGATCCCTCCCTTCTGCCTCTGGTCCTCATAGCAACTGTTCTAAAGATTCCAACTTTAAGGCCCCTTTCACACGAGAGTCACGGATTCAGTCCGGATGCGTTCAGTGTGCGTTCCGGAAAATCCGCACGCATCCGCACCAATCCGCACGCAATCGCAGTGAGTTTTGACTGTGATTACGTACGTTCGTTCATTTTTTTCCGCGCGGGTGCGAAGCGTTTTGATGGGTTTACAAGCAACATCTCATAGCAACCATCAGTGAATCGCACATTGCATCCGCACTTGTGTGCGGATGAAATGCCTGATTCCCGCAGACCCATTCACTTCAATGGGGCCAGGGCTGCGAGAAAAACACGGAATATAGAACATGCTGCGATTTTCACGCAACGGCGAACTGATGCGTGAAAAACATCGCTCATGTGAAAAGACCCACTGAGTCAGGATTCAGTGCGGGTGCAATGAGTTCACATCACGCATTGCACCCCGCGGAAATCTCGCCCGTGTAAAAGGGGCCTAAGGGAATGGCAAGCAACTACTGGAGTTATAACTGACACATTGAAGAGGTAATGTCCCTTTTCAATTGGAGAGTAGATTTTCCATAGTCTGAAATCCACAGTGGTGTGCAGCACTGACTACTCCAAGAGAATGCACTATGGATGACAGGTATGTATACTTCTGTGAAATATCTGTTCAGCTCCTTTACAGCAGCATTTCTTACCAGAAGATTGCCTGCACCCACAGAATAGTTCTGGGTGAGCACTGCCATACTTATATTTGATCACAGTAAGATTTGCTTTCTTATTTCCAAACCTATTTGTCTAAAGGCTCATGCATGCGGCCATATGTATTGTTGCGATCCGTAAAACACAGATCAAAAAAAAAAAAAAAAAAGAATAGGACATGTTCTATTGTTGTGCGAAACAGACTTGCGGACATGTGGATACAGAATGCACATGGAGTCATTTCTGTTTTTTTTGCGGCCCCTTTGAAATGAATGGTTCCATATGGGCCACAATAAAGGACGGACAAAAAATATGTTTGTGTGCATGAGCCCTTAGTATAACAAAAGGATTGGTAAAATGGCTAAACTATGGCTCCAAATGTCCTGCATGCATCAGTTTACAGGGATACAATTACTAGCAGTATAAGTCTAAAAATCTAGGAATAATCCTTTTAGGCCTGTCGTACTTTGGGCTCACAAGTGGAAATAAATATGAGAGCCCATTTTCTAGTTATCCTATTTTTAATTGATTCACAACCTCTCTAGCTTTAATTGCACACACGTGCCATATCATTGAAGAGTAATAGGATTTTTAATAACTCTGGTAAATAATAAAGTTGACCAAGAACCTATCCAGTTCATCCTTCATCCTTAAATGGCTTTTATGGTGCTTGACTCTGAGAAAGCTTAGAATTGAGCTACAACCAGCAGTCTTCCCCCACCAAGGGATCCCCCATCTTCTAGCCATAGAAAGTGTTCTGTAAGGACTTCTGTATTTTTTAGCAAGCAGAAATGTCCAGTCTATCAACGCTTTCTCATATCTAGCAGCAGCATGCTATATGTATAGGCATCATTCAAGTAGAAAGATTCATGATAGTATATTATCTCAGCCTCACAGACACAGAGCATTATATGTGCTTGCTTCAGTTCTCATTAGTTTATCAGTATTTTTGAAAATCCTTAAAAGGGATTGTCCAGGACTAGACAAAAATGGTTGCTTTCTTTCTAAAATAGCCCCACATCTGTCAACAGGTCATGTGTGGTATCACAACACGTCAATGGGGCTGAGCTACAATACCAGACACAACTAATAGACAGGTATGGGACTGTTTATAGGATAAACCAACCATGTTTTTTTTTATTTCTGGACAGCCCCTTTATTACATGACTTTTCCAGATAAAACCCAACCACCCTAGGGCTTTACGGCAAGAGGTTTTTGAGTGAAAAAATGCATTGAATAACTGCAAAAATGAAACAAAATAATAGCAAAGAGACATATTTCCAAATGTATTTCTAGATTGGTAATAACCATTTATCCTGTTTATTCCCTTTATATCTTCCCTTTATGATATAGATTAAAACATTACAAAACTTTTTTTTTTTTTGCAAATACGTTTCACTATTTTCAGCTTGTGTGAATACTGTTACAGAACCAGCCACCCCTTCTGGTACCCATTTGAAGCTTATTGCCTCCCCCCCCCCCTTTAAAATAAAGGTGACACTGTCAGATCGCTCTGCTTGAGGGGGACGCAAGAACATTTTGATATATCATGTTTAATCAGTTTAATGTGCATTAGTGATATAGAACTTAAAGAGGTATTCCTGCAATGAAAGCCTTATCTTATTCAATGACATGGGTCTCATTCAACCTAGCATTCAATTATTTTTACATCAAAGTCAATGGAGCAATGGATCCTAAAAAAACTGACTTACATTTTGCTTTCCCTTCGATTTATTAAAAGGGAAACAATACGTCTAAGCACCACCTGACCACTTTATCTGTAGGAATCAAGCATCCACACATAGAGTGCCAGGGGTGTACCTATAGAGGAAGCGACTGTTTTGGGTCCCGAACTCAGAAGGGGCCCACCCAGGAGGAGGACTAATAGATTTTATTGTCAGGGCTCCTTCAACAGTATTATACAATGACATTATATACAGAGACATTGTAGGAAATGGATGGAGCGGCTGCCGGGCCTGGTCTGAGAGATCAATCTAGACTAGGCTCGGGGGGGGGTTGCACAGGAGTTGCAGGAGGGCTGTGAAGAAGTTGCTGCTTTGGCGTTCAAAAATTTGCTGTCGGGCCCAGTCATTTCTAGTTATGCCACTGTACAGTGCAATGTATAGTCTCTGCAGATAAGTTTTGGTATCAGCAGGCTGCATTATGGAGCATGGAAACTGGTCACCTGGATACCTCTTAAAGATTTCACCACTAGCCATGGTATATTTCACTATACAGATTACAATTGATTTGTACTGAAATTCCTTAAATAACTGCTTTAAGTTTGTACTGGATGAGCAAGCCTAAGGGGGGCTGGAACTGCATTACATAGCAATATCACATTCTCTCCAAAGCATGCATACTATCTCATACCAGCCAAACTAGAGACACCCATCTGTAGACAGCACTGTTTCGGGGTTCTTGCTCCCCATCAGTACAGAGTGGATGGGATGCCTATATTAAATGCTGTCAACATAGCCAGACCATCATATTCACCAATCAACATTTGAGATGCAATGGGACACTATAACACTGCTTTAGTACTCTGTGCTAGTGAAAAATTCAGCTATATATGCAAAGAATAGCAGTACCCTGTCCATGCCCCCTGCTGGGTGCATGCCAAATCTTAGAAGACCATTAAGAACATATACACTGTACACTGTAATCATGTTTCCAGCTTTGGGCTGTACACAAGGGCGTCATGGCCACATGCCTGCTTAAACCATGTTATATATGCGTATAATGTATTGTCCTTCAGAGACTTCTCTTATTACAGCAGGCTACTATGCACACCATAGCGATTACATGCAGGGTTTGAACATATCACAGACGCCCTTCGGGATTACAGACATCTCATTGTACTTTCACCTTCTCCATATAGACCACAATGCTTTAATTCCAAAATTATACAGACTTCCTGTCTGTAATGTTAACTAAAGCATATGGATTTCAGAAGCTGGCGACTTTGATTAACTGTTTGAAGAAATAAAAAAAAAAAAACATCAAAAACGCTGCTTCCATAATAAATATAATTTCTATGGCATTTGAAAGAAAAAAAATCAGACTTCAAAAAATGGTATGTCCTCAACAGAGTAAGTAAATCACTTCAATTTACATAGGGCTTCATTCACATCAGCCTTGTACAGTATTCCTTCCTGCTGTTCTGCTCTGTTACATGGAAACATGGATCAATATCTCCAGAACCATCACCAATTTCAAGAATGGGTCCCTCTGTGGCCCTGCGGTGAATTGGTAAGTCGCCTTGTATTTGCAACTTTGTCCATTCACTTCTTTTGGAGTTCATAAAAAATTTTTAGCATGCTAAGCAAGCAGCAAGAAATGGGATCCCATTCTTGAGAGCTGGGACCTTCACCTGTCAGATATCCACAGTATATGCCATAAATGTCTAGATATTAAAACCCCTTTTTTGGTTAATATTCCTTAGAGTAAAAGTTTCACATCAGCGGCACAGCTCTCCAGCAGGCTGTTCCGGCAGAGAATGCTTGGAATCGGCCAGAGAGAAAACATTGTCTGCAGCATTTTTTGTCCGACCAAATCCCAGCATATTTGCCAAGGTGCGGCCATATCTCTGCCGGATCAGCCTGCCCAAGAGCTGTGCTGCAGATATGAAACTAGCCTAAAATAGTCACTTAATATCCTTATCATACAATCCTCATGTAATACTAGCCCAAAAAAAGCTACTATACAATGCCATGATACTTCCCAAATAGTAGTGCAATATGATGTCATATGATGCCCAAAGACATACTGTAAAATTGTCCATATAATAATGCAAACCCTGTGCCCATTTAATTGAACCTGACATCGTGGCCAACACATGCAGGCAGGAACAAGAGAAAATGGGAGGGCAGCAATACCACAGTGCAAAACAAAATACCGCCCCAGCAGAACTAAATACCACAGGGCAGCACAAAATACAGCCTTGGTAGAACCAATACCAGAGTACAGAACAAAATACTGTTGAAATCAGAGAGGCAACTGGGGCGCCAGCTAGGTGCATAATTACCTGATGCTCTCAGCATTAAAGGGGTATTCCAATCTCACAAATGTAGTTTGTATAGTTAGATATAGCCATACCAATATTATTCCTAATAGAATGTATTTATATAAAATGTACCGTTTAGAAGATTTGCCTATTTGTATATCCATTGTCCCACCTATCAGTCAGGCCGTTGCCCTGGGTTACAACCACCGTGGCCATGCAGTAGTGGTGGCCGGCTTGCTTTTGTTCAAACCCGCTCTGAGGTAACTGCTGTATTGTGAACGCACATTACATGAGCATGCGCAGACATATCTTAGGGTACTTTCACATCTACGTTTTGGACGCTACCAGTCCAAAACGTAATGGTCAGGATCCGTCCAAAATGCCGACTTTATAAACGAATCCTTCTCCATAGAGATGAATTGATCTTGGAACAGGATCCGTTTCTCTGCGTTTTGGAAGCGCAGACAAAAATGCTACAACCCTAAGATGTGTCTCTGCATGCACATGCAATGTGTGTTCACAATACAGCAGTTACCTCAGAGCGGGTTTGAACAAGAGCAAGCCGGCCACCACTACTACATGGCAGCGGTGGTTGTAACTAGGGGCAACGGCTTGACTGATGTGTGTGGGACAATGGAAATACAAATGGGAAAATCTTTTAAACGGTACATTTTATATAAATACATTCTATTAGTAATAATATTGGTATGGCTATATCTAACTATACAAACTACATTTGTGAGATGGGAATACTCCTTTAAGTAATGCTAAGTGCATCTGATTGTTGTGTTCTTGGCTCGGCGGCCATGAAGAGGGCTGGGATGGCCCGCTGGGCATCGTCCCACTGGGAAATCCCCCTGTAGAGTCTATGGCCAGTCTGCCCCTGCCCTCTGTGGTTTATTGTATATTATATTCATTTATACATTTATATTGGCTGAAGAGAAGAAAGCAGCTATGATTTGAGTTTCCAGAACCAGCACAGTAATGGGGTGCATGTATCTGCATATATGAACACCATTCCTGCCACTAACACAAGGGTTCAGATTTCTAACAAAGCTAGAACCTTGTATCCCTGTTTTGCTAAATTTATATCAAGCTGGCAGCTTAGGGGTGTGTCCTTTCTCAGAGGGCATGTCCTGTCTGCTGCAGCTAGTGGCAGTTGAAGGATGGAACTGAGCATGTGCTTCCATGTCAGTGAGCAGGACAGAGAAATTAGAAAAAGAGCAAACAGCAGGTGGCGCTATACAGATAGATTTCATTGAATAACTCAGTGGCTAGAATAAATGTTTAATTACATGCAATTACAAAATTATTCAGATCCAGGTGCTGGTTTGCAAAGTGTAGAATATTATTATTATTCAACCCCTTTAACTATAGTGCTATTCCTCAAGTACACACACAACAGCTTCTTTAAGTCACTTAAAACATAAGGTGAGCTTTAAGTCTTTTATACAGTGATAGGAATACTGTAATAACCGAATAACCGCTTTTATAACCTGCAATAGAAAGATGAAACATAACAAAATAAATTGCATTAAAGGGGTCATGCCATGACAAATATTCTCAAATTTTCAAACACTTGGAGCTAAATACTTTTTTAATTGCATGTATTTAAAATTTAGTATAGCCACTGAGTTATTCAACAACTGTATAGTGCCAACTGTTGTTTGTTCTTTTCCTTATTTCTCTGTCCACCTCACTAAGGTGGCCATATGCCCTCAGTTTAAATCTTCAACTGCCACCAGCCCTATCTTCTGGTATGGCAGTTACAGGAGAGAGCTACAGCAGAAAGGACACACCCCCTGAAAAAGGACATGAACCACTGTATCAATGAATGTGAATTTCTCTGGATCCATATGAGGTACAGGGCTGGTTCTAGCTTTGTTAGAGATTGTCATGTACTATATAATGTCCTATTTTTATTTTGTTACATCTATTATGGAATAAACCCTTTAAAGGTTTTCTGAAATCAAAAAAATAAATAGGGCAAATATGGGATTCTGCATAAAATAAGAAAAGAAGCAGTACTTACCTATTAGATTCCCTGTCATTCCAGCAGCACCCCTCTGGTGCTCCCATCAGCGTTGATTTATTGTGCTTCAGGACTGACATCACCTTGACACATGACCGCTGCAGCCTTTACTGGCCTCTGCAGCCCCAGCTCTGGTACTGGTATAGCAGGAGATGTAATAAGTAAGTACTCCTTTTATTATTTTATACAATTTTCGATATCTGCACAGTCTTACTTGATTACAGAAAATCATATTCATTTTCAAAAATGGGGCTAAATGTTTGAAAAAATGGTGTATTTTTATATTCATGGATTTCAGTTTTGGATAAACCTATCTATGGTGTGTAATAGGAGTACATCTGCTGAAGGCTTCCGATCATACAGTAGGGCAGCCAGAGGAATACAAACAACATTGGTTGAGGAATTGTTGGAATGAAAACTTACAACTTTAATGAAATATGAATCACAAAAAGAAAGAATTTATGTTACATTTTATTATATGTCAACGAAATGGAACTATTACATCTGACAACAGTAAATCAAATGAGGAGTTGCTAAACTAAGAAAACTTTTTAGTTTCCCTCATTAGACTTTATAAAATACTATAGTTTTCATGAACTGCTAACTTTATGTGATGAAATCGTAAGCTCTTTAGGCAAGTATTATCACTCAGGCAGAATGGGACAGAGGAAATATTGTGTTATTTTACTGCATTATGCTGTATCTGTGCTGCAAATTAGCAAGCTATAAGTGATAGACAGAAGTGAAGCAGTTAAGAGTTTTTTTAGAGGCTGGAAGAAAGAAAAACAGGCTAAGAACAGCGTTGTGTTGGGAGGAGGGTAAGAAAATGAGACTGCTGCTGTTGTTTTCATTGTGTGCACTCTAATCAGGGAGAGTAAGAACAATAATGCATGTAATGCTGATTTTGGAACGTGTCCATGCAGCTTTTCCCAGGCTAGGCAGCCTTGGGAACCACTGATAGTGTGGCACACCAGGGGCATAGCCTCAATCACCAAGCATAGGGCAGGGCAGCCTTTTCTGTGGGTAAAATATGTGAGGGATGACAAGAATCTTCCCAGGATGAGAAGTGCAAAGAAACCAAGAACATTCTATCATCCAGCAATAAAATGTGTCTATAGGGAGGATCACAAGACAAGTCAGCGAGACTTTAGATACTGCGAGGAACATGGAAAAGCAGTGATCTCATTTATTTATATCCCCTTCCAGTATTCAGTACATAGATAATAACACAAGCTATTTTAAACATTGTAGTTTATTAACAATAAGAAATGTATCTTCTTTAGACACTTTTTTTTTTCTGGTGATTGTCTCTATTAATATATTTTCTGTTAGGGATCACACACATGTGAGTGGTACAGACACATTATATCTTATGCCATGGAGGTTTCCACTACTAAGGGTAAAGCCCTTCTGTTGCAGATAGGTTGTACAGACAGTGTGCTACAGGGTTAAGAAAATGTGGCATTCTCTGACTCTCACACAGCCACATATGCTTTATGGACACTGAATGGACAATGGACACTGTATGGACATTGATTTTAGTGTACATGAAGATGCTAACACATCGCAATTGCGTAGATTGATCCATGGAAATCCTTTGTACATGAGTACTGTATGAGTACTGTTTTAATCCCTAAACTACTGGTGCAGCAAAAGGAAAAACAGCTTTAAAGGAGTTTTCCAAGACTCCCATATTGATGATATTTTACCACAGCTGAAGTGCCGGAGGTATGCCATCACAGGGATAGGTCATTAATATCAGATCGGTGGGGCTCTGTTACCCGTCCATGCTGATCAGCTGTCTGAGGAGGCTGCGTCGCTTCGGTGAGCGCTGCAGCCTCCTTGCAGCTTACCAATCACAACGCCATCCATTGAATTGTGGCCATGCTTGATATTGCAGCTCAGCCCCATTCACTTGAAGAGGACTAAACAACGCCTAGACCATGTGATTGATGAATGTGACATCACTGGCCTAGGAAGAGGCCACAGGCAGCCTATCCTGAGGATATCAGAATCTTGGAAAACCCCTTTAAAATATTTTTTCCCTTTTTTGAAGATAAAATAAGAAATAAATTTGGTACCAAAGAATTTGCACACCAATACACAATTCTGTATAGTAGTGTATTTTTCATATGGCTGTGTGCAGGCCTCATGATTACTTCACATAGAATATATTTTGCATTGGAATAATCTATGGAGAATCCACAGGCAGCATGAAATCTTGAAAGGATCCCACCCTTTGCCAGCCCACACCACACCCCCTTTTTTAGACCTAAAGTGAGCGTCGGTAAAAGGGCAAAAGTCACCGAGGTTTTTTGCGCCACAATCTGAAACAAATATACGCCAAAGAGTGGCATATATCCAAAACTGAAATCCATGAATATAAAAATACACCTTTTTTCAAACATTTAGCCCCATTTTTGAAAATGAATATGATTTTCTGTAATCAAGTAAGACTGTGCAGATATCGAAAATTGTATAAAATAATAAAAGAAGTACTTACTTATTACATCTCCTGCTATACCAGTACCAGAGCTGGGGCTGCAGAGGCCAGTAAAGGCTGCAGCGGTCATGTGTCAAGGTGATGTCAGTCCTGAAGCACAATAAATCAACGCTGATGGGAGCACCAGAGGGGTGCTGCTGGAATGACAGGGAATCTAATAGGTAAGTACTGCTTCTTTTCTTATTTTATGCAGAATCCCATATTTGCCCTATTTATTTTTTTTATTTCAGAAAACCTTTAAAGGGTTTATTCCATAATAGATGTAACAAAATAAAAATAGGACATTATATAGTACATGACAATCTCTAACAAAGCTAGAACCAGCCCTGTACCTCATATGTTGTGTATAGAAAGAGATCTGTCAACCAAGCCAAGCAGGCCTTGGAGAAGCCACAAAGTATACTCATCTTTCCGTTCTCGGTTCAGTTTCAAACTACGTTCTTTCTGGAACGCTGCAGTGTTTCAGAGTAAAGTACAGCTCTCTGTAACCAGGGAGTCTGCCGGGATTTCATGCTGGCTCAAGCAGCAAAAACCTGATGACAGGTTCCCTTTAAGAGCTTAACGTAAGTGTACATGAATTTGACTTCTCAGTGTAGCCAGAGAGAAAAAGATATTTTGGAAAGGCTGTGTTGGGGGAACCGTGCCCATGAAAACACACAAATACACTGAAACCTGATCAAGTACATGTGCCATTCTTAGAATGAAGTCATCCCAGGCATTACTTGATCTCCATGGAGCTTGCTTCCGAGCAGTCAACTTTTATCGCCAAGGAAAGCCACTCCTTTTTTACTGCAGTGGCCAGTAGTAGTATTACACATAGCGCTACTCAACTAAATGTATGATCATGCAATACAGTGGTCCTTAAGTTACCATGGATTTAGATTACAATACTCTCAAGATACAATGAGCCAGATTTATTAATGTGCAATTTGGAGCAGTTAGGGTTTCAACACTTTTTTCTGTCATGCTCGACAGGGGGCCAAGCTTAGCAGAAAGTGGCAAAGCATCAATGAAAAGTGAAAGGGCCTAGGAGGCACCAGTTTCACCAACATTCTGGTGTGAAATTCAGTCTCAAAGTAAGCCACCAATAACATAGAGTTAGACAAAGTGTCTATTCCTGCACTACATGTAGCATCCAGCCGGAGCCCCTGTGATAAATCTGGTGCAGGACTAGACAACCTGTCTAAAATTACCTACCACCTAGAGGCCAATGATTTCTTTCCAGGGCCATTGTAACATTAAACTACATTCAATATACTGTACAATGCCACAAACTGTGGTACTGTTTGATTTGTTGGAATATCTAGCCAATCAGCAGTCTACTATTTCACTGGTAAAATACCTGTATTACTGATGTCCACGCACTGATAGGCTGTCTAGTAGCATATCTTTACATTACATGGCAGTACTACATTTTATACACTACCAGGATGAGCTGCTCCCTTGGACACCAGGTGAGGACATTTCCATTTTATTTTCTGGTACATTGTGTGTATTGTACTGGATCCTGTTAAAGTCCGCAACATAGAAAATGCTTTACAGATTTACACCTTCCAGTGAATATGTCTGACTCTATATGTAAGAAATTTCTTTCTTTTTAATAGTTATCTGCTTACTTCTCTTTTAACCCCTAAAGAGGTTTTATCATCTCAGACATTGGTGACATATTGCTCGGATATGCCCCCAATGTCAGATAGGTGCGAGTCTCACCTGTGGGCCCCACAACTATCTCCAGAACTGGTCCCTGAAAGCTCTCCATTCATTTACACAGCAGTTCCAAAAAGAGTCGAGTCAGCAAGTGTGGCCACCATTACATTTACCTCTATGGGAATGCCAGAAATAGCTGAACCAAATCCACAGAAATCAGTGGAACAGTGGCTGTGTATGCATGGCTGTCCTCCATTCACTTCAGGGGTCCCGGTCGGTGGACATCTGGAGGCATCTATCTGACATTGGTGGCATATACAGGCCAATTTTTGTTTTTTGCATTTTTGCTTTTTCCCCCCAACCTTACAAGAGCTATAATTTTTAACATTTTCTGTTCACACACTGTAGCCATATGAGGTTTTATTTTTTGCAGGATAAAATGTCATAAAATGTCAATGGCACCATTTAATTTACCATATCTTGTATTGAAAAATGGGAAAAAAATTCTTTGTAAGCTGAAACTGAAAAAAATCCCAATTCTGCCATGTATTTTTGGACCCTGTTTTTGTGGAATTCCCTATGAGCTAAAATTACATGACAATTGGCGATGCCAAATTTATGTCGTTTTTATTATATTTTACTACTTAACCCCTTCCCGACATGTGCTGTACATGCATGGAGCATGGAGAGTCTTTAAAGATGGCATCCTCTCCGGAGCAGAGTGGGTGCCATGGTCACTGGTTTGCCTGTTGTTTTCCAGAGCTAACACCTGGAGCTAATGCCTCTGACTGGTGACATTGTGGCAGGGCTCCATAGAAATATTGAATCTCCCATAGACTGCAATAGTAATTCATTGCAGTCTATGAGAGAAACAATATAATGATCATATGTTCAAGTCCTCTAGGAGGACTTAGTGTAAAAAACATGTAATATAAGTTTCAAAAATAAAAAAAATCTAAAAATTCTAATCACCCCCTTTTCCCAATAATAAAATAACACCAAAATATAGATCATTAGTACTGCCACATCCCAAGATCCTCATAATATTCAAATATAAACGTACTTAACCCATGTTATGAAGAGCATAACAGAAGAAAACAATCAAAATGGCTGATTTGCCATATTTTCTTAGCTTCACCTCCCCAAAAAATTGGAATAAAAAGTGATCAAAAAGGCATACACATATACATATAAATAAAAATTACAGATTGACCCACAAAAAATGCGCCCTCACACAGCTCTGTAGACTACAAAAAAGTTATGGGGGTCAGAATATGGCAATGAAAAGATAATTTTTTTCAAAGTTTTATTAAAATATTAAAACACAAAAAAGGTTATATAAATGTGGTATTGCTGTAATCGTACTGACCCACAGAATAAAGGTAACAGAGATAATGAGCTACCAATATATGTTTTCCCTTTTTCATTAAAGGGAGTCTGTCACCTCCTATGCCCCTATAAAGCGCTTACATACTCAAATAGCACACCTAATCTTAAATCTACTGGTCCCTTTGTCTTTTTCTTCAGACTTTTATAAGCTGCAAAAACGCTTTTTAATCCATATGTAAATGAGCACTTGGAAGTGCCCGGAGGCAGCGTTCACGGCCCACTGCCTCCACCCGCCCTCCTCTTCACTCGAGTCCTCCTTCTTTTCTGGTGAGATCCCCTGCCTGTCCAGTCTTGCGCCGAGCCGGCACATGCGCAGTAGCTACAGTGATGCCGTGCCCACAATGGGCATCGCTGTGTGCATGTGCCGGCTCGGCGCAAGACTGGACAGGCAGGGGATCTCATCAGAAAAGAAGGAGGACTCGAGTGAAGAGGAGGGCGGGTGGAGGCAGTGGCTGGGGCAGGGATAGCAGAAAAAAAAAGCACAGGAGCCCGGGCTCCACGGCCGTGAACACCGCATCCGGGCACTTCCAAGTGCTCATTTACATATGATTAAAAAGCAGTTTTTTTGCAGCTTATAAAAGTCTGAAGAAAAAGGTACCAGTATATTTATGATTAGGTGTGCTATTTGAGTATGTAAGCGCTTTATAGGGGCATAGGAGGTGAGAGACTCCCTTTAAATTGTCCTAAAGTATTCAACATGGCACTGTAATAGGCAGTGTGCTGTTCAATATTAGAATGCATTCCTGTATTCTAAAACAGATAAATACCACAATATATGCATAAAAGGCAAAACTACTTTCTAAGAAACAGGTAAGGTGCAAACTCCTGGCTGGTAATGGATTCATTATAAAATGTAGATCAATTATGACCTTATTTGTCCCAGTAACTCAAACACCTATGTAGTTACTACTTCAACATCTGTCAACCCCTCTTCCTCCCTTATAATGATGGCATAGAAGGAATATATGTAATACAAGTGAGCACTTCATTAAACAGTAATTTATTCATTCAGTATGCATTTATCTCACATGCTGTCTAACTTCCAGTAAATGAGGCTGGGCTGTTAGAGGAAACAGAATTTCAGAGAAGATGAAAAGTTCTACTGATACAGGCACATGGGAAACCCCGGCACTCCCATACATGATAATGTGAGGTGGCAGATATATTTTTGACAGACAATTTATACATTTGTCTCTGAAGCCAGAAATCCTGAGAACCTAGCAAAATTTACTGTGCAAAATTCATTCCAGATATGGGAACTTTAAATTGTAACAGCCATTGCAGGTGATATATTCCCTTTGATCAAAATCATCAACCAGAATTTCAAAAATAGGTACTTCATAGAGATGCGCGAATTTCACAAGATTCAGTTCTGATCTGATTTGGTCGAAGTGGCCATCACATTCGATTCGTTCTGAACTGAAAGTGCCCCAATTGCCCTGAAAAGTCATGTATGACACTCTGAAGTCTCCTTGGACTGAATCCAACCCCTTTCAAGCTCTTTAATGCCAAGATTTCATCAGTAATATCAAAGTGACAGCAATATACTGAACATGTCTATGGGTAAACGGGTGGTAGTCAGTGGTAACAAACATCCTGTTTAATAACAAACTTCACCGTCAGATTATTTTTACATTAAATACCACTCTAAGAATTATCCCTTTTTGGTGGAAGATGCCTTCGTCTCTGTCTTATGAACTGCAAAATAGTGGCCAACATTTTATGTAATACATGTGGGATGAATCCTAAAAAATTTGGATTATTTGGAAACTACTGTAAGACCTACAAATCCAGCAGATCCACTTATAAAATTGTCTCAGTACTTAGCATCATCTCATAACCAAGCACTGACCCCACTTGAGGTTGAGGAAATTTCCTCAGCAGATGCATGAATTCAGTTGCGGCATTGTATAAGCCTAGAGACCTGGAGCCATTATATTCCAACATAGAAAAGAAAAAAACACCAGCTGAGGTCAATTCATTCGCCATTTTCTTGGAGAAATCCAGTCAAAATGGTCTTCTGTAATGTCACTGACAATGTAACACAGCACCACTCATTTCTATTACTGAAAATCTGACACAATGAGGGGCATTTACTAAAGTGTTTATGCCACCATTGTGGAGTAAAAAAGTCACATATTCTGAAGCATGCCATATTTGCGCCATAATTTGCAATTTTTTGAGCTTTTCAACACTTTTCTAAATAGGTGATGAAAGTGGTGGAGCTTAGAAAGAGAGATGAGGCTTGCAGGCTTCTCAACACTTTTCTAAAGAGTTGATAAGGCTAGGGCTACATGACGACAGTTGTCACGCGACTTCTTGTCGCACCAAAGTCGCGCGACAATTTTTATAATGGAAGTCTATGGTGTCGCAATGCGACATGCGACATGCTGCGACTGCGACACGACAGTCGCAAAAAATCCATTTTGGATGGGTTTTTCTGCGACTGTCGTGTCGCAGTCGCAGCATGTCGCATGTCGCAGTGCGACACCATAGACTTCCATTGTAAAAATTGTCGCGCGACATTGGTGCGACACAATGTCGCGCGACAACTGACTCGAGTGTAGTTGTGCACTATGTGTCGCGCGACTTACTGTCGCGCGACACATGTCGTCGTGTAGCCCTAGCCCAAAAGAGGTGGAGCTTAGGCCTCTTTCACACGACAGTATATTTTGCGGGCTCCGATCCACATTTTTTGCGGATAGGATGCGGACCCATTCATTTCTATGGGTCCGCAAAAAATACTGACAGCACACTGTGTGCTGTCCGCATCCGTATGTCCGTTCCATAGCCCGCAAAAAAAAAAATAGAATGTCCTATTCTTGTCCGTTTTGCGGACAAGGATAGGCATTGTTACAATGGATCCTCAAAAAAAACGGATGCCATACGGACGCCATCCGTTTTTTTTTTTTTGCGGATCAGCAATTTGCGGACCGCAAAATACAACGTTCGTGTGAAACTAGCCTTAGAAAGAGGGATGAGGCTTGCAGGCTTCTCAACACTTTTCTAAAGAGGTGATAAAAGTGGTGGAGCTTAGAAAGAGGGATGAGGCTTGCAGGATATACTATAACCTACATCAGAAACTGGCAAACATGCTTTGCACCACATTCATTAACTTTTTTAAACACTTTTCTTCACCTTTTGTGAGTCATCCCTCAAAGCTTGGGGCTTCGCAGAAAAAGGCATGGTTTCTCTGGAAAAGAGTTTTGGCTTAGAGGTGTCTTTGGGAAAAAGAAAAAAAAAATATGCCAAAACTTTTTTTGAGGTAAACTAAGCCAACAGATAGGTGACATAAAAGTTAGACTAGAGAGTCTAAAGATATATCAGCTTTAACCTCCAGCAGCAATCAGTATCACTTAGACTGTCTACTTTTACATAGTTTTAAGGCCTCTTTACTTGAACCGACTATGCATGCAATTATTGGGAGAAGACTGTGTGTTCCCCATAATTGCCTGTTCATCAGAGGAGATGAAAGCTGGCTTTACATGTAGCAGTCATCTCCCAATAATTGAACCATGTAAAGGTGCCTTTAATTCTAGACAGTAATAGTAAATCTGTCATATTGGATTGTGTTTTCAGTAACAGAAACCTTTCATTGTGAAACTCAGTCAGACTTCACCAAAAAAAAGGATATCAGAAGATGTTAGTGTGGCAGAATCTTCCCTTTACATTTTGTCACCCTTAATACCCTCAATGGTCATAACTGGGCATAGTTGCTTCTTCTGTGGGGGAAAGGAGCATCACAAAAATAACACCGACACCATACTACAACAGTAACGACAGAAGGTACAATATATTTACACTAGGCAAGGCAAGGACTAGACAAGTCACCTTTTACATGTTTGACAACTGTCATAGTCAGTGCTGTGGCAGATTTATGATAATTATCTAAAAGATAAACTGTCTTTGTTGCCCACAAGAACCAATCACAGTGCAGTTTTAATTTTTAAGTGCACAATGAGAAATGAAAGCTGGGCTGTGATTTGTTGCTGTGGACAAATTGACTGTTTTAGACAGTTTAAGGAGTTTGCAGCTTGATCACATCACATTGGCTATCCATGTGCATCTTCATCTGATATTCATAATTCTGTTTTAAAAAAAGGTTAATAGCATTATGAATATCAGATGTTATAAACTGTCACGACTGTTTCTTAATGGAAACATTTTGGCCAAGTTTATTTCCCACACCCATTCCAATACAACCCATTTCACCAATGTCTTGATTGTGTTTCCTTGTTTCTGAGTGTAACATTGTCCTTTTCCCATACTAACATTTCCTCTATATGTTCCAATTTCCCGTACATACCAACTATGCCATTCTATTGTGTTTTATGTTCATTGCTCATGTTTTTCATTCTCCTTTTGCTAGGAATAGTGTTCTATGCGTTCATTTTTCACCTTAATGCCTGCTGCCACTATAATAATGTAGCTAATAGCTAGGTAAGCCAATAGGTAAAAAATTTACATAATCCATATAAAACAAAAAAAACTGTATTATAAATGGCACATGGTATGTGAAGAGCCCTATGACTGATTTGCATTGGGACACATAAGCTTCTTTGCATTTGAAATTGTTGCAGTTTCCTTTTATACACCTTTTACAGATTTGCAGGAGAATAAGAGGTGTATGATGTTTTTAGAGCCTTGGGCATATTAAGTACAGTGCATTCTAAACATCTTCAGACCCTTTCACTTTGTTCACATTTTACGTTGCAGCTTTGTGCTAAAATAAAAAAAAATCAAGTTTTCCACCATGAAACTGCACACAATACCCCATAATGAGAGAATGAAAATAGAATTTAAGAAATGGAAAATACATACAATGCAACAGCACACTGCTAACCAGATAAAGCACAAAATGCCATAGTGATATGAGGTATTTTGGAGCTAATGCTATGCTTGTTTGACCAAATGGAGTAGCTTTGAGGTATTCCATCCCAGTGTTATTAGGACAGGTTTTGTGTGTGCTAGTAGAGCAGTGGCCATTTTATTTCCCCTGACATTTGCCCCCTAGAGAAAACAAGTCATTATAAATAATGAAAACTATTTGGGAAAGTGTTTAGAATAACATAATATTTGGGTATTTTCAGTAATTTTACTCTATTAATTTGCAAAGAGACCTCTTTAAAGGGGTATTCTCATCTTAGACAATGGGGGCATATCGCTAGGATATGCCCCCATTGTCTTATAGGTGCGGGTCCCACCGCTGGGACCCGCACCTATATCCAGAACGGAGCGGGGAGCGCTGCGCCTGGAGGACCCCAGGTTTCCGGGGGTCCGGCCACCACCAGGCACAGCCCCCCCTGCCGCTCATAGAAATGAATGGGAGCCGGGCCATGCATGCGCGGTGCGCTCCCATTCATTTCTATGGAGCCGACGGAAGTAGCCAAGCCAGCGCTCGGCTATTTTCGGCGGCCCCATAGAAATGAATGGAGGGCGGCTGCGCATGCGCAGTGCGCCCTCATTCACTTCGGGGGCTCCGTTCTGGAAATAGGTGCGGGTCCCAGCGGTGGGACCCGCACCTATAAGACAATGGGGGCATATCCTAGCGATATGCCCCATTGTCTAAAATGAGAATAACCCTTTAAAGGGAGTCTGTCACTTCATTTTCATCTATATAACTAACAGCAGTGCCCCACAGAAGATTGCATACACAGTGTGTGCCCTGTGTGTCTGTATTCCATGTCCGGAAAAAGCACTTTTATTCTGTAGGAAAACAGCTCTCAAGTGCCCGGCTGAAAGTGAAACTAAAAACAGCTTTCTCTCTTGACTCGATTTCTAACAGCTATATCTTCTGATATACTGGATGTAATGCTGTGATTTTGGTATGCCAAGAAGGTCAGAACCATTTTTCTATCTGCTACCAATCCCAAGATATGAGCAGCTAAAGCAGCCCTCCCCTCTTCAGTCTGGTTTGCTATCAGCACTTGCAGCAGCAGAGCTGGGCACTTGGGAGCTGTTTTCCTGCAGAATAAAACTGCTTTATCTAGACATGTAATACAGACACAAAGTGCACACAGGTATGTCTGGGATGTGTGTGCAATCTTCTGTGGGGCACTGCTGTTAGTTATATAGGTGAAAATGAGGGGACAGACTCCCTTTAAACACACAGCACAAAGAAGTGGCTTAGGGACAACTCTGAAAATGTCCTTGGGTGGCCCAGCCAGAACCCTGACTTGAACCCAATTGAATAACTCTGGAGAGACTTGAAAATAACTGTCCAGTGGCAGTCCCCATCCAAACGGACATAGCTTGAGAGTATCTGCAGAGAAAATGGCAGAAAATCCCCACATCCAGATGTGTAAACCTTGTGACATCATACTCAAGAAGACTGGAGGCTGTAATCTCTGGCAAAGGTGCTTCAACTAAGTACTGAGCAAAGGGTCTAAATACTTTTGTCAATGCAATATTTTAGCTTTCTCTTTTCAATAAATTAGCAAAGAAAATGCTGTTTTCACTTTCTAATTATCAAGTGCAGAATAATGGGGAAAAATATAAACTTTTTTATTTTAGCACAGGATCACAACAACAAAATGTCAAAAAAATAAAAGGGTCTGAAGACTTTCCAAATGTATAATAGAAAAGCTGAAAGTTTTGATCGTTAAGGATAAAATGAATGATTCAAGTCTCCTCTGTAATTCCAGAGGCATGAGATCGATAATTTGCTCCATTACACCATCAGCTCAGGCCCTTTGCTCCGCAGCATTACAAGCTCAAGTGCCTACAAAAGTCAAACTTGCTTGGATCAGAGTCTTCTTTAGTGCCGCCTGTGTCAGTGCTTCCTCCCATGACTATCACACGGTGATTGAGTTACACAAAGCTGACAGAAGCCTTGGGAAATGGAAGATCCCAGAGGCAGCAGGCTCAGGATGCGGCCAGCATCAACACCACAGCATGAACGGCGCAGTGAGGAGACCCCAGAGTGTTGGAATCTCTTCCATATTTTCACAGCTGTTTGAGTCTGCAGCAGCCCTGACTGTACATAGATATTGTTCACAGAGAAAGACTACCTACTGTATGGCAGGCAAACAAACAGCTGTCAGAGCTTACAGAGCCAGTGAGACATTCACAGCAGCTTTGTAAAAGAAGCAACCATGATGCAGTAATCCTGGGCCTGTTGAGAGATGAGAGGTAGCTTTTATCACTTATCTTTCCACTGTGGTTGACTCTTCACTTTCACATAGCAATTCAGTTTGTGGATATGATGGTTCTTTTCAGAAATGGGGGATTTGAAATCTTTACCAGTTAATTCATCTGTAACAGACAGCCTCTTCTCATACATTATATTAGGTCATGGAGGTATCTACCAGGGTAGCAGGCACTGCAGCTGCTATGTGGCACAACAATTAAGGGGGCTCATCTCCACTCAGACAGAAGGTGCAGTTAGTGATAAAATGTCACCATAAAACTTAATGATAATGTAGTGATAAAATGCCATGGAAAATTTAATACAACCCCATTCTAAGTTTTGCTATGGAGCCACAAGTTTACTTCTTTAATTTGCATTAAATTAATCAAATTAAATTAATTTGACATCACTATATTATTCATGTACTGTGACATCATATGTGCATTATATGTGATGTGACATCACTGTATAATTCCAGTGTTGCAACATATGTGAGTAGATCTGTTATATCACTGTGTACATTATCCCTGTACTGTGACATCACTTTATGCATTATCCCTGTATTGTGACATGGATAACATTAGCCTTGTGTATTAGGAAGACCAATCATAAGATTTTTGCGAACATGTTGAAAGTGGTCATGGTGGAAGGGGCCCTCCAATTCCAAGTTTTGCTGTGGAGCCCCATGGCTACTTGTTATGCCTCTGTACTAGGATTACTATAATTTTTGCCCCGTAAGACACACTTTTTTCCCCCCTAAAGTGGGGGGAAAATTCCCACCGTCTTATGGTATGAATACTAATGAGCGCTTCCATTATTGAACAGCTCATTAGTACCGGAGGACCGGGAAACGTTGAAGGCTCTGTACTCACATCTTCCTGGTCCTCAGCTGTCGGCTTTGCTGTGGCTCTGCATGCTGTGTGCGTCGGGTCACAGCACAGTCGCGGCAGGAAGAGGAGAGAGAGAACTGGAGGTGACGAGCGGCAGCGTGCAGAGCAGGAGATGTAAGTAGATTTTTTTTATTTTATGTGCTCTGTGGCATGGCAGCTCACATAAGGCAATGGGGGCTGATATGAGAGGCAATGGGAGCTGATATGAATCAATGGGAGCTGAAATGAGGCAATGGGGGCTGATATGAGAGGGGCAATGGGGCTGATATAAGGCAAATGGGGCTGATATCAGAGGCAATGGGGCTGATATAAGGCAATGGGGGCTGATATGAGGCAATGGGGGACTGATATGATACCCTTACTTAAGGCTAATAGCAATTCAATTATAACTTCTGGTAGAAATAATAAAGGAACAACACTACATACAGCCATAAAAATAGATGCTCCATAATTGTTATTACATGAGGAATGCATGAAGCTATTAAACCAGACATGTCAGGAGCGGTGAAAGGTCCTCTGTAAGGACAAGTTCACACTGTTCAGTTAATTGGCCAGTTATTTCCATCAGCTATTGTGAGCCAAAACCAGGTGCAGGTCAAAAACACAGAACCTGAGGAAATCTTTACATTATACCTTATCTCTGAGTAGGCTTCACTACTTGTTTTGATGGAAATAACTGACCAAATACCTGAAGTGTGAACTTGGCTACAGGTTCAATACTAACAGCATACTTAAAAAGGTTGCCTATCCTGGCAGGTTCAACACCTGGGACCCCCTCTGATCAGCTGTTTGAGAAGCCACCAGCGCTCCAGTGAGCTTACACACAGCTCACCAAACACGACGCCGTACATTTTATAGCAGTTGGGCTTGGTATCGCTCTCAGCCCTATGCACTTCAACGGAGCTGAGCTGCATCTAGGCCACATGACAGATGAATGTGTTGTCACTCTGCCCAGGGAAAGCAGCAACTAGGCTGCGGTACTGCACGGAAAGTGACCCAGCATTTTGCTAAAGAGATCTGTCACTAGTTTATGTTGCCCTTAGTTGTGACAACATAAAACTGGTGACAGATTCCCTTTAGATCACTCTAAAGCACATAAACTAAGGCCTCTTTCACATGAACGTTGTTTTTGCGGGCTCCGATCGGCATTTTTTGCGGATAGGATATGGACCCATTCATTTCTATGGGTCCGCAAATAATGCGGACAGCACACTGTGTGCTGTGTGCATCCGTATGTCCGTTCTGTAGCCCGCAAAAAAAAATAGAGCATGTCCTATTCTTGTCTGTATTACGGACAAGAATAGTACTGTTCTACTAGGGGCCAGATGTTCCGTTCCGCAAAATACGTAAAACACAAAGATGTCATCCATTTTTTTTGCAGATCCGCAATTTGTGGACTGCAAAACAAAACATTCGTGAAAGAAGCCTAATGGGAACATTTTCCCAAATCAGATATGGCAGTTTTGTTGCTTAAAAAAGTTGCAAATTATGGCAAATGTGCTGTTTTCGGCGACATTTGGTACTTTTTTGCAACATTTGGTGTTCTTCGCCACAATGGTCTGTGTTATAGCTCATTTACTACAAGTTATATGGGACTTTTGCAAAAGTCACAACCTACTCCAAGGCAACCCCCTGGTGTACTTTTACACATATAGGTGTAAACCACATTACATTGACACAAAATATATTATTAAGGTGCACCAGTTCATAAATTTGGGGCAGGCACACAATTGACACAAAAGCAACCACAAATTACTGTATAAATGTCCCCCTAAGATCGTATTTTTCATCCGTGAACCATCCATGGGCAGCACAAATACAACACATACCCAAGTAAGCGGTGCTATTCATACCACTGTTTTTTGTTTGTTCTTTTTGAAAAGTACAGTATGTACCACCAGAACACAAGTATTTTATTATGTGCCCCCAAATATCCAGGGCTGTTACTACCATGTAGACCAGGAAAGAAAATGGCAAATGCTTTCCAATTAGACAAACCCATTAACTAGCTTAACATGCTCTAAGAAAGAAAATGACAGCTAATATGCAGTTAAAATTAAATCCACATTATGTTTGGACACTATGGGGGAGATTTATCAAGTATAGTGACATCAAAAAGTTGAAAACGTTTGTAAAAGTTGTTTTGTGCTTTCATGCCATGCATGCCACTTCTGTAAAAAGTTTATGTGTGGGGTTGGGGAGGGGGGTAGGCCTACACAGCCAGACACATTTCATATGATATGCCAGTTTTCTGGCACAAGACACCTGAAGCTCATAGTTGGCACAGATTTCAGAGACTGTACAGACCTGTCGAGATGCACCTAAAATATTATGGGGTTATCTCAAGTCACTGCAAACTAGCTCAGTATTGGTAAACTCCCCCTATGTTTCACATAGAGTGAAACTAAAACATATGTTTCGTCCCCACAGCAAATTTTTGAATGCAACCCCCCACCAGCAACCCCCTCCACCCATGCCACCCTCATTCCTGTGGCTAGGAGATCACTCTCTCAGACCAGGCCCGACAGCCGCTCTGTCCATTTCCTACAGTGTCTCTGTATATAATGTCATTGTATAATACTGTTGACAATAAAATCTTTCAGTCCTAATCTCGGGTGGACCCCTTCTTAGTGGGCCCTGTAGCAGCCACTTCCCCTGCTTCTACTATAGCTACCCCCTGTATACAGTGCATCTACCCAATAGAATTATATGAGCTTATTACATATCATATATCTTGTGACATAAGCTGAATATATTGTGACATCTCCAATGTACCTAATCTGACTGTAAAATAATAAAAACTATCATGTATAAACAATTACTTTAAAAAAAACATATTTTCAGCTAATCCATTACATTATTTTCTAAAATTTTGAACTCTCATTTCAGGTCATGACGGTTTGTACACTGGTCTTGGGTTCACTATTTTAAATGGCCATTTTTCAAGAGGCTGCAATAGAAACAAACCTCTACTTATGGAAGTCATATTCCCAGAAATTAGGACTGAATTACAACAATCCAGTAACATCACTTTGGTTAAACACTAACCCCATTTAAAAACTGTATGATTTACTGTTTAGTTGCTATGCATACTGAACATATTTTCCTGATAACATCACACACGGCAATGTAATGATTTCTCTCTGTTTTCTGCTCTTCCCTTTTTAGGTCTATCAGTAGAATTTAGCATTGTACACAGCAGCTCTTGTTTAAGGAGGGTCGGTCACTTCATGGTAAAGTCAGCTTTACATAGTGCCTTGTGCATAATGTAAATCTATAGACGTGGCCCTCTTGTGCAGCAGCCCAGAAGGAAGCATGAAATCTCTCCCCTCACAGTATGGTAATTGTGACTGTCAGCTGTGGAGACAGATTTATTCACACTGCCTGGCAACTTCAACATGAGGACATAAGAGCTCCAGGAAAAAGCTGCCAGAGACTAAGAATGAGTTTGTCTCTGCAGCCGACATTTAGCATTTACATACGGCGAGGGGAGAGAGTTCATACTCCATCCTGAACACTGGCAGCATAATGTACCACGGAAAACCCAAATTTAACTCAGTAATGAGAAGTCTTCTTTAAAATCTACTCAAGGGAACTGCATAAATTAATTTTCAAATGAAACATGGGTGTGCAGAAGTAGCAATCGCACCCAGACACTGGTCCCTGAGGTGGTCCATAGACATGTAAAAAAAAAACGCCAATATTATAAATGGCATATGGTGCATAGGGGGCCCTGTTATAGATTCTGCATTCAGTACCAGGAGCTTCGAGCTAGTCCTTTTGATTATAAAAAGGGTCAGATTAAGATTGTTGGAATACCCCCCCAGTAAGTGCCAAAGAGTCTGTAAATTAATATTGCATACTTTTTTCTTTCTATTGCAAGAATTTTGTGTAAAAATCATGACATAAGTGAATTGTTATTCAAAAATTATTTTAAAAAATGGCTTCTAACTTAAAGCTAAAACTTTTAAAGCTTGAATATTGTGCAAATTACACTTAGTACAATGGGCGAGAAGGTGACCTGTGAGATGGAATTTCAGATTTTCATTCTTGCTTCCCTGAGACCTTGAGCCAACTACACAAGGTGGTGTTTGTGAACTAGGTGGCAGTATTTTACAGGGGCTGTCCCAGTTACAAAAAAATATGTTCATCACAGGCTCAAATTGTTATAAAATAATAAAATAACATATACTCACCTATTTTCCCCACCCCCCCACTTCCAGTGCCGCCGCGCCAATCCTCCCCACCAGGCTTTATTTGTTAGTGTGCAATAATGACATGCTCGTATACTTCATGTGACCGCTGCAGCTGATAACTGGCCTCAGCGGTCTCATACCAAATACCACTGAGGGCAGAGATTGGTGGAGCTGCAGATGGCGACTGAATGGGCAGAGGGTAAGATAGATGAGTATATGTTCTTGTATTTATGACTTCCTGCTTGGGAGACTTTTTTTTAATAACTCAGATAACCCCTTTAACACAGCAAAGAAAAACAGAACAAGAAACGGTCACGGCTCATACGTTGTGACAAATTTCATTTTCATGATTTCTGAAAATATACACTAAGAAAGTAACTTGCCCGTATTATCCCATGAAATTGTTGATTTTATTCAGCAAATGCTGTGTGAAAAATGAAATTAGAATGGTTACATGAAGGTGGACATGGTTTTCAACAGCCTGTTACAACAATAATCATTTTTTTTTATTTCAGGAAATACAGTACAGTATATAGGTTTTGGAGTTGTACTTACTTTTCACGGTGTACAGTATGATCCCTTATTTTATGAGTATTCTTTTTGAAAATTAAAGCCAACTTAAAACCAGATTTTTTGTTATTTCCGTTCTGATGATTTTATGAATATATATGTATTTACATTTAAGCCTTAGTGGTATGATTGAACTCTACAGATACCAAAGTTTTATTTTTAGGAAATGTTGCGCGTATAACTTCCTGCTTTGGTCACCCTTTTACCCTCTAAGGTCAACTTTCACGTATTGTTTATGAAAAATTGTCTGTATACATAAAAAACTACGAAATCCCTCACTTTTCCTTTTGTCTAGTTTTGATACATTTACCTCTATATTCATACAGTACATACATATCTCTATATACAGTATACAAACACCATGACTCCTGCAGAAGAATACAGAACCTCAACACGACTCCCAGAACACTCTTTTGGGTTATACTTCCACCATTACCACATACAAAATCAGACGAAAATGCAAATCTAAGGCACCAGGTTCACAGACTCTGAAATCACATTTCCAAACACTTTCTTGGACAATCAAGTTCTTAACATGAAATCCATTTTCTAAGCAATTATACCATTACGCCTCATAGAGACTTGGTGTCATTAGAACCCAGTGTTGTCTCTATCGCAAACATGTTTTTCACATACTCGCCTCGCTAATGATGCTAATAAAATGGTAATATATGCATCCATTATTTCCCACCTAATCATTTAATCCTCTGCAAAGCAACCATCCATTAACCAAACTGGCACCATTTTAGTCCATTTAGACTGGCACTTTAAATTTGTTTTTACTTCATAGTCATTGAAGTAATGTGGTATCTCTGTGCCAGTCAGTGCACTGAATGCATTTCCTTTAGGGAAATATCAAAAAATCAGCTTCCTACCTAGGAAGACTTCATGAGAAGACTGTAATCTCTGTTGTAATATCTACAGTATGTTTGTATTCTCTGATCCTGAACACTGGATAATTGATAAAGAATACAATAAATAATTTTCTTGCTTTCAAATCCATAAAAAAAAAAACCAGCATCCTACATGTTAAAGGAGTTTATCCCATGAATAGTGTAAAAAATTCATAATCTAGTACACAACTTCTAATAAGGCTAGAAACAGGCCTTTACCTCACATGGATCTAGAGATCTCCCCATTCATTGCTCCAATTCCTCTGCTAGATGTATTGCCGGCTGTCAGCTTGGGGGGGGGGTCCTTTCTCAGGGGACATGTCCTATCTGGTGCAGCTAGTGGCAGTTGAAGGATGGAATTGAGCATATGCTTCTGTCTCATTGAACAGGACAGAGAAATTAGAAAATGAGCAAACAGCAGGTGGCGCTATAAAGATAAATTTCATAGAATAACTCAGCAGGTATAATACATTTTTGAAAAGTATTCAGATCCGGGTGCTGTTTTGAAAACTGTAGACTATTTTTCGTAGAACAACCCCTTTACATGCAGCAAATGTAGATTCCCCTTATAGCTCCAAATCACTAGGCACAGTGGCATTTTGCCACTATGTACATACATATCATCAATGCACTGATGTGACCACAGGATTGTTGGCACTGGAAAGGTGCTAGGTTTAAGAGATAGGTGCGTATTTGTTAATTTTAACCATAACCAGCCACAGGACATTTAAAACTGGAAGCCCGTGTGAAGCCAGTATAAAATACTAGGAGATTTCTGAAAAAAGATGTATTCTTGGCTTCAGCTGGACCACACTTACCAAATTCTCCATTCCCTATTTTGTCAATTATATACATTGAGAAGATAGACTTGAATGACAGACACTAAATCATTCAGTTTATAGTTGTTCTATGGAGGTGTTTCCTAGAATTGAGCCACATCTATACTTCAGGATTCTGCGGGTATTATTTCCTGAATAATGTACCAATCTAAGTCATATTAAAAGCAGATGGACCAAAATTGTCAAAGCTTAAAGGGGTTGTCCGGGTTCAGAGAAGAACCCGGACATACCTGCAATTTCACCCAGGCAGCCTGCCTGAAGAGGACATCGGAGCATCTCATGCTCCGATGCCCCCCCCTTGCCCTGCGCTAGATCGCGCAGGGCAAGGTCTCTTGTTTTGAAAATACTCGCTGCCGGGCGGGTACTTCCGCCCGGCAGTGAGTTCGGTGACGTCACCGGCCTTAATGGGCCGGCTTTAGCGCTGCCCTAGCCGTTTTACTGGCTAGGGCAGCGCTGAAGCCTGTCCATCAGCGCCGATGACGTCACCGACTCACTGCCGGGCGGAAGCCTCTGCCCGGCAGGGACCGGTACGTCACCGGAACCCGGCGAAATTCCTTTGCCCTGCGCTAATTAGCGCAGGGCAAAGGAGGGCATCGGAGCATAGGATGCTCCGATGCCCTCTTCAGGCGGGCTGCCTGGGTGAAATTGCAGGTATGTCCGGGTTCTTCTCTGAACCCGGACAACCCCTTTAACTGTAATTTTGGTTACTGTAGCAACTAGCAATACTTTGTAACCTGGCCAATACCAGCTTGGGTCAGTTAGCATATCTATAATATACATAATGTATAACATTCAGGATTCTGGACTATTTGTTTTTCTCTAAATGTATCAGATACGTTCATGGTTAACCTTGTTGGTATCTAGGAGAATGATAACAGGTACCTTTTAGAGCTACTGTACAGTACAGCATTCCCTCTCATCTACATCTGTACTTCATCTGGGGTAAAATATTATTTTCCAAAATCACAGTCTCAATGAATTAGTAAATGTTAACACTAAAGGTAAGGATAATTAAAATTTGCTTTCTAAATTGTCCCATAACATATCCAATATTTCTCCTCACATACCATTCTGCCCTATAGGTCAGCTCAGTAACGCAGGCTAGTATCTTAATCATCAGTTATGTCAGGGGACAATTCATATGGAATGCTGCATTATCATTATTTTGATACTGTCGATTTAGTTTCTTTTTTGTTTGTATATGTTGGTTTTCTATGCACTTTAATTATATGTTTTGCACTATGAATTCAATTTGGGACACATCATGTGATATAGGGCTTTCTCTTTTTGTTACCAATTATTGATGGTGTGGTGTCCTTTTTTATGTTTTTTGCCCCCTAGATATGAATTATTGTTTTTAAATGTTTTTGAATTTTCTTGTTCTCTGTGAATTATGATTTAATAAATTGTGTTTGATTTACTGTATATTTTTTTTTAATGTGTATTTATTATGTGATAGTTCTTTGCGGTTTAAAGGGGACAATATCTGGCAAAATTTTCTTTGATGACCTAAGTTCTTTACTTTAAAGGGGTTTTCTGGTCGTTTTATATTGAAGGCCTATGCTCAGGATAGGCCATCAATATTTGATCAGCAAGGATCTGACACCGCACACCTCCTGCTGATCAGATGTGCTATATTTACATAGTTCCATCCATTTTGTAGTTGAAGGAGTTGGCTACTGCAGTACTTCTCCTATTCACTTTAATAAGAACAGTGCTGCAGTACCCACCTCCACCCATTACACAATGTATGGTGCTTTATGTATAAATCCAGTTATGAAGCTACTGCAGTAGAGCTGATCAGCAGATATACAGGTATCAGATCCCTGCTGATCAGTATTGATGGCTCATCCTCAAGTACCAAAAAATCATTTTAACTTGATTTACCATAAGTAACTGAGGTAGTTTTATTGATAACATAAGCTACTTACTCTGGAACTGAACACATCCACCATGCCTGGTGTGTCATATTCTATTCGTGGGAAAAGGTTGCACATAAAACTTGGAGTGACCTGTACAATGGACTTGTTTTTGCATCACAGATAAGGAAAACTGACATGCAATAGTAACTTTAGTAATGATGATGTATTTCCAGTCATGACTGTACCAATGACTCTAGTAGGTCATCCAACCACACCATCAGTCAATATGCAGTGGCTGGGTTTGAGGTGGCACCAACACTATGCTGGATGCCCTTGACACTGTTGAAGTGTCACCACATGTTGCTGATCTAGAAGGAATGGTAAGGTGTGGTGCACCCCAAAGTTAAGAGAATCAGGGTTTACAGTAAAACAATCTGCTTCTTTACTCAAGGAACTCAAGAGCAAAACATTACAAGTAATGCACTGAGCTGGGTTTTGCAGGTTCCTCCCTGGAAGAAGAAGTTTCTGTGCTGAGGAAAGGCCTAAACTAGCCGTCCATCTCTCAGAATGCTGACACCCTGGTCTCTCCTACTAAACACTGGTTTCTATCTGATCCAGAACCTTTTAGTGGGAGGAATAATGTGGAGAAGCACAGCCTAACAGAAACAATGTTGTAGTTCATGGCTGCTATAGACTTATATTGGCAATTCCTAAGCAATTTGCAGATGTAAACAATCATCTGACAGAGATAAACCAGACAGTCAAAAGTTCACTGTGTCTGTTTTTTTTCCACTCCAAAACTCATCTCTTATGGAAAATTACTAGCTTTTCAGTGTAGACTGAAAAGTCTCAAAATCTCTCAGTATTAGCTGGCTGTCCATTAACCCTTCCAACAGTGCAGTGCAAATACAGTGCAATAACTGTGCAACTGAACAGGAGATATTACAATAGACATATAAAATTCAGTTGGCAAATGAAAACAGTAAGTATAAACAACAGCATAAAACACAGTGTAAGTTAACCCTTTAAAGCAGCAATAGTGGCAAATATCCACAAACTCCAAAATACTCCTGTTCCAGGGAATTACAAATATACTGTGTATACAAGTGAAAACCAAATGTCATACATTTTTATGTATTGTAAGGGATCGTATCCTCTGAGGGGGTCGACATCACACGATATCTTCAAAACACAGAGATTTTCAGGTCCAACTCAGTTTTATTGGCACCAGCACACCAAAAGAAATCATAAAAACAACACCTGCCCGGCTGGGCTCTGACTAAACATAGTTCAGCTAACTCACCTAAATACAGACACTGTTCACACACAGCTTTTAAATGCGGCTTCCTCAGCCGTTCAGTCCAGCAGCCTCCTGGCTGTGACTCCAACCGTACCTTTGGGGGGAGATGGTCCAATAGTCCTCCTGACTATGACCGTGTGACCCTCTTCTCCTAGGGTCACTGGGCCCCCCAAACTTCCAGGCTACACAGAGCCTTGTGGCCCCTCAGCCCTCCTGGCTGAGACCACACACGCAGAGCCTCCGCAGGCTCTAACCTCTCAGGCCTCCTCAGCCTTTCTCCTCTCTCCAGACTGCCACTGAGGGCTGGTTTATCACAGCAGTAATTACACCCAGGTGGCCTCACCTGTGGTGGAATAGGGAGGTGGACTGGAATATCCATCCCCTCCAGACCTCTATGAAGCGTGAGGCCTGTCACTGCCTCACAGTATCCATTGCAGTAATTCAAACCAACTTGTTTTGTTGCATCCCTGTCAGAAATTTACCATAGAGCCAACATTTTGGTAAACCATACATTCGAATAGCTCGGTATGTCTCTTAACGCCTTCACTGTCAAGATAACCACAACTGAGGCAGCCACCTGGATCTCATCTTGCTGATGACTATTGTTCTCTCTTTTGCACTGGCCACACTAACTCAGATTGCAAGAGCGTCTGACGTGAGGAGAACATGAAATGAGAATGCCATGTGCTTGAAATTAACATTAGCAAAATTGAGTTGCCACTGTCTTTTATAAAAGTTTATATGTTTTTCCATTCTATATATCTAAAGCATTCCTAAATATCAGCTGGCATTTTCTTTCAACCATAATAATCATGCATATTATATCCATTTGTAAGGTTTAGCAGCTGTTGTGTGTTAGTATTTTTTGTGATATTATTATTTGAATCAGATAGTTCTTAACCCTTTCCTTATTGCTTAAATAAGCAGAAAGATTGCTTTTCTCTCCTGATTCTCTGGGGTAAATGTATCATTCCCTTTATGCATCTTTCTGGTACAGAAAATCTGCAAATCCACCATATTTGCAACTTTTTTTTTCTATCAGCAACCTACATTGTATACCATCTTCACCAGGTATATAAAAAGGGGGCATGGCGAGGGTGGAGTGAGGGTCTGGCGAGTGTGGGCCCATCAGACCCTGCTAATTCGTCACTATTTACACCAGAAACTGGTGTAAATAATGACTGAAATGTATGGCAGCACGGAGAGCTGGAGAAGGCAGGCTTTGGCCTTGTCATAAATTACATGCCTCCATCAGAGCAGGCCCTCCACCTCCCCTCCAGGCCAGTGCAGAACGTTTTTCATCAGCCTTGATAAATCAGGACCTTTATGTTTGAATGAACCAGGATTTTAAGATTGTGCAAACTTTGAAGCTTTCAAATCAAACTGGTTTCAAATATGTTTTCTTTAAAATGTCCATTTCCAAAAAATACTAATCCCTTATCATTCATATGAACAACTAAGAAGATCCCTATATTCTAAGCAACGACCAATTTGGATCTCTAGGTGAAGGCTGATTCAAGAGATACTTTTAGTTAACAGATGGACAAAGCATTTTATCCCTAGAATTCTTTGGGTGAGCACATATGCCACAAATGCACTTTTTATACAATATTTGATCAGTTGGGGTACAACTCACAGAATCCCAACAAACCATCTGTTTGATAGTGCTGTGGTCTCCTAACAGCATACCAAGTATAGCACTATACATGTTGAGGATAGGTCATCAATATTTTACTTCGAGAAAACTCAGAAATTACACATTTCAGTTTGAAAATTGTATTTCTATTAAGATACACCAGGATCAATGAAATTATTCAGGACTGACACAAACATCAAATTCAGCCTTGATGTATTTTCAAACTTATAATTAACTTAAGACATAATTGAAGCCATAATTGACGAGCAATCATGTCAACAATTATAGTGACAGAAAGCAAGTCTGAAAATATTCAGCTGAATTTAAAGGAAATCTCACTGTTTAATTTACAAACCTTGATTTACTGAATTTAACCCCTGCTACCCCGGGCCTGTTTTCACCTTCCTGACCAGGCCATTTTTTGCAAATCTGACATGTGTCACTTTATGTGGTAATAACTTTGGAACGCTTTTACTTATCCAAGCCATTCTGAGATTGTTTTCTCATCACATATTGTGCTTCATGACAGTAGTAAATTTGTGGCAAAATAGTTCATTTTTATTTATAAAAAAAATACCAAATTTACAAAAAATTTGGAAAAATTAGCAAATTTCCAAATTTCAATTTCTCTACTTTCAAAATACATAGTAATACCTCCAAAAATAGTTATTATTTTACATTCCCCATATGTCTACTTTATGTTGGCATCATTTTATAAATGTCATTTTACTTTTTTAGGACGTTAGAAGGCTTAGAAGTTTAGAAGACATTTTTCAAATTTTCAACAAAATTTCCAAAACAATTTTTTAAGCACCAATTCAGATATAAAGTGATTATGAGGGGCTTACGTAATGGAAACCATCCATAAATGACCCTATTTTAGAAACTATACCCCTCAAATTATAAAAAACTGTTGTTACAAACTTTGTTAACCCTTGAGGTGTTCCAAAAGAATTAATGGAAAATGGAGGTGAAATTTCATAATTTCACTTTTTTGGTAGATTATTCATGTTAATATTTTTTTTCTTGCAACACAGTAAGGGTTAACAGCAAACTAAACCTCAATATACATTGCTCTGATTCTGCAGTTTACAGAAATACCCTATATGTGGTGGTAAACGTCTCTATGGGCTTGTGGCAGTGGTCAGAAGGAAAGGAGCGTCATATGGATTTTGGAGGCAGATTTTGCTAGAATGGTTTTTAGGCACCATTTTGTAATTGAGAGACCTTGACGTACCCCTACAGTACTGGCCACTTTGACCCCCTAAGTGTTTTACGGAATTTGGAAACACTTGGCTGTGAAAATGAAAAGTTTCATTTCTTCCAATAAAATGTTGCCTTAGCCCAAAAATTTTCATTTTCACAAGGGGTAACAGGAGAAAAGCACCCCATAATTTGTTCCCCATTTTCTCCTGAATACAGCAACACCCCATATGTGGTGGTAAACTGCTGTGGGGGCACATGGCAGGACAGAAGGAGCGCCATATGGATTTTGCAGCACAGATTTTGATGGATTGGTTTGCAGGTGCCATTGATTTTTATTTTTTTGAGTTATTGTCTTATGTGGGGGCTCATTTTTTTTCGGGATGAGGTGACGTTTTCATTGGTACCATTTTGGGGTACATAAGACTTTTTTATTGCTTGGTATTACACTTTTTGTAAGTCAAGGTGAAAAAACTAGCTGTTTTGGCATAGTATTTTTTAAAAAACAATTTACAGCATTCACCTGAGGGGGCAAATCATGTGATATTTTTATAGAGCAGGTTGTTACGGACGCGGCGATACCCAATATGTCTAACATTTTTATTTTTGGAAAGTTTTACACATTAGATGCATTTTTGAACAGAGTAAAATCTTTTTTTTGCGTTGCTATTTTCTGAGAGCCATATTTTTTTAAATTTTTTTGGCGATTGTCTCAGGTAGGGTCTAAATTTCTGTGGGACGAGATGACGGTTTGATTGGTACCATCTTGGGGTAAATACGCCTTTTTAATCGCCTGCTATTACACTTTTTGTGAGGAAAGAGGGAAAAAATGGCTGTTTTGGCATAGTTTTTTTTTAAATTTTTACAGCATTCACCTGGGGGGCCATCTCATGTAATATTTTTATAGAGCAGGTTGTTACAGACGTGGCGATGCCCAATATGTCTAACATTTTTATTTTTGGAAAGTTTTACACATTTGATGCATTTTTGAACAGAATAAAATCTTTTTTTGTGTTGCTATATTCTGAGAGCCATATTTTTTTATTTTTTGGGCGATTGTCTCAGGTAGGGTCTAAATTTCTGTGGGACGAGATGATGGTTTGATTGGTACCATTTTGGGGTAAAAACGCCTTTTTGATCGCCTGCTATTACACTTTTTGTGAGGCAAGGTGAAAAAAAATGGCTGTTATGGCATAGTTTTTTTTTATTTTTTTTTACAGAATTCACTTGGGGGGCCATCTCATGTAATATTTTTATAGAGCAGGTTGACATACCCAATATGTCTAACTTTTTTTTTTTTTAAGTTTTACACATTAGATGCAGTTTTTTAACAAAATAAAATATTTTTTTGTGTTGCCATTTTCTGAGAGCCATATTTTTTTATTTTTCTGCCGCTTGTCTTAGGTGGGGTCTCATTTTTTGCGGGACAAGATGACGGTTTGATTGGTACTATTTTGGGGTACATACGCTTTTTTGATCGCCTGCTATTACACTTTTTGTAAGGGAAGTTGACCAAAAAAAGGCTATTTTGGCACTGTTTTTTTTTTTTTTTTTTACTGCGTTCACCTGGCGGGGTGGATTATGTGATATTTTTATAGAGCCGGTCGATACGGACGTGGCGATACCTAATATATCTATTTTTTTTCTTTATTTTTTACAATTTTTTTTTATATTATTTTGTGAAAAGGACGCTTTTTTGGGGGGAACTTGAAACTTTTTTTGTAAAACTTTATTTTTTTCACTTTTTTTTCATTTTCTTTTTTTTTTTACACTTTTTTAACTTTTGGGGGTCTGATCCCCTTTACAATGCATTGCAATATTCTGTATTGTAATGCATTGGCTGTAAGTGTATTACTCAATGTAATACACTTACAGCCTTCTGCCTGTGAGATCCAGGGGGGCTGGATCTCACAGGCTTCTGTAGATAGCCTAAGGAAGGCATCCGGCTGCTATCTAAGCCATCGGGTCCCCGTCACAGCAGCGCGGGGACCCGAAGGACACCCCTTCCCACTGCCCGCATCGCATGTGCCGTGGTCAGCGCTGACCGCGGCATATGAAGGGTTAATGCACCGGGATCGATGTTTTCACATACAGCAGGGGTCCGGCTACTGGGCACAGCCGGACCCCCTCCGCTGATCGGGCGGGCGCAGCACTACGGCGCTGGTCGGGAAGGGGTTAAAGGGCATTAATTGTTTATTTGACAAGCTCATGTTTACTTCTCCGGACCTTACTCTACCATATATGCTTTGTAAAATGTAACACTGCTTTCAATGATTTATAAAATTTTTATATAAGTGTTGATTACAGTAGAACCCACAGCCATGTCCCTTATGAATTTACCATTGCACCCCTAAAATGTTGTTTCTATGCATTTGACCAATACTTTATTCACCATAGTAAGTAAACTCAATTGGCTGAATTTGCTGTTTCAATAGGGTACAAAATAAGCAACGGCCCACAAGACAGTCTTGCCTCCAATCCTTGTCTTCAGCAGACAATAAATATAGACATTAGAATTTGCATATCACAAATCTAAATGTCCACATCACTACTTAGTCCATTTCAGGAATGATAATTTGAAAATGAAATGTTAATGGGACCAAATGTTCTAGAGACTAAAGTTTTGAAGTAGCTTTTGGCTAATGTGGCTTTCATCGGGCCAAAGCTTGATAGAGTGTTGCTTGATGTACCCGTCAACCAGATAAAGGGGTTCCAGGATAACTGTCTCTATCACTTCATTATCACCCCTCATTTACAGCTTTGTTCACAGAAAATGGAGCCAATCTGACAACAGCTCTAGAGGAAATCATTTTACAAATGTAGAAAACACTCTCTTTAAGACAATTATAATCAACACATTGAACATTTTAGAATAACAGAGGACATTTATAAAAACCGGCAATTTAGATGCCGGTCTTCATCCCTCCTGCGCTGGCGGTTCATCAGCCTAAGTGATGTGGAGGCGCTGGCCTCTACATAACTTGGGCAGACTTTACACTTGCCTAAATCTACGCCAGCTCTCTGGTTGTTATGCATTTAGAGCATTTTCTAAGCCTAAAACAGGCATAGAAAATGATAAATGACACGGGCCTGCCATCCCACCCTTTTCCCCATCCATGCTATGCCCCTTTTTTAGACCTGGAGTGAAGAAAGGAAAAAAATCAGAGATTGTGGTGCAAATAACCTTTGCGTCGCAATCTGTGACAGATATATGCCAAAAAGTGGCATACATCTGTTCGTAAATGACCCCCAATTAGTGTAATTATCATATCTTTGGCTTTCTAAGATGCACTGAATTATAAGATGCACCTAGGTTTTAGAGGAGGAAAATCAGAAAAAAAAAATATATTTTTCCCCCCAATCTTCATTGAACACCCAAATTAGACCCCCAATCTTCATCCGACCCCAATATCAGACCTCAGATCAAAACTTCAGATCAAACCTTCACATCAGACCTCAGATCAGACCCCCATATCAGACCTCAAATCAAACAGCCATATCAGACCTCAGATCAGACCTAAAATAAAGCCATTCTCTCTGCACTCACCGCTCCCTGTTCTTCTCTGGGCCCACTCTGCACTGTGACCAGCATCAGGTCATTGTGTGTGCTGTTGCTGTACACAGCCTGGTGCTGACTGTACTCACCATTTCCTGTTCTTCCCAGGGAAGAACAGGCAATGGTGATTACAGCCAGCACCAGGAGCACTGTATTCACCACTCCCTGTGCCTACTGCATACTAGAGAAAGCTTCCATAATGGAAGTGCTCACTTATATTTGCTTCATAAGACACACTGCCATTTTCCTCCCACTTTTGGGGAAAGAAAGTGAGTCTTATAAAGTGAAAAATACAGGTATGTGCCATTTTTATCATTACATTATTGTTACTTAGTAAAGCTAACCATTCACTTGATACATGCTGAGCATCATATTATTAACCAGTAGTGTTCAGGTCTTGGCAGACCATCACCATAGCAATGAGAAGTAAGTATTCATGCCAAGGTATCCAGAGCTAAAAAAAAACGTTGGAAGCTCTTAGTACTAGTCAATAGACTGAAATAATTCATTCTCATTAACAAGTACCATGGAAATCAGTGTTAGGCCATATTCACATCCAACATTTTGGTACAGCTGGTCAAATTTTTTTTTTAAATGGCTGTAATGAAATATTTATTTTCAAATGCAAGTTGTGAATGGTACTTTCAAGAATCTTTATTCACTTTCATTGAAAAAGCTCATTTCTTGCCAGATGTGAACTAGGCCTTGGAAGCATTGGATGGATTCATTAGTGTTTGACATGACATAATAATGCAAAATAATCAGATATGGTATAATACAACGATTCACAGATAATAACATCCATAATGGTTCGATAAACTGATTATTAATCATAATTTTCATTGTTCAAAGAAAAAGTAAATATTTTTCAAGAGACCATGCGTTTATGTATTAAAGGTTAACTGCAAACATTGTGGGCTGCAAAAATGTCCAAAAATTCTGAGCTTAGAAAGTTAAAGAAGATTGATGCCAAGTTTATGACATATGGTAGAAATTAATATATCATTTTGTTTTACCTTCATCTCCTTACAGAATTCTAATAGATAAAGTATTGAAAAGAATGTGCTGGCAGACAGAGTATTGTAATATACTCAACTGTGGCCCTCGCTGTCAGAACTATTTGGAGATATCATATGGAAACGCTTCTTATTGGGTGGAAACATAAAGCCGCAATTTAAAAGCAACACGATCAGCATTTATCTCACATTTCATGCAGATGCACATAAAAACAGGGTCACATACTCCCCAAAACAAATCCAGATTTTATATAGATTTCTTGTTGCCTACATATATATAAAGTATGTTGTTTTAAAGAAAAAATTCTGATTCAGGTTGGAACTAAAATATTATACTAAAAATAATAGTGTTTAAAAAGTTTACCTGAAAACTTAACATTTCACATAATGTGAATAAAGTGACATGACATCTGATATACTGTAGCTGACACCAAAGTTCTCACTTAGCTTACCTAGATCTCTGAACAGAATTCATTTCATGGAGCACATGAAAACATATAAGGGGGATATTATATCTACTTGTGGAGAAGGCCTAATCAGTGTGAGGAGTCTTATAGGCCAGGCAACGCTCCTCTGGAATTCTCAAAAGTCAGTATGCATATGAGTTCTTAGCAAGCTTTGCCTCTAATGCTACCAGATGTAAGGTAGCTATCCTACAAGCTGGAGATCCCCAACCTTTTTGTATGTTGTGAGCCACATTCAAATTTCAGTGATGGTCGGGAGCAACAGGCAATTTAAAAAAAAGGAGGAGAGAAATTTTGAATGTGTAAACATGAAATTGCAAACATTTGAAGTTAAATATTTTAGTGTAAACTTTTACACTGGTATTATATCATCCAAATTGGCACTGTTAGGTGGTAAATCTAGGATAGGTCTGCAACAATGTCAATTACCAGTACATATGGTCACAACTCCCATGGCAAGCCACACAGAAGAGGGTCCAAAGCCACATGTGGCTCCTGAGTCACTAGTTGAGGACCACTGCTATAAGCCAGTGTTCGACCCTTTAAACAGGCCTTGATATATGACTTGTATACTAATTAATTAATTATTATCTTACTTATTATCTAAGTCATGTCTCAAGGCCTGTTTACAAGGTCAAACATTGGCGTATAGGATAGCTACCTTACATCTGGTGGAATGAGAGGCAGAGCTTGCGAAGAGCTTATTTGCATACACTTCTTCCATGAAAACATACAAGTATTGTTTTTTGACAAGATCTCTGTAATATGGCCTGTGATGGGCATAACAATATACTGTCACTGTCTCTTGTCCTCCATTGTATTTTGTGGGTGTATCTAACCCTCCTGTGTGCCCATGTGTATATATCATGAGAAAGATCTTCACCCAAAATTGCACTGAAAAGTGGGCTTCTATGGGGTTGATCTTTTCAAAGTAGATGGCCAGTATGCATAGTATATGGTGGAACTGGCAATCTGAAACCTGGTCTGGATAAAGGAGTAGTCTTCTAAAAGAGAAGAATTTTCAGACTTTATGGCTTCTGAAATGTCAAATTAAAATAATTTTACTGTCCATACTGGAGTAAAACATGATAATTTGAACAAAGAGGCAAAGCATCTGCCACTTTTCTAGTATTGGAACCTGGATACAGGAGGGTTAACAGCGTTCATTGCCTTTGACCACTTGTTTTAATGAAAGGCATCCCCTATTTTAATATGTTAAATCAAGGTAATGAAATCAAAGCGGATTAGAAACGAATGGAATGCTTTAGCTCATCCTCATGCACGGGTCCTAATTGCAAACACTGATGTTTTGAAGATAGATGAGAAACATAGGATAGTTCTTCAAAAGTAACATAGTCTTTAAAAGCTAAAACTTAAAGTGAAACTCCAATTGCCCGTCCATCAATTTAAAGTATTAAAGCATATTAAAATATTATTTAAAGGGAACCTGTCATCAACTTTATGGTGACCTCACTGAGGGCAGCATAAAATAGTGACAGAAATGCTGATTTCAGCGGTGTGTCACTCATGAGCTAATAGTAAGTGGTTGCTGAGAACCAGCATCCAAATCATTGCAGCCCAGGCCTTGAAAATAGTCATATCTACCTAAGAAGAGTCATGGTTATTCATAATCACCTGCTCTTCTGCCCATCTGCTGATGATTGACAGTCTTTTTCTAGAGAGAAAACTAGGTAGAAGTCTGTCAGTCATCAGCAGGTGAGCAGGGAGAGCAGGAATTCATGAATAACCAGGACTCTTCTCAGGGTGCTGTGACTCTTTTCCAGGCTTAGTCTGTAATGATTGTGATGTTGGTTCTCGGCAACCACTTACTTTTAACCCCTTAATGACCGGGCCATTTTGCAGCTTCGTGACCAGACTGATTTTTGCTAATCTGACATGTGTCAGTTTATGTGGTAATAACTTTGGAACGCTTTTACTTATCCAGGCCATTCTGAGATTGTTTTCTCGTCACATATTGTGCTTCACGACAGTAGTAAATTTGTGGCAAAATATTTCATTTTTATTTATAAAAAAATAGCAAATTTAAAAAAAATTTGGAAAAATTAGCAAATTTCCAAATTTCAATTTCTCTACTTTCAAAATAAATAGTAATACCTCCAAAAATAGTTATTATTTTACATTCCCCATATGTCTACTTTATGTTGGCATCATTTTATAAATGTCATTTTACTTTTTTAGGACGTTAGAGGGCTTAGAAGTTTAGAAGCCATTTTTCAAATTTTCACCAAATTTTCCAAAACCATTTTTTTTAAGCACCAGTTCAGATGTAAAGTGATTTTGAGTGGCTTACATAATGAAACCCCCCATAAATGACCCCATTTTAGAAACTACACCCCTCAAATTATAAAAAACTGCTGTTACAAACTTTGTTAACCCTTGAGGTGTTCCACAAGAATTAAAGGAAAATGGAGGTGAAATTTCAAAATTTCACTTTTTTTGGTAGATTATTCATGTTAATAATTTTTTTCTTGCAACACAGGAAGGGTTAACAGCAAACTAAACCTCAATATACATTGCTCTGATTCTGCAGTTTACAGAAATACCCCATATGTGGTGGTAAACGTTTCTATGGGTTTGTGGCAGTGGTCAGAAGGGAAGGAGCGCCATACGGATTTTGGAGGCAGATTTTGCTAAAATAGTTTGTAGGCACCATTTTGTAATTGAGAGACCCTGACGTACCCCTACAGTGGAAACCTTCAAAAAGTGACCCCATTTTGGAAACTACACCCTTCAACGAATATATTAAGGGGGGTACTGGCCACTTTGACCCCCTAAGCGTTTTACGGAATTTGGAAACACTTGGCTATGAAAATGAAAAGTTTCATTTCTTCCAATAAAATGTTGCTATAGCCCCAATTTTTTTTATTTGCATAAGGGGTAACAGGAGAAAAGCACCCCATAATATGTTACCCATTTTCTCCTGAATATGGCAACACCCCATATGTGGTGGTAAACTGCTGTGGGGGCACATGGCAGGACTCAGAACAGAAGGAGTGCCATATGGATTTTACAACACAGATTTTGATGGATTGGTTTGCGGGAGCCATTGATTTTTATTTTTTTGAGCTATTGTCTTATGTAGGGGCTCATTTTTTGCAGGATGAGGTGAGGTTTTCATTGGTACCATTTTGGGGTAAATACGCCTTTTTGATCGCTTGGTATTACTCTTTTTGTGAGTCAAGGTGAAAAAAATAGCTGTTTTGGCATAGTTTTTTTTAGCATTTTTTTACAGCATTCACCTGAGGGGGCAAGTCATGTGATATTTTTATAGAGCAGGTTGTTACGAACGCGGCGATACCCAATATGTCTAACATTTTTATTTTTGGAAAGTTTTACACATTAGATGCATTTTTGAACAGAATAAAATCTTTTTTTTGTGTTGCTATTTTCTGAGAGCCATATTTTTTTTATTTTTCGGGCGATTGTCTCAGGTAGGGTATCATTTTTGCAGGACAAGATGACGGTTTGATTGGTACCAATTTGGGTTAAATACACCTTTTTGATCGCCTGCTATTACACTTTTTGTGAGGGAAGAGGGAAAAAATGGCTATTTTGGCATAGTTTTTTTTACAGCATTCGCCTGGGGGGCCATCTCATGTAATATTTTTATAGAGCAGGTTGTTACGGACGTGGCGATACCCAGTATGTCTAACATTTTTATTTTTGGAAAGTTTTACACATTAGATGCATTTTTGAACAGAATAAAATCTTTTTTTTGTGTTGCTATTTTCTGAGAGCCATATTTTTTTTATTTTTCGGGCGATTGTCTCAGGTAGGGTATCATTTTTGCAGGACAAGATGACGGTTTGATTGGTACCAATTTGGGTTAAATACACCTTTTTGATCACCTGCTATTACACTTTTTGTGAGGGAAGAGGGAAAAAAATGGCTATTTTGGCATAGTTTTTTTTAAATTTTTTTTTACAGCATTCGCCTGGGGGGCAATCTCATGTAATATTTTTATAGAGCAGGTTGTTACGGACGTGGCGATACCCAATATGTCTAACATTTTTATTTTTGGAAAGTTTTACACATTAGATGCATTTTTGAACAGAATAAAATCTTTTTTTTGTGTTGCTATTTTCTGAAAGCCATATTTTTTTTATTTTTCGGGCGATTGTCTCAGGTAGGGTATCATTTTTGCAGGACAAGATGACGGTTTGATTGGTACCAATTTGGGTTAAATACACCTTTTTGATCGCCTGCTATTACACTTTTTGTGAGGGAAGAGGGAAAAAAATGGCTATTTTTGGCATAGTTTTTTTTTATTTTTTTTTACAGCATTCGCCTGGGGGGCCATCTCATGTAATATTTTTATAGAGCAGGTTGTTACAGACGTGGCGATACCCAATATGTCTAACTTTTTTTTTTTGGAAAGTTTTACACATTAGATGCATTTGTGAACAGAATAAAATCTTTTTTTTGTGTTGCTATTTTCTGAGAGCCATATTTTTTTTATTTTTCAGGCGATTGTCTTAGTTAGGGTCTCATTTTTTGCGGGACAAGATTACGGTTTGATTGGTACCATTTTGGGGTACATACGCTTTTTTGATCGCCTGCTATTACACTTTTTGTAAGGGAAGGTGACCAAAAAATGTCTGTTTTGGCACAGTTTTTTTTTTTTTTACTGCGTTCACCTGGCGAGGTGGATGACGTGATATTTTTATAGAGCCGGTCGATACGGACGCGGCGATACCTAATATGTATACCTTTCTTTTTTCACCTTTTTTTTACCATTTTTTTAACTTTTTTTTTGAAAATGGTTTATTTTTTTTTAACTTTTATTATTATTATTTATTTATTTTTACTTTATTTTTAACTTTTCATTTTCCACTTTATTTAACTTTTGGGGGTCTGATCCCCTTTACAATGCATTACAATACTTTTGTATTGTAATGCATTGGCTGTAAGTGTATTACTCAGTGTAATACACTTACAGCCTGCTTCCTGTGCGATCCAGGGGGCTGGATCGCACAGGAACGCAGGGATAGCAGCCACGATGCCTAAGGAAGGCATCGGGCTGCTATCCAAGCCATCGGGTCCCCGTCACAGCAGCACGGGGACCCGATGGCCCTGCTCGCCATCCTGAATAGCGGCGGACCATGCCGCACGCCTCATGTGCCGCGGTCAGCGCTGACCGCGGCACATGAAGGGTTAATGCGCCGGCATCGGTGTTTTCACCGATGCTGGCGCATTCAGCAGGGGTCCGGCTATTGGGCACAGCCGGACCCCCGTCGCTCGTCAGTCCTGGGGCTCCCTGACACCCCTTTTCTGCAGCGCCGTCTTTAGACGGCGCTGCAGACTGGGGACTTGCGCCGCCCGCCGTCTAAAGACAGTGGGCGGTCGGCAAGGTGTTAACTTACAAATGACAGACCGCTGAAATCAACTCACCTGTCTCTACTTTATGCTGCCGTCAGTGGGGGCAGCATAAAGTTTATGACAGGTTCCCTTTAAAGGGAATCTGTCACCAGTGACCTCCCTATCAAACTGTAGTTCACGTGATAAAAATGCATTTTTTCTTTTATTGATTAAGAGATGTTGTTTGTAAACATTCAGTTTTTTGCAAGTTGGACTAATGATATCATTTAAAATTGCATAGAACATACAGCTTTCCATTTTCGGGAATAACAATGTTAACTTCATTCTACAGGTCAATATGATTACAGCGATAACACATGTTTACAGTTTTTCTTGTGTTTTAATACTTTAAAAAAATCTTTTTCTTTGTATCTCCATATTCTGACCCTCTTAACTCTTTTAAATGTATTTACATCTATAGAGCTGTGTAAGCAGGGGGTAGCTATAGTGGAAGCGGCTGCTATGGGGTCCAAACTAAGAAGGGGCCCACCCAGGAGGAGGACTAAAAGATTTTGTCAGTATTATACAATGCCAGTATATACAGTGACATGACATACAGTATATATGTGTAGAAAACCGACTGAGCATCTGCTGGCCTGGTCTGAAAGAGCGATCTACACTAGCTTAAGTTAATGGGCGGAGGGCCCGTTCAAAAATGTGCTGTGGGGTCCAGTCAGTTCTAGTTACACTACTGTGTGTAAGGGCTTTTTTTTGCAGTTTGGGATGTGGCGATGCTAATGGTCTTTATTTTGTATTGTTTATTTATTTTTAAAATAGGGAAAGGTGGTAACTGGAATTTTTATCTTTATTTTTTATATGTTTTAAAAACCTTTTTTATACTTATTTTTAGTCTGATCATCTGATCATTTCTCCCAAAGGCTGCAGTGATTTACTATTGCAGACTATTGGACATTCACTACGTTCCTAGCAAGCCCTTACACAGTTCTTCATATGAACTTCACTACAACAGGCTTCGGAGTCATGAGAGGGCCTGAGCCTATCAAAACAACAAAATGGCTCCCACATTCTCGCTGCAGGGGAGCCATTCATGCACCGGGAGGGCAGCACTTCCAGTAATTGACCACACGTCTGAGTGTTTAAAAGTCTGCCACTGGGTGTATGCAGTGTAAAAGAGCAGGCACCCATCGGCTATTGCGCCCGCTACATCTTTAAAGATCCAATCTGCCATCCATGTATGGAGGATGTCAGGAAGGCGTTAATAATTTCCTGTCATGAAGAGAGTACATTACCTCAAACATACAATGATTATCCCAGCCCACTAATTTATGACTGTTAGACCTGCTTTTGTGACTTGACTATAACATTTCTGTACTTGGATGATTATTATCTTTATATAACTGTTGTTATGGGTTGGTGCTAAGGGTTGGTGATCCATATAAACTAAAGTAAAGCATACCTGTATATACTAAGCTCTACAGAAATATCATATACTTTTTTACAATGTACAGATATTTGGTATCATTTCAGAGTAAATAATATTCAACAAACAAACTACCTTGAAACAAAATATTTAAAAAATAGGAACCAATTGGATAATTTATTAAGACCGGCATCTACATAACTTTGGCGCTGGCCGTGTGACTTGCTTAAATGTACACCAGCTCCTTTGCTGGTGTAGATTTAAGTCATTTTTTACAACAAAAACAGGTGTAGAAAATGATAAATCAGACGAGCCAGCCGGCCCGTCCCCTTCCCTACTCAAGCCACCTTTTTCCGCCACCCTGGAAAAGTTGGATGAGCGGGGAAAAGTAACAGATTTGACTGCAAATCCCCTTTGTGAACAAATCTGTGACAAAAGTAAGCCATAAAGTGGCATACTCTCATCATACTTGTCTTCCCCAAATATTTATTTTTTCTGTTTGTGACCATTGTCCCTAAGGGCCTGTTCACACGGCCATGTGAATGGGTCCGCATCTATCCCGCAATTTTGCGGAATAGATGCGGCCCTGTTCACTTCAATGAAAGCGGGCAGCCTCGGCTCCGTGCCGCGGCTCCGTGCCTCGGCTCCGTGCCGCGGCTCCGTGCCTCGGCTCTGTGCCGCGGCTCCGCAAAAAAAAAAAAATAGAACATGTCCTATTCTTGACCGCAGTAGCGGACAAGAATAGGCATTCTGAATGGGGTGCCGGCCGGGTGTTCCACCAATTGCGGAACATACACTGGTCAGTATCCGTGGTATTGTGGATCCGCATTTTTGCGGATCTGCAATACCACCGCTGTCTGAACGGCCCCTAAATGTGGCCTATAAAAATAACTGATATGAGCTCCAGTTTAAAATAACGATAAAGCCCTATGTGTCATCAACTGGCACCAGGGCTTAACACATCTCCAGTCATTAAAGGGTTGAAACTGGAACATTCATACACTCATGTGAGGTTTGTTTTTTTGGGTGGCCAACAGCTTTAATGAATCACACAAAATATAATCTAATTGAGCTATGTGGTTCTTCTTCTTCTACATCCTTATTAGTTTCCTGAAACCTATGATGCACTTCTCCTTTCTCTGCCACAGTTCCAGCACTGCCCCTAACAACACCCAGCTAGTTCATAGCTCCTCCCACCCAGCTAGTTATATAGACACTTCCCTATCACTGCCCCTAAAAACACCCAGCTAGTTTATAGCTCCTCCCACCAGCTATTTACATAGACTCTCCCCTATCACTGCCCCTCACACCCAGCTAGTTTATAGCTCCTCCCACCATCTAGTTATGTAGACACTCCCCTATCACTGCCCCTAACAACACCCAGCTAGTTTATAGCTCCTCCCACCAGCTAGTTCCATAGACACTCCCCTATCACTGCCCCTCACACCCAGCTAGTTTATAGCTCCTCCCACCAGCTAGTTATGTAGACACTCCCCTATCACTGCCCCTAACAACACCCAGCTAGTTTATAGCTCCTCCCACCAGCTAGTTACACAGACACTTACCTATCACTGCCCCTAACACCCAGATAGTTTATAGTTTCTCCCACCAGCTAGTTACACAGACACTCACCTATCTCTGCCCCTAACAACAGCCAGCTAGTTTATAGCTCCTCTCACCAGCTAGTTACATAGACACTCCCCTATCACTGTAACCGTTGCTGCTTTGACACACCCTTGGACATAACATCACAGGAAATAAGAAATAGCTGCATGGACACAGTCATGTGACCACAGCCCAGAATGGAAGACAGAAGCAATAAAGATTAAAGAAATACTCTACAAAATTACAGCTACATTTATAAATGATTATTTTAAAGGATATTGAATTGTTGATGCAAAGTGGAAAAAACCTTTAAGGTTCTTGTTTTGTGAAAAAATTTGGTGTATGTACTGTGCTTCTATATGGAGGAATACAATAAAAAATATATTTTTTTACAGAGAGAGCCAACGGACAATATGTTTCACTGTCAGATTGTGCAGTTGCCTACGCCGCAACCTTCCATCAGTGATATAAGATATAATAGTCCCAGTAAGAGGACTGAAATGACGCTACTCGGGAAAGGACACTACTTTTTTCACTTTATTTGGATATGCCGCTGCTTTTTTCCTTCTGTATCTCTACACCGACAGTGTCCCTATGACTATTATCTATTTTGTATCCTCCATTAACATAATTACACATATTGTATTCAGCTATCTATACTGTACTGTAAGGACGCTGCAGACATGACTCTTAGAAATCTCTGTCATCACTTGACCGCCTCTTGACCTTTGCTGTTGAATGCAGCAAGAACGTTGATTCTTTATCTATAAGTGGTTCAAAATATATTTTTAAAAGTTGCGGACACTTCAGAGAGTAATTCAGCACAAAGTGATGCCTGATGGAGCACACTAAGCCCAAATTGTGACGAAATGCTACATGATGTGTTCACTATGAGTAACGTCATTTGCAGGTGTTGGTTTGGCAGACATACTGTAGTAAGGAAATGAGTCTGCGGCCTTTCCTGTAACACCTATACTAACTATGTAATGTATTCTAATAATGTTATAAAAGTTTAAAACAGAAAATTCTATTTACCTGTGAGACAAAAACCCACCACCCCAAACTTTGCCTTGATTTATTCCTTAAAGGGGTTATCCCTTAGATTACAGGGGGAAGGGGGGTCTGAGTGCTATGACCCCCAGCAATCCAAGAACAGAGGGTCCCCGATTCCCTTTTCTAAATTTGCAGTCCACCACTCCATTCATTTCTATGAGATGTTCTACATTCACAATAAGGAATCTTTAACACATAGCAATCAATTAATTGTCCAGCAATGACCCTTCACAGAACATTGGTTATTGTACAAATAAGGGGTATATAGACTATGCGTTGAAAGTACTATAGATAGTATGCCATTATGAATGTTTGTGGGTGTTGTGTACTGTTGGTGGTCCCTTTCAGCCAATCAGCTAAAGGCAAAACCCTGATTTTCATATAGCGGGGACTTACAGTAAGTTGGAAAGTAAGTATGTTTTAAAAGGAAGCATTTTGTGAGTGCTACTGCACATACTATCCTTGCAGGATTTTGGCATGCATCTTAAAGATCCCTTATATAAAGTGACTCCTAATATCTTAGTTCACTCTGTAAATGATAGTATGATTAGAGGAAAAGAGAAATGTGTACCTTCATCTCTGAGGACACCATTGAGAATTAATACTTTACGTTAGACTTCGCACAGGAAGTTTTGAGTGATTATATAATACACGTCTTTTTCTGGATACACCAATCTCTGGTTCAGCAACATACTCCTTTTATACTTAAAGGTTTTAATTTCTTTTTTAAAAAACAGACCAGAATATGGTAAAAATAACAAAGAAGCTTAACTCACCTCCATTGATCTCCTGGCACTCCATTACCACACTGTTCTTCACTTCATGTCCTGGTTAAATATACAAGAAATGCACATGAATGTCCCACCTTGGAAAGTGATTGGTTGAGTGGGCCTTTCCTAGCATTTCTGGCATGTCAAGCTGGGACAGGAAGTACAGCGCAGTGGGGACAAGAGATGAGTCGCAATGGTGTGGGACAGGTTGAGGTGAGAAAGCCTTTTTGTTATTTTTAACATGTTCTAGGCCATTTTAAAAATATAAATGTTCCCTAAAAAACCCTTTCACATAATGTTATATTGGATTCAGGGGACAAAAAAAATCAATTAAGCAATATTCGCCATTGTGTTCGATCACTGGGCGATAATTGCTAAACTCCAAAAAATGTACATGCTTTGCACCTCATTTATTGTTTTTTTCACAATTTTAAATCCCCTTTCAGACTCATATCACAACAGGGTGTGGCTCATTAGGAAGGGATGTGGTCTGTCATAAAAGGGCTTACAATGCACCTAAAAATGCGCCTACATTTTTTAACATCATCCTGGTGTAAGGTAAGTCAACTAATAGGCAGCATAAAGTTGGACTAGACCATCTAAAGGTGCGCCAAAGTTGTCATCCAGCATCAGCCACTGTGATAAATTTGTCACACTTTTAGACTGTCGAGTATAAGTTTACATAACTATTAGATAGTATTAGTAAATGTGCCCTGTATTTGTTAACTGTACTATTTTATAATATAGATGACAAATAATACATTCTATTGAACACTTACTTGAAACTTTCCAGTGTCATCTGGATGTACATTTTTAGACAGACACTGTATCCTCATACCTTAGTCTTCTTTGTATTTGGAACCTTCTAGTTTTCCAGTTTCTGAGGAGCCATTCTGGGGATAGTTGTCTTCAGTGTCCGGTGCCCAATAACTCAGCTGGTTAGCAATCTATCAATCTTACAATCATTCTAGTTTTGTATTATTTCTGCTTATAATAATAGATTCTTAGAAAGTATCAAGTCTTCTTGTACTAGTCAGGATCCACCTCATGTAGTGGGCAACTATCTTATACAGCAGCAGTGATGTCATATTAAACAACAGTCGTTGCCTTGCCCCTACCCTGATGATGTCATAAAGAGCAGTAGACATTGCCCTTCCTTCCGCCTGCCTGGTTGAAGCATTAGAAATTTGCTGTAGCATTCCGTATTCAGTGCACAAAGTCTGAGATCCAAACCAAACTCCAGACAGCTGTAATTTTACACTGCAAAGAAAAAAATGAGCACATCCCAATGTGCAGGTGCACGTCGTCATGGCTGAAAGCACAAAAGCAAAAACAAACACAATACTACAGCATTCTGCAAACACAAATAATAATGTAAATACAATAGTACAATACTCACTATAGAAAATGTACTAATGTACGTTATATATGTGCGTATATGTGCGTCATAAAATGTACGTTATAAATGTGTATATTATTTGTGCCTGTCCGCCAACAGCAAGGCAATCTCTTTAGGACAGGAACCTACATTAAATATTACCCCCTCTGGTGCCATAAAATATCTGGTTCCTCTTCACCTTCCTGGCGTGGTTCCTCTGATCCGGGTTCCCTCTACATTTCTGTAAAATGGTATTTTAAAAGGGTTTTTCAAAGGAATAACTATTGATGACCTATCAATAAATGATCAATATCAGAATTAATTAATAATGAAGCGCATTATATCAGCTATATCCTACCCTGCAGGGAGAGTATATCTCGGTGTACCTGACAGTGCATTGCAGTATCATGCATAGCTAGTCCTTTCTGGTAGTGCAACAGTTACTGTGCATCATTATGACAGGCAGGTCTTTTACAGTATTTGGATGTGCGCATTGTCATGCAGGCCACCAACAGTCCTAGCTAACCCCTAGCTAAATCAAAAGAAAAGCATAGACCAGTCTTCAGTAAAAGAAAAAAAAACACTGTGCCCCTCTGCAAGACCTGTGTCCCAATGATTCTTTAGTGGTACAAAAGAAGGACATGGAGGCAGTGCCAATAAAGTGGTGGAGAAAAACAAAGGTTCTTTTAAGCCATGTTGTGGCAGTGCTTTGAATCACTTCTGTTAGCTGTAAAATGATTGTGCGTCACTATAAGGCTCAGTTCACACGACTCATTTGGTCAGTTACAGGTCAAAAACACAGAACAGGTGCCGATCTTTTCATGATACTTTATTTGACAGTAATAGTAACATAAGAGGTGTAGGTGAGACTCAGGTCACGTGACGCTGACAATTCTTTTCGTGCAACTTGACGAACACAGGATTAATAACAATATTTTTTTATTTTTAAGAGATGACAATACGTTTCTATACGCTGTAGCTGCATCGCTCATTTATTCTCGAGCCCAGCTTACAGACTTGAAAAAGGAGCTCTGTTGCTCCGAAACGCGTTGTCATCTCTTATAAATAAAAAGATATTCTTATTAATCCTGTGGTCGTCAAGTTGCGTTAAAAGAAGTGTCAGCATCATGTGGGCTGAGTCTCGCCTACACCTCTTCTGTTACTATTGATTTACCTTCCTCCTGCGGGCCGGCAACCCCTCACAACGAGGATTAGATGACACCAGCAGCACCGACCACTTCTTCATACCCACCTACACTAGTGTTGTGCCTATGGTTGCACAACAAAATAAGGTGAGCCAAATTGACACCTACATATTTATGCATACTTCCCTATGAGTGCCTTTTTTCCCTCTTTTTGCCCTATATTGTTATCTGAGAGTAGGATTGGCTCTTGATTTTAGCTCACCATACAGTAAGTGCAGGAATTACAGTAACTAACCAAATAACTGAAGTGTGAACTCAGCCTTACAGGTCAATGTTAGCATCAGGTATAATGTACTTAACCATGTAGTGGCTAAAGATTGAAAAAGCTGTCTCATTTTACACCGTCTGCTATTTCCGCATAGATTGATAGATAGCCTATTTTGTTAGCCACTGATACAGGTAGTGGTCCAGTAACAGTGGGGAGGGTGTCAGCTGTAAGTTTGTGTTGATGTCTCTGTTTATTTTTCTCTTCTTCTGATCTGTCAGAGGAACAATCCAAAAAAAAACCACAGATCCTGTTTTTTGAACATCCGCCTTCACATGGTCAGTAATTGATCAGTATTTCTAAGGCAAAAACAGGTGTTGGTCCAAAACAGAGATCACATGTAGAGGAAATATTTGCATGTCTTCTGTGTCTTGGACCCATTCCTGCTTTTGGCCTACAAATTATAATGAAATCCTGATGCAAAATACTAACCGTGTGATCGAGGCCTTATGGATGCTCCAACTACAGGATCTATTGTGTTTTTCATTTTTTGGTTCAGAAGAAAGGCAGAACAGAAGAAAGGTAAAATAAATGGTGATGCCAACAAGACTAAACAGGGACACTAGTGGCTCCAGAACAGACTGGTGGGGAGTTAACATAGTGGCCCAGTCACAGAGTGGTGAGGGTGGCAACAGCACTAGGAGTCAACATAGTGGCCCAGTCACAGAGTGGAGAGGATGGCAAAAGCATAAGGAGTCAACATAGTGGCCCAGTCACATAGTGGGGAGGGGGGTCAACAGCAGTGGCAGTAACAGCACAAGATAGTGGGTGGCAGTAGGAGAAGATGGCAGCAGAGCCAGCAGGTATGAGGCATTAGGCAGGTGGCAGCATCAGAATAGTGACTGAAGCATGTGGCTAGGAGTAACAGGCCATATTTCACAATAGTTTGGTGTGGGAGCACACTGCAGTCAGAACATTACTGTCAGAATAATGTAGTCCGATGCATCAGGCACCAGTGTGTAGAAATCCTGGCTGATCCATCTGTTTAAAGGTTAATCTCTCAACATTTTGCGAGTTCTCTCTGGGATAACTATGTGTCCCCCCCCCAAACCGCACTAAACGCCTGCTCTGACCCGCAGCGATCAACCAACTACATAGGATATCTCGATAGTAGTTGAGTTTATCATCCCTCACAGAAGGTAGAAAAAAAGGCCCACATTTTGGCCTGGTAGCGAGGGTCTAACGTTGTGGAGAGCCAATAGTCATTTCTCTGCTGAATGGTGATAATACAGCTGTCATTGCACAAGCAACTCAGCATGCATCTGGCCATTTGTACAAGGGAATCGGAGGGATTCCCTGCCTCCATCTCCACTGCATACTGACTCAGGCGTTCGGGGTCATCTGCATGGTTTTCCTCATGGCCTTTCTGTCCCTCTCTTGTCACTTGGGCAGATAAACCACAATACAATTCCTGGGCATTAATGTCCTCCTCCTCATCCTATTCCTCCGCGGGTTCAGCCACACGATATGTGGTTGTGCGTCTCCCATTCCTTGGCAGATTTATCAGCATCTGTTCCAGGACGTAAAGAAGTGGAATGACACCATTCATCCCGTAGTCCTGGTTACTGACAAATAAAGTGGCCTCCTCAAAGTGCCTGAGCAAAAGGCAGGTGTCACACATGAGCTGCCGCTGGCTAACGTGAAAGTTACACAGGGGAGTACTCCCGTCCGCCTGCAACATAAAGAAATCATTCACAGTCTTCCTTTGTTCCGACGTGTGGAAAAATCACCTACGGTATGAGGCGATGTGTGGGGAACAACATTCTGCCTTTGCAGCTCAAGGATGGCGTGTTTTGCAAAGAAAGAGTGGCTCAAGTGCCTGCACAGTTTCCTCGCCATCTTGCACTAGGATAGAAGACTTCAGAAACCAGGTTAAAGATGTGCGCCATTCACGGCGGTTGGGTCATTATCAGTGGGGTTCTTACTTTCACTTTGTAACACGTGTAGCTGCTATTTTAGGGAAAAAACTATTTGTTACCACAAAGCACCATCTTCGTGCAACTTTGTGTAGAACAGTAATATTCAGAGGGATGCTACATGGCAATTCAGACAAGTTTCCTTTATTCATCAATTTTCTTGTTTTATTCTGTATTTCTCATGAATGGCTTTTTATGCAGTTTAAGTTCTGTAATAACTCTTTAGTAAAATATTTTTAAAAATGTGCAAGCCCATATCTTGAAGCAGGGCTACCATTACTGCTGATGGCGCACCTCAGAACTGTGGTTATCTTGCTATTTGTGACAGAACAATGGCAGAAATCTGACAGGATCTCTGTAAAAGAGATAAATGCTCTCCATCACGCACAACATGTTACCCAGGTGGGCCATTCTGGCGCATCTTCAAACAATTCATTCAGCACTTGGCTTGAAGGCTGGAGTGACTATCCCAAAAACATAGTTATATACTCCATATGTTGGCAGTGTAAATCAATAAAAATCACAAAGCAAAGAAACCTGTCTGTAATTCCCTGAATAGATGTATTATATGGACTGTCATTCATCTACCCATTTGAATACTACTTTTACCTTGCAGGAGCCAATAAATCGGAATTGTCTGGGTGGCTGCAGGTGTATCCAATATTAGCTTTTTGTCGAGGGTGTATTATGGTGGGATCATAACTTAGGGTAAAAATAGAGTTAGCACGACTTAGGTTCAAAAATAGAGTTTACTAAAGTATGCTAAAATATATATATATATATATATATATATATATATATATATATATATATATATATGTTACAAAGGTGTGGTCCGCACTGTCTATAAGAAAAATGTAAGGAGGGTGCCAGCGGCTGCGGAAACGATACAGAATCCAAAACAGCAAACAAAAAAAACTATTCCACAGCACTCCAAAAAAGTAAATTAAAGGTGTACTTTATTCACCCGACTGCGACGTTTCAGTCCACTCAATGGGACTTTTCTCAAGCATTACTGCTTGAGAATTTTTTTTTTGTTTATATATATATATATATATATATATATATATATATATATATATATATATAGACAAAGATTAAGAAAATAACAGTCACAGAGAGTCGACAACAATTGGACAAGCTCCATTGACCAACACCTAACATGGCACTTAGCCGTAGAACATAAGATACAAAGAGAGGTGAAGGTAGCAAGACATAAGACATCTCAAACTGATGATGTCTTCAATGGAGCCGAGCTCTGTGATCCAAAACTAATGGGGCCATTTATGAAACTGGTTTAAAGTAGAACTTGCTTAGTTACCCATAGAAACTAATCAGATTCCACCTTTCATTTTCCGAAGGAGCTGTTGATAATGAAAGATGGAATCTGATTGGTTGCTATGGGCAACTAAGCCATTTCTACTTCTACACCAGTTCGATAAATGACAATGTGTTTTGTCTTGTACTTTAAAGTGTTTTCTACTCACAGGGCCCCTCCTAGCCCCACCTTACAGTTAGTACACAAGTACGGCTACCTCATTCTGCAGCAATGCGGCCAGGCCATTTGTAACCATTTTCATTACAAAGAATTAAAGGGGAAGAACAAATTAAAAACCTTTCTTTACAGGGGTTTCACAATCAGGACCAACCGCATTCAGAGGATCATTTTGGCAGGACACTTATGACAAGGGTGGTTTATGATGAGAAAACCTCTTTAGGGCTCATGCACACGACCGTAGTTTCTGTCAGGATCCAATTTGCATTTTTTGGGGATTGGATGCTGACCCATTCATTTCAAAGGGGCCGCAAAAGATGCAGACAGCACACAGTGTGCTGTCCACATCCGCACATCCATTCCGCAGCCGTACAAAAAATAGAATATGTTCTATTTTTGTCCTTTTTGCAGACAAGAATAGGACATTTCTACAGAAGTTAAAAATTAAATGGTGGAATGCACTCGGCTCGGATCCGTATTTTGTGGATCCAAGACTTGTGGACCTCAAAACACTTACCGCATTGTTCATGAACCCTTAAAGGGTTTGTCCAGGATTAGAAAAACTTGGCTGGTTCATTCTGAAGACAGCCCCATACCTGTCCACATGTTGTGTCTGGTACTGCAGCTCTGCTCCATTGAAATGAATGGGGCTGATCTGTAACACCACTTTTTTCTAGTCCTGGATAATCCCTTCAAATAGAATGAACCCTGTTATGTCACATACAAGTCAATCTAAGATAAGAGCTGAAATCTGGCTGTTCCGTTGCCTGTCCTTTAAAGAGGACCTTTCACCACTCCTGACATGTCTGTTTTAATAGCTTCATGCATTCCCCATGTAATAACAATTCTGGAGTGTCTATTCTTATGTCTGTGTCTTGTACCATTCCGGTATTATTTCTACTAGACGTTATGAATGAATTGCTAGCAGCCTGCAGTAAGGGTACAGAGGGGTGGTAACAACTTGGAGGTGTCCCTGCGCAGACTGACTCTATCCAATCAGTGCTGCCATGTCAGACTGTGCAGGTACACACCCCCAACTGGTTACCACCCCTCTGTACTCTTACTGCAGACTGCTAGCAAATCATTCATAACTTCTAGTAGAGATAATAAAGGAATGGCACAACATAGATCCATAAGAATAGATGTTCCTAGAATTATTATTACATGGGGAATGCATGAAGATATTAAAACAGGCATGTCAGGAGTGGTGAAAGGTCCTCTCAAGTGGTGAAAGGTCCCGATCACCTCAGGCGGCACCAGGTAGGGGCAAGAAGAAATTGGCATTGGGGGGGGCGCCATTTTAGTTTTCGTCTCAGGCATCAGAAAGGCTAGGTGCACCCCTGATTAGCATATGTGGCTAAAATCATACTAGTGCACCCTTAGGTCAACCTGCACATAGCCAGCTGATGCACTGCATGAATTGTTCCACACGGCTGCAGTACAAAATAGTGGTTTGTAGTAAGAACGTCAAACCCATCAGCAGCAGATTGCTGCTGGTTTCCAGTTAGCAACGGCTTTTTCCATCAAAGGTGGAGCTTCACTTTAAAGTGCATGAGGAGACACAATACCTCAGGAAGGAGGATGTTTCTTCTGTCCATGCTCTTCCTTACATGGATGGCAGTGTCCTCTTATGTTTGCTTCCTGCTAAAGGAAAGATGCCAGACTTATTTATGGAAAGACGTGATGCCAGTCATACACAGACATGCTACACCGAGCGCCTGAAACTCTTCTACAGCTAACCCGAAATTGTCTTGTACTTTAATTGTTTCACTATGAGGAGACTCCTTGAAGACTCCATACTTCCAAGACTCAGACTCCAAACTTTACTATCTCAATAGTTCACCACTTAATATGATGGACGTGGGCCTGGAACGTCCTCGTTTTACTGTGGACATAAGGTGGATATTGTGAATTTGTCAGTGCAGCAGAGCTGAGTTTGTCGTTTCTCAGGATGTGCTGTAATACCATGATATATTATTTGATAGAGTATGCTATAATATAATGGTGGTGGTGGTTGGCACTACAAGTCACACCAGTTGGCCCGTTTCAAAGAGGTTGTGGATTCAGTTAAAGGGGTTATCCCACGACTAATGTAAAAAATGAAAATCAGACATCATATAGTAGACATCATCTGACCTTTCTGTTGTATGATATTGTGATGTATATTACGCTCTTCTGTGACTGTGAGAGTTATACTTGTAATCAGGGCCGGCCTTAGGGTAGATGGCGCCCTGTGCGAAACTTTCTCTTGGCGCCCCCTCCCCCCCCCCCGAGTGACAGTACTAACATCATACAGTATAGAGCTATAAATACAGTGCAGAGATATATAGAGTGATATAGGTAGGTAGAGTAAGACAGTATATATATATGTATTTATAGCTCTATACTGTCCTATATCACACTATATATCTCTGCACTGTATTTATAGCTTTCTATATTGAAATGTAACCTAATACAGCGCACATACCTCGTACATCCAGTGACGTCTCCTCGGATGTAGATCTTCTCTTTTCTCATCTTCTCCTTTCAGACCAGACGCCATTTTTCAGCCATTTCTCATCTCTGCAGTTTGACAAAAAAAAAAATCTTAGTTTACACAGTGTCCTAAAATAACTGCGCCCAGCAAATAGTGTCCTGTAATACTGTAAACATAACGCTCCCCAGAAATAACTGCGCTGATACTGTGCCAGGGTGCCCCCACAGTAATAGTGCCCCCCACAGTAATAGTGCCCCCACAGTAATAGTGCCCCCACAGTAATAGTGCCCCCACAGTAATAGTGCCCCCCACAGTAATAGTGCCCCCCACAGTAATAGTGCCCCCACAGTAATAGTGCCCCCACAGTAATAGTGCCCCCCACAGTAATAGTGCCCCCCACAGTAATAGTGCCCCCAAAGTCCCAACTAATAATTCTCTGCCAGAGTGCACTTGTTAGTAATAGTCCCCCCAACAGTACTAATGTCCCCACTGTGCCCCAGAAGTAATAATGCTTCCAATGTGCCAGTAAGAAGTGCCCCCCAATAATGTGCCAGAAGTTCCCCCATTGATTCCTCCCCAAAATCATGTGCCAGTAAAAAGTGTCCCACCCCCATAGATGCCCCCCAAATTATGTGCCAGTAAGAAATGCCCCAGTGCCCCCATGTGCCAGTAAAAATGCCCCAGTGCCCCCCGTGTGCCAGTAAAAATGCCCCCAGTGCCAGTAAAATGCCCCCAGTGCCCGCATGTGCCAGTAAAATGCCACTATGTGCCAGTAAAAAATGCCCCCAGTGCCCCCTTGTGCCAGTAAAAATGCCCCCAGTGCCAGTACAATGCTCCCATGTGCCAATAAAAATGCCCCCAGTGCCCTCTTGTGCCAGTACAAATGCCCCCAGTGCCAGTAAAATGCCCCCAGTGCCAGTAAAATGCCCCCAGTGCCCCATGTGCCAGTAAAAATGCCCCAGTGCCAGTAAAATGCTCCCATGTGCCAATAAAAAATGCCCCCAGTGCCCCCCTTGTGCCAGTAAAATGCCCCCAGTGCCCCCATGTGCCAGTAAAATGCCACTATGTGCCAGTAAAAATGCCCCCAGTGCCCCCTTGTGCCAGTAAAAGTGCCCCAGTGCCAGTAAAATGCCCCCAGTGCCAGTAAAATGCCCCCAGTGCCCCCATGTGCCAGTAAAAATGCCCCAGTGCCAGTAAAATGCTCCCATGTGCCAATAAAATGCCCACATGCCCCCCACCAGTAAATGCCCTACCAGTAAAATGCCCCCAGTGCCCCCATGTTGCCAGTAAAATGCCACTATGTGCCAGTAAAATGCCCCCAGTGCCCCCTTGTGCCAGTAAAAATGCCCCAGTGCCCCCTTGTGCCAGTAAAAGTGCCCCAGTGCCAGTAAAATGCCCCCAGTGCCAGTAAAATGCCCCCAGTGCCCCCATGTGCCAGTAAAAATGCCCCAGTGCCAGTAAAATGCTCCCATGTGCAATAAAAATGCCCCCAGTGCCCCCCTTGTGCCAGTAAAATGCCCCCAGTGCCCCCATGTGCCAGTAAAAATGCCCCCAGTGCCCCTTGTGCCGAAAATGCCCCAGCGCCCCATGTGCCAGTAAAATGCCCCCAGTGCCCCCTTGTGCCAGTAAAAGTGCCCCCAGCGCCCCCATGTGCCAGTAAAATGCCCCCAGTGCCCCCTTGTGCCAGTTAAAAATGCCCCAGTGCCCCCTTGTGCCAGTAAAAGTGCCCCCCAGTGCCCCCCATGTGCCAGTAAAAGTGCCCCAGTGCCCCCATGCCAGTAAAATGCCCCATAAAAAAAATAAACACTTACTTACCTCCATGGAGCCGGCAGCGATGCGATTGCAGGCCTCTTCCGGCCTGTTGTCCCGCGCTGTACGGCTCAGGCGGCGCGATGACGTCATCGCGCCGCCTGAGCTGGCCTCTGATAGGCCTGCAGGCCTAGGGCCTGCAGCCTATCAGAGGAACGGGCAGGGGAGACGCCTCTCCCTCTCCTGCCCCGCATCTCCAAAGGCAGACTATGGAGATGAGCGCTTCCACAAGGGAAGCGCTCATCTCCCTCTGCCCCACCGCTGCCCCCAACTGTGCGGCACTTGCAGGGCACGGCCGGGCCATTAAGGGGGCGCTCTGGCAGGGCGCCCCCTTAAGTGGCCGGGAGTGAAGCGCCCTGTGCAACCGCACGGGTCGCACACCCCAAAGGCCGGCCCTGCTTGTAATGGGACATCACTGTGTGCATTACACCCATATTGGCACATGACTGTGTGCTTTATGGAGATTCACATAACCAGAGATGTATTCTGAGCTTACTGCTGAAGCTGGTCATGGTGGAGCGGGGCCTTATTACAAGTTTTATCATGTTCCTTGCCTGCTGCCTCACCACTTAGGGCTCATTCACATGAACATAAGGACTCCGTGCTCCCTGCTGCGGTCCGCAATGCACGGGCACCAGTCGTGTGAATTAAATGACTTTTTGATCCACAAGACACGGCAAAAGATAGGACATGTCCTATATTTTGCAGGGCACAGGTACGGAATCTGAAAACCCATGGAAGCGCCTCATAGTGCTCCGTGCCTCCGTTCCAGACATGTCCTATCTTTTGTTGTATCTTGCTGATCGCAGACCCATTCAAGTCAATGGCCCTGATTTATCCCACCTTCACTCCAGAATTCTGGCGTCAAAAAGTCGCAAAAATAGGGCTTTTGTGACTTTTTGCATTTTTACACCACTCAAGTTTTGTGGGTGGAAAAGTGGGCATGGTTAGCTATGTTAATAAGTGTCACTCCAGATTTATCATTGAGGGAAGAATTTATCATGAGGAGAATATATGAAGTCAGTTTTGCTTCAGTCTGCGTTGGAGTTCTTTAGGCCACACTTATTAAACGCCTAGTGTTACTTGATAAATTTGTCTTATCCTTAGACCTAACACTTTTGTCTAGAGAAGCTACAGCAGTTTTCCTAATTCATTCTCCTGCTGAAGTGAGATTATAACTTTTTAAAAAAAAAAAAAGTCTCAATGATAAGGCTACATTCACACAACTGTGGTGTTTTTTGGATCCGCAAATTGCAGATCCGCAAAAGGCCCATGTGCGTTCAGCAATTTGCAGACTGCACATGCCGCCATAATAGAAAATGAATATTGTTGTCTGCAGTTGCAGACAATAGGATATGTTCTATTTTTCTTTTGCGGGGCTGGGGAACAGAACTACTATTGAAATTAATGGGTCCGCACCCATTCCGCAAAATTGCGGAATTTTACCACTGGGGCAGCGATAAGGGCAGCCATACTGGCTATCACCCTGCTTTCCCAGAAATGGATATATGGTAAATGGACAGAGAATGTGTCACAGGGGACAAGTGAATATAATAAATACAATAACATATTGTATTGTGCTGGAAAATACCCTCACTGCTGCCACGTTTGTGACCCGCTCTCCTCGCACAGAACGCGGTCCAAGGCAGGAGGAGGCCATGTGAGGGACGGAGGTGGGAGTGGCAGCCAGGGGGCGTGCTTGCCTCCGCAGCTACAGGCTGAAGCGTGGGAAAGCGGCGCAGAGCAGGGGGATAGATGCTGACTAAGAGGGCAGCCGCACACAAGCGCCTGGAAGCTGGACTGTGGATAACTGCCAGTCATTCTCCTGGTACACTGACCATGAAGAGACCCTGCGAGGACACCAGCTCTGACAGTGATCTGGATGAGACCATTGATGTGGGCAGTGAGAATAATTACTCTGGGTGAGTGCTGGCACTTGCTGGGGGCTGCCCATGGTCTATTACTGAGAGTGTGTGACTCTAGGGGGGTATTACACAGGATGATGTAGCAGTGCTGAATCTGGCATATAATCTGTCATTATATATATATATAATTGTTTTTATTTAGTTTTTATTTATTTGTTTCTTAATGCCAGTGACAGCTCAGGAGGCCAATTGACATGGAGACAGGCAGTGGTGTTCATGACAATTAGTGCACATACTTCGTTTATATTTTATATAGCTAGTAGTGGTTTTAATACTACAGTATGTGTTGTAAATGACATTATGGGAAATAAAAGTGTGGAGGTGCCAAATCATTTCATGATGCAGGAAAGCAGAGCTTGTCAGGACAGTGGACATCAGAGTTTGGTGGCAACACTTACTGGGACATGAAATTGAGATCTACTACATCTCTATATCTCATTGCTAACACAGTGAGCTATACTGATAATTAGATAGATCCAGAGATAGATAATGGAGTGTAGATAGATAGTTATAGATATAGATGGTTGAGATGGATGACGGATAGATAGATGATAGATAGATGATAGATAGATAGATAGATAGATAGATAGATATGAGATATATGAACGATAGGTTAATTAGGTAGATTCATAGATAATGGAGTGTAGATAGATGGATAGATCGGTAGATAGTTGAGCTAGATAGATAGATATGTAATAGATAGATAGATATAGAGATAGTTGAGATAGATGATAGAGAATAGAATAGATATATAATAGATAGATAGTTATTGAGATAGATGGCAGATAGATGATAGTTATAGAGATGGATAGTTGAGATAGATGATGGATATATAATAGATAGGAGGATAGTTGTAGACAGGCAGACCCACAAATAGATATATAGACAGATGAATTAATGACATAGTATTGTAACATATAATTCACACAAGGCTCATAGACGATGATATGGTGCATTTGGGAAGTGACTTATTATCATAGTCATTTTGACAGTTTTGAAATGTCTTGGGAAACGCTGTCTGCATCTATATGTCCGTTCTGCAAATTATAGAACATGTTCTATTGTGGTCCGTGGACCAATTGAAGTCAACAGGTCTGCAAAAAATGCATGGGCACATGGACAGTATGCGTATTGTGCGGATCCGTGGTTTGCGGATCACAAAATACATATGGACGTGTGCATGAGGCCTTATATGGAAAATCATGTTTGGCACCCCACCTAAAAACTGCTCCTGTGCTCTCACCTTACTCCAAGAACATGCACTAAAGTCACCTAGCTACCTGTCTGACCAGAAGTGGGCATTCACTTGAGGTCATGTTCACACAGCTAAATCAGGAGTGACAAAACATATTGGAAACGTTTGCACCTTTTGTGTATTTTGGACCTTCTCCTGGATTTGGCTTCTAAAATACGTCAGTGTGAAAGTGGCCTTAGGCTTCATTCACACAGCCGTACAAGTGTCCGCTTGAAAGCTGTGTATTCCTTGCCAGTAATGGGATGGGAATTCCATGAGAGGAAAGCAGGGGATCCTTTCTCAAGCCTTCCCTTTTGGTTTCCCTGCTTTCTTCTGATGGGATCCAGCGCTGTTTTTGGCATGAGATGCATGGCACTGTCAATACGGCCAGTGAAAGAAGAATACAGCATGTATAGGAATCCTAGGAATCATTTAGAGGACCAGTTATTAACCCCTTGTCTGACAGAACCGTAGTGGTGGACATGCCAGGTCGTATATGGCAGTATAATGTGCTTGTGGTCATCAAAATTACCTTTCAATTGTCCCAGTCAATAGACTGCTGACCTTCTGACTTTTCAGTAGAATGTATGAGCCTCACGATAATAAATGTATATTGTATTCACTGTGCCTCTTATCAGTATACTGTATACATGTCAATATACTGAGAACTGGATATAAGGTGCAGATATACAGTAGGTTCTGCTAGAGTTCTTAGGAATTATCATCTGTTGCACTGGCTCCTACTAGTTAAACGTTTCCCACTATTATATATAAGCATACATATTTTTTATGATTAAATTATATTATTTTTTATTATTATTATTATTATTATTATTATTATTTGTATTTATAGTAGTGATCAATCAGAATATGCATATCTTTTTTATTGTAAAGAATTCCATTAATTTGATCTATCTATGTATCTATCTATGTATCTATCTATCTATGGATATATCTATCTTCATCTGTCTATTATTTTTCTGTCTGCTTACTCATATATTGGTCTATCTGTCTATGATCTATATATTTCTAGCTACCTGTCTCTGTATATCTATCTATCTATCTATCTATCTATCTATCTAATCTATCATATATATCTCTATCGATCTGTCTATTTATATCTATCTATACTAAGATGACACATTTTCTGACAAAAACATGATTTTAACATCCATATTACAGTGACAATACCCAGACCTCCGAAGGTCCTACTTAACTGGAAGTAGTAGTGCACCCTCAGGAGGTAGGGGTCCTCCAGACATAATACAGACAATAAAATGCATTTGCAGTAATGCCATTGAAATCAGCCTAAACTCTCACCCTATGATCATTCACAGAAACATAGCCAGCCAGTCTCAGAGGAATCCCTAGTGTAATACCTAATGACTTAATTCATCATCTTTTGATAAGCACATATAGATGTAGCAGAGCTGCGGATGTTTTAGCCAAACTCATGGGGATATCTAGTTAGACTCTACATAGGACTGCAGATAAGTCTTATGAGGTCTCCGAACTTAGATAAAGTTATCACAAAGAGTTGTAGATGTTAAATGCTGCGTCTGTGTATACAGTAAATATATATATATATATATATATATATACACACACAGTATATATATAGTATATACATATAATGTATATACATGTCATGTATAGTTAGTGTGATGCAGATTTCTGCCAGTCATGAGCATTCATAATCCATGTTCTTTAAATTGCAGATTAAAAAAAAATATATATTACGGTACATTATTAAGAAAATGATTTTAAAAAATCACGCAACGTTGAAACACAAACTTTGAAAAGCAAGACCTCTCCTCGCTGATTTCTTATAATATATAAGACACTCTGCACTTTTTTCTTTCTACTAATCAGATCCAGTGAATATGTTAATATGCCTTACATTGAAATTCAGTCTGTCACCTCATCTCGTATAGCAGGAAGTGTGAATGGTGTGAAAACGTATGCTGTGATCTATGTCAGTCAGCCTGCAGACTGTGAAACCTCCGCTGTGATATGCCATTTGTCCTGGACATGCTATCGCTGCAATTAGCTTACATTACTTGTTTGTAGCCAGTCTCCAGGTGTCAGTGTCAGTGCACTAAGATGGTGACGTATTGTTCCTGGCTGTTTAGCAGATTAACTCCTACTGTAAGGGTATTAATCCGTCGATGGATTACTGCTTTACAAGCGAAATGCTTTTTATACAAATCTACTACATTATGTGAACTCGGAGAGGTATCATGATGTACGGAATATGCCACCCTAAAGAGTTAAGTGGTGCATTCAGCTCTGCTGCATCTATATATATTAAGACCAACAATAATAATCATCCAATACAAAATATATCACCAAAGAGGAACAACATTAAACAGTCATTTCATAAAATTCGAATCAGCCAGGTTATTAGATTTGGATTGAAGTTGATGATTCTACTTGATTGCTACTACCTCTAGTCATCATGTAAAACAAACATGTGAAATAAAACGTGTATTTCATACGTAGTAGTAATTTCATATTATAATCCAAATAAAATAATGAAACATACATTGAGAGTTAAAAAATCCACACAGTACAGAAAATGAATAAAGAGGTACGTGAAATGAAAAATGTTCCCAATGTCAGGGAAATATTAATTCATTGCAATAAGTAATGGGCCCCTTTTAGAAAGTTGTCACCATTGTTGAAGCTCCGCTAAGGGTACGGCCACACGTTCAGGTTTCCTGATGCAGTTTTGGAAGCCGAAACCAGAAGGGAATTCAAAAGAAGAGAAGTCGTATCTTGTCCTTCATACTATCTCTCTTTTTTATGATCCACTTCTGATTTTGGCTTCCAAAACTGCATCAGGAAACCAGACAATGTGGCCGGATCCTGAGGGTACATTCACACATTTAGGATATGGCAGATATACAAATATAATGTATATTTGTCAAAGAATCCAAGGCAGAATACCAAGGCCGACTTGTGCTGCAGATGTTCCAGAAGATCCGCATGAGAACCCGCTCCACTATCATTCAATAGGGCTAATCCATGGCTTTTCATGTGGTCATTTTTAATATGATATGAAATAACACATTTACTTGCACAGGATTTGGCAGGTCAGTAGAGTTGGTGAGGATGTTGATGTAGAATTCACGCCCAAATCCTCATCAAATCCTGAATGTGTGAACATAACCGCTTTTAGCATGTGCATACAGCTCTCATAATTTTGCCATTTTCTAACATTATTTCATGATGATTCACTTATGCTTCTCATAGTCTCCTATGCGATCGTATGTGGTCTCATTTCTGGGGACTTTAAGTGGAGAGAACATTGTCCATTTCTTTCTGGGAGCATATGAAAAAGGAGGCAGAAAACACAAAGTGAATATAGGAGAACACTAATTTCTTGTTAAGGCCTGGGAACTCTCCATGCTCATGAGAAAATCCAGTTAAACCCTTGTATAAAATGAAATCATTGTTACTTGTGTGGTGCAGATATAAAAGGGCAGTCGTATTGTCTCTAAGTCTCCTGTGATGTTATAAATTACACCAGTCTCTGGCGTTAAATGTCACTTTTCTGAATGCTTACTTGTAATGCTTAAAGAGTTGCTAACTTTTCAAAAATGTTTGATATGTCATAGAGACATATCAAAAATTTAGATCAGTGTGGGAGTCTCAGAGCTCAGACCCGCACTGATCCCTAGAACGAGGGGAGAGAAGAGGGCGCATTTCGCTCTCTCTTCACTGCAGAGAATAGAATCGAGACGTGCCCATAGACTTCTACAGAGCCTGTCTTGTGCAATGAGGAGAGAGAGCGCGCATCTCTCACCTCATTCTAGACATCGGTGGGGGTCTCAGCACTCAGATCGGATAGAGAGCACGCTTCTCTCACCTCATTCTGCACATCGGTGGGGGTCTCAGCACTCAGACTGGAGAGAGAGCATGCTTCTCTCACCTCATTCTAGACAACGGTGGGGGCCTCAGCACTCCTACCGGAGAGAAAGAGTGCTTCTCTCACCTCATTCTACACATCGGTGGGGGTCTCAGCACTCCTACCGGAGAGAAAGAGTGCTTCTCTCACCTCATTCTACACATCGGTGGGGGTCTCAGCACTCCTACCGGAGAGAAAGAGTGCTTCTCTCACCTCATTCTACACATCGGTGGGGGCCTCAGCACTCCTACCGGAGAGAAAGAGTGCTTCTCTCACCTCATTCTACACATCGGTGGGGGTCTCAGCACTCCTACCGGAGAGAAAGAGTGCTTCTCTCACCTCATTCTAGACATAGGTGGGGGTCTAGCACTCAGACCGGAGAGAGCGCCCTTCTCTCACCTCATTCTAGACATCAGAGGGGGCCTCAGCACTCAGACCGGAGATAGAGAGCGCGCTTCTCTCACCAAGTTTTTTGAAAAGTTAGTGACTCTTTACCTGTTTCATATTGGCAATAGATGTGTATAGATCATGTAATTACAACAATTTAGCCAGATTTTCCCCATACAAGTATCCGGTACATAAATTTTTGCTAAAATTTGCAAAATAGGACTTGGTGACTTTTTCAATTTATTCGCCAAACATTTTGAGCCATTTTGCATTTTTACAACACTCACTCCAGTTTCCAACATTGAATGGTTAAGCAAGAGTGATTAGCCTGCCAAAGCTGATTATGGAAAATTTCTCAACTGAGAATTTCTTAAATTGCAAAAATGATGTTTATTTTACTCCAGTAAAAGTGTTATGGGCACAAAAACTGGATAACATCTCAAGACAGAAGTGTTAGAATTAAAGGGGTATTCCTATCATCCCATCTCATAGATTGATGTCATATCGCTAGGTTATGTTATCAGTGTTAGATAGGTGCAAGTCCTACGTCTGGGACCCACTTCTATCTCCAGAATGTGCTACGCTAAGTGAAGGAGAGCATACCAAGCAAATGCTGCCACCCTCCATTCACCACTATCGGAATTCCAAAAATTGCTATTTCCAGCAATCCCAAAGTAGTGAATGGAGAGAAGACCATGCATGTGTTATGCGCTCTCTATTCACTTGTATGGGGCAAGCAAACTCCCTAAGAAGTGAATGGAGAACACGCATGCATGTGTGGTGTGTTTTTCTTAATTTTTGGGGCCCGTTCTGGAGATAGTAGTGGGTCCCAGAGGTGTCTCCAATTTATGAGATGGTATAATCCTTTAAAGATGCCCCAAATGTATTAATCACTTGCAACATTTGATAAATTTGGTGCTAATTACAGCCAGACTCCTGCAAAACGGACTTTAAAAATCATGGATGTATAGATGTAGTACGGCCACACTTGTCATTTAACTACATGCATTCATAGTGTGTAATATGTGTAATGATCAATTGTTTGAGATGAGTTAAAGCAGCTTACCTTCAGCCCTGTGTAAAACCTCTGGAAACATATGTTGGGGTCACCAGAAGCTGTTCAAACTACTACAGATTCAGTACAGTGTCTGACATGGTCAGCTCTGCTGCATTTGTGTTTCAGAAGCTGTATTGTTTGTACTAGGGAAATGCTGGTAGCATGACTGGAGTCTGACTGACGGCTCAACCTGTTTTTTTATATTTTTTTTACAGACATAGTAGTGGATCACTAATCCGATCAAATTCTCCTACGACAACGTCACAGATCATGGCCCGGAAGAAGCGGAGAGGGGTAAGATTTCATTTACTCACCACTAATTCCTAAAAAGTACAGTAGCATATACTATATTTCCTGACATGGCTCATGCAGATTGGAGAATATGGTGCAGGTTACTGCAGTATAACCACTTAAAGGGTGCGGCGACACAAAATCAGGAGTGGATAATAAAAGGAGAAAAAGTATAAGGCTACTTTCACACCCCTGCTTCGAATCCCAGAAGGCCGAAAATTATCCGGATCTGGAGCTGCTGGATGCAGATGAAGTGTCCGCTGGCCCAATTAGGTATAACGGAGTCTGGCAGCGACTTGTATGCATTCTGGCAGACAAACAGAGACCCGGCAGGACACAAACCGCTGCATGCTGCGATTTGTGTTTGGTTGATTCTCCGCTTGTCTGCCGGAACAGCCATGCCTGAGTTTCACACTGGAGGTGTGAAAGTAGCCTTAAGGATGATACAACTTCGCCTCTTCTCTTGAGCAGCTGATTGATGGGGATGCGGGGTGCCGGACCCCCACAGAGCAGATAGTGATGGCCTATCCTGAGGACAACCCCTTTAAGGCTTGGTTAAATAGTGGCAAGTAAAAACTAGTGCTCGGTCCACATCCCCACTACTAACGCAAGCAAAAGTAGTCATGCGTTAGGTGGTTATGGTGCTTTAAAAATATTTCTGTCAATTAAATTAGCCTATTTGTACTGTTGGTCTGGTGGAAACTAAAGGATACTCTATTAAACTGCACCAGGTGCATGTGAGTTTATGGATACATTTTTTTTTTGCATATTTCCGTGAAAAGCAGAATAGTGTTTTATAGAGATATGTACCATGTAAGCATGTGATAATGTAGAATATCCCAATGCTATTATCAAACCAGTGCCCAATGTGACTGCTTAGTAATCCTTCAAGTCTACGTCTAAGTTTTCATTGCTCTCCTGCTTAGAGCAAGGCATGCACAGCTTCTAAGAATAGGTTTTAAATGTTGAATTTTTATCTGATCAGATGAAACTTTACTTATTATAGTAATAATTGGTATGTATAAATGAAAAATTTTAAAATGATCGGACCAAATACAAAGTTATAGAATGATCATTATTGCAGCAATGTGCGTACTGTGTAATATGTGATTGGATCACAAAGTCCATTACAGGTGGGAGTACAATACAACCATCTAGACAATTGTCCTCATAATTAGTCACAAATGGCTTGGTGTTGTGAAGTGTCTGCCATGTTGCTTAATAAGTCCATACAGAAGACTTTGCAGAAGTTCTTCAGAAATTAGATGGAAACAATAATTCAAAGTGAACCACCACAGGAGTAGATTATTCCGTAGCTTGAATGACATCATAAATCGCCACTGCCAGAGCCATACTGCCACTTGGGCCCATCTGACAGTCTAAACTGGACAGATTTTGTAGTTTATGACGCAACCTGCTCAAGTGTTAATGTGTCATTTGTATTAATGTCTAGAGTTCATTTTGAAGTCTCTTGTCTGGAGGACATCATATACTTTTCTTCAAGTTACCTAAATGCATCTGTGTTGGTCCCAAGTTTTAACACATGCAAATGAGTCTCTAGGAGCAACTGGGGCATTGCTGCTACACCTACAACCTCAGCTCTCTCTGTAACTACCATGCCCCCTACACTTAGATTCACAGGGACAGATGTGATGACATTTACACTGTCTGGCCCTGTCAATCAAAGTGGAGAGGGCACAACAGTTGCAGAGAGAGCAGAGCCTCTAGGGGTAACGGCAATGCCCCTATTGCTCCTAGAGGCTCATTTGCATATAATAACACATCATATTTCTCAGGAATGCGGGCACATATCAACATGGGACCAACACAAATGTCTTCAGCTGCAAAGTGCACATGCAACAGGTCAGCCATTTTCATAGGTACAAATCTGCTGACAGATGCCCTTTATGACCACATCTATTCTTTCAGTAGATTCCATAATAACCTTGACACTCATGATATTAGTACAGTGAAAATGAAATCACAGTATTTGATTATTACCAATGACATAACTATAAGGGCAATTGGGGCAGTAGAGCAGCTCAGTGGTTTGCACTGCAGTCCTTGATCTTTAAATTCAACCAAAGACAACATCTGCATGTATTTGCAAGTTCTCTCTGTGCTTGTGTGGATTTCCTCCAGTGAATATATATACGTATATATATGTATATATGTTATATATATATATATATATATATATATATACACACACACACCTCAGAATTTAGATTGTAAGCCTTGATGGCAACAGAGACTAATGGTATCAGTCTCAGTATAGCACTGTGGAAAAATGGCGCTATGTAAGCAGAGGGAGGTAAATAAAGAGGTAAACTTCTATGACATCATAGTGTACCGCCTACTCCTCAGATTTCATACTGAGGCTTTCTGTTTGATTTTTCTGTCTGTTTTTCTATTATATTTTCTGTCCATATGAACTTGAGAATTAAAACAAAAGGAAATTTTGAAGAAAAAAAACTCTTCTTCCTTTAGACGCTTTTCATTTTATTTATTTTTAGTTAATATAAGCACTTATATAGCACTACTATATTCCGCATCGCTTTACAGACATTAGCATCAGGCTGTCCCCAATGGGGCTCACAATCTAAGGTCCCTATAAGTATGTCTTTGAAGTGTGGGGGTAAACCGGAGTACCCGGAGGAAACCCACAGAAACTCCATGCAGATGTTGTCCTTGGTCGGATTCGAACACAGGACCCCAGACCTGCAAGACACCAGTGCTTACCACTTTTTAAAGGAGAATAACCCTGTAATACATATGCTTGTACATTTATATCTGTGCTATTGTGTGTCTGTGTGTATATGCTAGTATTACATGAGTTAAATAGAAATTTAAAAAAAACGCTAGATTTTGGACTGATGTGAAGTTTCTGAGAAATATGCGCATTCTTCTGTTGAGACTTGCATGAAAGATCAGTCCTGCTATAATATAATGAGCTAACACGAGTCTTTGGTGCGCCTCCATCCACACATATTGTTTTCTTGTTCCAGATTATAGAAAAACGCAGACGAGATCGTATCAATAACAGCCTGTCTGAATTAAGGCGACTTGTGCCGACCGCTTTTGAAAAGCAAGTGAGTAGTTTCCTACACTTCCTTTTTACTACACTTCTGATCTGGAATTGCTGGTTCTCTTCTAGGCTCATTAAAATAATATTGCATGCGGCCTTATCTGGCTCAGAGCATGCTTTGCAATTAAATGCTTTGTTGTGGCAAAACTGTTAAAACGTAATCCGATCATGAAAGTCGGGAAGAATTGTTTCCAGTCCGGTTGTTGTTTTCCCTCAGGGATTGCATCGTTCATGTTCCCTCAGTTCCTCTCCAGAGGTTATTGTGGTTGTTTTATGACACAAAAGAACTTATTATGTTTCATAAGTGAGCATCCTATACCAGAATTATTTTTTTTTTTGAATTTTGGATTAGTTTTTAGCAAATCTAGCGCCTGATGACCCAGATCTATCTTTCTTCTGTTATCCTTGAAGTTCCTGTACATTGATACATGTAAAGAAAACTCCAGTCATTACTTTATTATGTTGACAATTTCCCGAAAAATAAAGCATAAATGTAAAAAAATAAATGATACATTATTATTCCTTCCATGGATGGAACATATGGTATCTATGTATCTGACACCTGAAATTTACAGCTAAGATACTTCCTGGTGCGAGAAAATATGCCATGCAGACATCAGCGAGTGCCTGCTATGCTATGGAATTGTGAATACAGGCGGTATAAAGCTTTCACAACATTTAGAAGTTACAGTGCACAAAAACAATGTGACAGCTTCAGATCTGATCTTTATTCCCCTTCACATACAGTAATAATTGCTGCATTAAGCTATTTTTAGTCAGATCAGAAATAAAATCCAAGGATCACAGATACGTTATCTTAGCTGAATCATTTAATTTAATTATGAATCTCTGAAGTTTCAGTTTTGTAGTTCTCAAGACTTGATGTGAAACAACCGTTAGAAGACTTAGGATATGTCCGTGCAGGACGTAATTTGTGGCGGGGAAATCTTTTTACATTGCAAAAATCACATCCGCATGCCAGTATTGCAATGCTGTGTGGAGTTAACGGTGCCTTCACGTGCGGCAGATTTTGTGGCAGAAAATTTTGCGACTGAAAATCAGTTCCATTCATTTGAATGGGGCAGCAAGCACATGGATTTCTGCAAGCTCTATCAAGGTAAATGAAACTGATTTTCAGTCACAGAATTTTCTGCCACAAAATATGCCACGTGTGAAGGCACCCTAATATATGAAAATCTGCAACTTACCAGTATGCAGTGGATGTACCCTAAGGGTGCCTTCACGTGCGGCAGGTTTGTTGCAGAAATTTCTGTGACTAAAAATAAGTTCCATAGGGTTGTTTTGGCAGCAAAACTTGGATTTCTACAACCTCCCTGTTCAGATGAATTGACCTGATTTTCAGTCACAGAAATTTCTGCAGCCAAATCTGCAGATGGCAACTTTATACATTTGCTTTGTAATCTGTTTGTGTTACTGTTGAATTGAGGTTTTTGCTTTTCACTTCCTTTTTCATGCAACATTTGAAGGAATCCATATTGCGGTCTTCAAACCTGATACGCAAAATACAGATGCCTTCCATGTGCAGTCTGGATTTTTCTCTCTCCCATCACTAGAACAGACTATTCTTGTCCGCAATACAGACCAGAATAGGACATGTTCTGTAATTTGCAAAACGGACATACAGATAAGTACAGCACACTGATGACATCCGTGTACGTTCTCTTTTTTGAGGACCCATAGAAATGAATGGGTCCTTATGCTATCCACAAAAAAATGCTGATCGGACATGGATGCAAAATATGGTCCTGTGCATGTGCCCTTGAGGCTGAAAACACACAATAGATATTTTCTGCTCATGTTTTTAGTGCGTCTTGAGGTAAAGCCTCCATCTCCAGATGTTAGCTGAAATTCTGTGGGAAATATAAAAATCTAGGCAGACAAGAATTTATTTGCCTAGTGGTCTTTTTTTTCACTGTAACATGTTTAAGTTTTTAGCATTTTTTCATCCCCTTCTATATAGGGGAAAATTTGTTTGAACAAAAAAAAAAAACATGTACACATTTATTTGGAAAACACCAATAAAAAGATGCCATAAAAAACAAATGCACTAAGAAAAAAATGCAAATTTTTTTGTGGTGGAGAAACGCCAGACCAAAATCATGTGTGTAGGGATCCTAAAACTAAATAATTCATTTTGTGTTGAGTTGAAAAGGGTATTTTTTACCTGTTAAGGGATATTCACATGTGGCGATCTGTTGCAGAAATTTGCAGAATTTGTTGCATTGTATGTACTGTGGATACATCAAAGTGACCCTAACAAATTAAGGTAAATGACAATGCAAATAAGTTATACCAATTTTTTGAAGGGTTTGTACCTACGTCATCAATATCAGATCAGTGGGGGTCCAATTCCTGATAGGAGCTCTGTGTTCTCTTCAAACAGCTGATTGGCGGGGGTGTCGGGAGTCCGACCCCTGATGATCTGATATTGATGACCTATCCTGCGGATAGGTCATCAGTATTGGATTAAGACCCCATGCACACTACCGTACTTTTACTCTGTGTCTGAGCCGCATTTTTTGTGAATCGCACACGGATCTATTAATTTCTGTGGATACACAAAAAATATAAACACGGATTTCAAGCTTTTTAAGACATGTCTATGGGGGTTTAAAAAATGCCTAAAAAGGCCTGTATAACTTTTTACAATAAAAAATACAAAATCACAGCAAAAAAACACTGCAAAATAACATGAGTTTTTGCTGTAAAGAAAAATGCCATAAAAATACTATGTGTAAAAGAAGCCATGTGAAGGTGAGGTCCGCTTGTTCATAGACAGACAATGTCCAGACACTTATAACATCTCTGACAACTGACATCCACAACTTAAGGCCCCTTTTACACTGGCCAATTTTGCAGGCGATTGTTGGGAAGTAAGATTTCCTTCCTAACAAGCGCCTGTTCGTCAGTGGAAGAGACCACCGCATTTACATGCAGCCATCTCCTCCACAGTATGGGGAAGAGCGATCTCTAATGTCATCGCTAGTTGCCATGCAGACGCATTGGTTGCTGGCAGCATAGCGTGTTTACACAGCATGATCTGCTGTTGGCAAACAATCGCTAAAGAGCATTCCTATGCTTAGCGATTATCTGGAGGATTCTGGGCCCGTTTAAAGGGCCCTTTAGGCTATGTTCACATCTGCATTGTGAAATCTGGCAGGCTATTCCGGCTGTGATGCTGTGAACTGCCAGATACCCATTAACTACAATGATATCCGACCTTGATCCGGCCACTTTTAGGCATAATTCTGGCTTTCAGCTGGATAAAAAAAACTGTGCATGCATCTGAAGGATCTCCAGCTGATACCATTCTAATCAATGGGGATCCAGCGGTTTGCAGCATTTTTCAGCTATGCTGGATATGGTTAACAGCCTGCTGGATATCACAACGCAGATGTGAACATAGCCTTAATTGATGAGATCTCCCACATGAATCTAAAGACCAGCATTGGCCTTTCTTCTCTGTAGTTTATGGAAATCTAGTTAGGAGCTTAGCCCTCAAATAGTCTGACCGCATGCCCACAGTTACTGGTCAGGATGCCCCAGGCTCCAAAACAGTCACAGTCATATAGCTACACCTATAAATTTACTTTGTAATTTGTCATTGTTGAATGATACATTCAGCCAAACACAGTGCCCTCATAAGATACTGTAGTAGATATATTTACTGAAAAGTCCATAATCAATCAAACGTAACTTTTATTCTAAAGTACAGTTTCAAGTTTGCATTTTATTGACCACAGACTTTTCTGTGAAAATTATCTAGAATTTAATAATTGGTGAAGTGCTGTTTTCTGCGTTTTGAGGTCATGAAATTCGCCCATAAATAGCCAGCCAAATTTTCATGATAAAGGAGCCAGCCACAGTGCTCCTATAATGTCACCTGAAGCTACCTGAAATGGAAGGGGTTTTCCAGGACTCGAATACTGAAGATCAATCCTTAGGGTAGGTTATGAATATCAGGGTTCTGATTCCCAGCACTTCCACCAGTTAGCTGGTATGTCTTGAATGGGAGCAGCATTGCAGTAACTAGGCACAGCCACTACATAGTGAACAGAGCTGATCAGCAGGGATACCACCCATCTGTGGTAGACATTGAGGACCTAGGGGCATCAGCTGTAGAACCCTATAATGACCACCATACAGTGTACGGTACTGTGGTGTTCCAGAACCTGCAGCTGCCTCTCACACAGATTCTGTGGGGGTCCTGGGTATCAGACCCGCACCAATCTCATATTGATGATCTATCCTATGTTAGTCCCAGAAAAAACTTTAATTACAAATCAATATGAAATCCTGGAACTTTTTCTGCTATTATTCTTAAAGAGGAAAATGCTGCAACTATTCAATATACTTATATCTAACGTGCTGATGTCTGTATCACATCACTGAAAAAGATTATACATAGCTAGCCAGAGACTTGAAGGAGCAATCACAGGAAAAGATATTTACTAGCTGTAAAGCTGTTTCTGTCAGTCCTATAGACTTTGAATAGCATAGCAATGCATATGCTCGACCACCTCTCCATTCAGACTTTGGTTGTGTTCTAGCAGTGGCGAAAGGTGATACTTTTTTTTTTTTGTGGGTTAACCAGTTGAAATCATTGTCATCAGGGCTGTCCATTTGTCTGATGTCCACCTGAGATAAGCAGTGTGAGGGCCCTATTACAACGAATGACTTTGTTCATAGGAATGCTTGTTCCCAATTCAACAAAACGTGCAATTTATACATTTAAGTCCATGCACATTCTGAGCTAAGTTGTACATGGGGGCCTTCTTATCAGTGACTGACAGCTATCTCTGTACACATACTTACGCAGAGAACTCCATCAATCATTGATAAAAGCTGAACAGCCTAATAAGCTCAGAAAGAGGAAACATTTATGTGTAAAATTACACGTTTTACTTAATGTTTTCCCGATTTATCAAAACTGATGCAAAGGAAAACTCGGATTGAGCTCTGAAAAATGAAAGGCTGAATCTGATTGGTTGCTATGGTCAACTAAGCCAGTCTCCTTTTGTAGTAGTATTGATAAATCAGTGTATATATATATATATATATATATATATATATATTAACCTGCACAGCTCTTTATGTTCTCTAACATGCTGCAGGCAGGTTACATTGCATTTTGTGTTTACTGGTTTTCTTTAAGGTGTAGTGTATCATGGTTTAAGTGCATGATGGTTGTATAGCACGAGTTTATTGTATCATATGTTGTAGTGCAGGGATCAGAAACATTTGGCACTCCAGCTGCTGTGAAACTACAACTCCCAGCATGCAAACGTACTTGTAACTTCTAACCCCCATATAAGTAAAAGGAGGATTCTGAGAGTTGTAGTTTCAGAACAGCAGGAGTGCCGGAGGTTGCTGATCCCTGTTCTAGTGTATCATGGTTTTAATGAATGATAGTTGTAGTGCATCACGGTTGTAGTGAATAATGGTTTTACGATATCACGGTTTTAGTGTACAGTGGTTGTAATATATCATGAGTATTGTAAATCTGGTTGTAGTGTATCACAGTTGGAGTGTATCATGGTTGTAGTGTATCACAGTTGCAGTGTATCATGGTTGTAGTGTATCACGGTTGCAGTGTATCATGGTTGTAGTGTATCACAGTTGCAGTATATCATGGTTGTAGTGTATTACAGTTGCAGTGTATCATGGTTGTAGTGTATCACAGTTGCAGTGTATCACGGTTGCAGTGTATCATGGTTGTAGTGTATCACAGTTGCAGTGTATCATGGTTGTAGTGTATCACAGTTGCAGTATATCATGGTTGTAGTGTATCACATTTGCAGTGTATCATGGTTGTAGTGTATCACAGTTGCAGTGTATCACATTTGCAGTGTATCACAGTTGCAGTGTATCATGGTTGTAGTGTATCACAGTTGCAGTGTATCATGGTTGTAGTGTATCACAGTTGCAGTGTATCATGGTTGTAGTGTATCACAGTTGCAGTGTATCACGGTTGCAGTGTATCATGGTTGTAGTGTATCACAGTTGCAGTGTATCATGGTTGTAGTGTATCATGGTTGTAGTGTATCACAGTTGCAGTGTATCATGGTTGTAGTGTATTACAGTTGTAGTGTATCATGGTTGTAGTGTATCACAGTTGCAGTGTATCATGGTTGCAGTGTATCACAGTTGCAGTGTATCATGGTTGTAGTGTATCACAGTTGCAGTGTATCATGGGTTGTCAGCATGGTATCACAGTTTGCAGTGTATCACGGTTGCAGTGTATCACGGTTGTAGTGTATCACAGTTGCAGTGTATCACGGTTGTAGTGTATCACAGTTGCAGTGTATCATGGTTGTAGTGTATCACAGTTGCAGTGTATCATGGTTGCAGTGTATCACAGTTGCAGTGTATCACAGTTGCAGTGTATCATGGTTGCAGTGAATCACAGTTTTAGGCTTCATTCACACGACCGTATTTAGATTCCGTGTCCGTTCTGATTTTTTTGTGGATAGGATGCGTACCCATTCATTTCAATGGGTCTGCAAAAAATATCGACAGCACACCGTGTGCTACCCGCATCCATATATCCGTTCCGTAGCTCCGCAAAAAAATAGAACATGTCCTATTCTTGTCCATTTTGCTGACAAGGATAGGCATTGTTACAATGGAACCGCAAAAACAATAATTTGCGGACCACAAAACACATACGGTCGTGTGAATGAAGCCTTAGTGTATCTTGGTTAGGGTTGCACCAGGTATCTAACTTTCAAAACCAAACAATACTTTTGCACTCGGATCGATACAATACTGAGATTTGCTGTTTTCCAATACTACTGTGCAGCCTAGTATCTTTTAGAAGACATGGCGTACCGCCCTCGGCTAAGGTGGATAATAGTTATTAAAAGCTATTAAAAGTTTAAATCATCCCCTTTTCTAATTTTGCATATAATAATATATAAACAATAAAAAAGTTAACATATTAGGTATCGCCGCGTTCGAAAAAGTGAGAACTATTAAAATATTAAAAAATATTTCCTATGCAGTGAATGCCGCAACAGAGAAAAAATTTAAAAAATACGTGATTCGCCATTTTTTATGTCATCTTATTTGCCCCCCCCCAAAAAAATAAAAAAAATAAAAAAAATAGGATAGGACTGTTCTATTATGGGTCAGATGTTCCATAAAATGCGAAATGCATACAGCTTTTTTTGTGTTTTATTTTTCTTTTGTGAATGGTATTGAGTATTGCAATACTTTTTAATGGTATCGAAATCAAATCAAAATTTTGGTATCGTGACAACCCTACTCTTGGTTTTAGTGTATCGTGGGTGTAGTGTATCAAAGTTCATTTTACAATAACCAGAAACTTTTTCTGAAAATATGATACTTTAAAATTTAATATATGATCCTACGTAATGCACAGTTGAAAAGATCTTTGTTGAACGATCCCTTGATGTGGTTAGTCCTGCATACACAGCACTGGCTTCACTGGCACAACAGATTCATGGCTTGCTCCTGTTATACATATAAAACAGCTTGCAAATTGCATATCGGCTCTCTAATGTGCATTTTCCCCTTTGCTTTATGCAATTTTATAAAATTGAAAGGGAAATTGATCATATTGTATAATAAACAGAATGTCTGCCAATATGTAGTTATGGGTTCAAATTCAATTGGCCATGGGTTTCATGACCGTGGTACCACCACATCTACATCATATTTCTTACATAAATGTTTCCTCAAAACACAAATAACGAATAATGTGTCAGAGGTGCCTGATAATGATGTGTGAACTAGCGCCCCGCCCCAGGTCCTCCAATTGTCCAACTTGCTGTGGATGCCAGATGTCAAGGGAAAGAAGGATCTAGTATGTTGGACCTTAATACGTCTGATCCTTCTTTCCCACAGGAGGTGAGTCAGCACCAGAGTGGTCTGGAAGTAGCATTCTCTCCCTAAATAAGCTAAGCATGCATGTACTGTATATGTGTATGGCCCGTTTTATATATGTATGGCCAGTTTTAGTTATGTTCTTTTCTGTTCTGATTTTTTTATGCGGTCATGATTCTTCTCATATATTATATATTCTGTTCTTATTCTTTATTCTTGTTCTTGATTTTTATGATATTTGCGACATCAGTATAATAATTGTGTTTTATTTATGGCTAAACATCATTAAAAGTTGTTTCTGGTATTTTAACCTTTTTTATGGTTTGCTTTAGTTTGTATGCACTGGCTTAAATTATCTGTAGGACCATGTGTAAAGAGGATCTTTCATTTTTTTTTTTTGTTTAACTAAGTACTTTCACTTGTGGGGTACCCTCCGCTGATGCTGTCATCCTTGTTCTTTTTTTCAAATACCCCTCACATGCTCCGTTGTGCCCCCCTGCAGTTCTCGCGCCCAGTAAGTTAATACTGAGCATCGGTACAGGGAGGAGGGATGGCAGGGTTTCTCAGTGGGTGTCTCTTTCCCCTGCCTGTGCCGCGGTCTAGTCGCAGAGGAGCGCATCACAGCCAAGGAGAAAAAATAGCTCTCCTCCCTGGCTGTGAGGCTCTACGCCGCAGATTTGTACCTATGAAACTGGCTGACCTGTTACATGTGCACTTGGCAGCTGAAGACATCAGTGTTGGTCCCATGTTCATATATTTATATTATTTATATATATATTAAAATTATGCTTTAGTATATGCAAAAGAGCCTCTATATCTTGCATATGTGTATAAAATATGTGTTTATCATGTCAGCTATGTCAGTATATGACAACATTAGGTCATGCAATATATGACATGCAGAATTAGCAAATCATGAAAATATATGTGAGACTGGTTAAATAGCAGCCTCTCTCTTAAAATTTACAACGGCGTCACCGTTTGAAATTAGGAACAGTTGAGAATGAAGCATTTATTATTGACTGGCTTCTTCTGCCTGTACTGGAAAAAAGATCTAGAAGAAGGTTATTATTTGTATGCAGGATATTGAAACCAGAGCAGTCAAGTGTCTCATTATCGCAAATGACTGCCTGCAATCTTAGAAGTAGGCTCCATTAATGGAAATGTGCCTTTTCAGGGATCTGCAAAGTTGGAAAAAGCTGAAATCCTCCAGATGACAGTAGACCACTTGAAGATGCTACAAGCTACTGGAGGTAAAGGTAAGGTGTTTACTGTCTGTACTTTACACCGTCAATGAGCATGGCAGTCTATGCAAACATCCCTTTGACAAATGCTGGTAGGTGGATCCAGATGAAAGGAGTAGAAATCACTGCTAATGGTAGGATTGAACTCGTGGGAAAGAACGACAGGCACAAAAGAAGCACTTGACCCTGGGCTTGTGTTTGCTTTCATAACACTGTGGGAGTAAAAGCTTCATTCACAGACAGTCCAGCCACAGATTTGTTTGGGGTTTTGCAAAGACGGCGAAAATCTGTGCACAGAGACAAAACAAACACACAAACATTGGAAAAAATAAACAGCAGTCCCGGAGGCCTACAATGGTACGACGTGGTGTCTGCCTGGACAGGAGGAAGTGCAGGAGGGGAGCTCCATTTATTGCCCACACAGTTTTGTGGGGCACAAAAGAGAACAGAGTGATGTATGTACAGATGCACAATGGCCAAAAAGGAAATGGAGAGAATAATTGTTCCTGTGATTATCGCAGCATAGAAATTCACTTCCTGATTCCGTTCTATGTGCAAAGAGTCTCTTGCTCGTTCAGACATTTACATTCTACAGGGAGGTTGTACAGTTTTTGTTTCTTTTTAACTCTTGTGTTACCACCGTAGTTAACAAAGTGGTTCCTTTTGCTTTATCGACCCTGAGGCCGTACAATTTATAATACTGAGGAGATAACTAAATCCCATTGCTGGTTCTACATCACTGTTCTTGTAAGCATGAATGGGTTTTTGCTGTTGACAGACAAGGAGGTCTGAAGATTCCATCATTGGGACATTAACCCAAAGGCCAGGTTTCCCCTAAAATTTACTAATAATCATAAGACTTTGGTAAATGATTCAGTATTCCTACCTGCATATTTAAAAACATTTTAAAATAGGAATCTGGGAACAGCCAGTACCAAAACCAACTTTGGATTCACCGAAGTCTCACACCACTTAGGTCGAGATTAAGTTTTGCTACACTGAGCCCATACATTTTAATACTGTATGGAAACAGCATTACAAACAAAGTTTTTTAACGATTTGACTTTGGATTTATGATCCAAAGCTTGATACGTTCAAGCCTAATCATCATTGTCATATAATAAATTATCAAATTAATCTGAAATAAAGGGGTATTGGACATGGCATGGCTGCCTATGCAGCTGCTCAGATTGCAACCAGACCTTTACATTTTTAAGGGAAATGTATTACTTCATTTTTTACAAATTGAAACCAGATAGTGATATGTGTTGCTTTTTTCCTAATCTAATTTTATTTTCTAATTGTAGATTTTCCTTACTTTATTTTCTGTACATGATTATGGGGCAGCTATCTCTTCTGAGCTGCTGCATTTAGAGACATGCTTTACAGCACCCACATGGTCTATATACACAGTAGTCTGGAGGGGACTCATTGACATCTGTGGGAGGGAATATTTTTATTTATTTTATTTTATTTTTTTTACATATTGCCTATGCAGAGATTATTGCATAGGGAGGGAGGTGGATAGGAGGTGGATTCTGTGTGATCTATCCTAGGTGTTATTTGTCATTGTAATCCTGCCTGTGATGAAAATGAGATGTCTACCGAGAAGTAATCTGAACATAATAGGATAGATTTTTTTTAAATATAGACAGTGACTTGTTTCACAACAAACTATAAAAAATATGTTTAACTTAAAAAAAAACTTGATTTAAATAATACATCATTTTCTAATGCTGTACAATGCCACACAACAAATGATAAAATAATATGTTAAACATAAAAAAGGAGTCCAGGTCACTACCCTGTTACCTCACTGTCAGGGTTTAAAGCTGCACTGAAATACATTGCCAGAACCACACAACAAATTATAAAAAATATGTTTAACATAAAAAAACTTGATTTACACAATATATCATTTTCTAATGACACGTACCCTTTAATTTCAAATAATGAGGATACAAATTGGGCAAGCTACCTTAGCTATCAGGGAGAAGAAAGAAGCTGAGACCAAGCACTGGATTGCATACTATGGACTAAAGTGCCTTGCGAAAGTATTCGGCCCCCTGGAACTTTTCAACCTTTTGCCACATTTCAGGCTTCAAACAAAAAGATATAACATTTTACATTTTTGGTGAAGAATCAACATCAAGTGGGTCACAATTGTGAAGTGGAACAAAATTTTTGGATCATTTAAACTTTTTTTGTAATAATAAAACTGAAAAGTTGGGCGTGCAAAATTATTCGGCCCATTTACTTTCAGTTCAGAAAACTCACTCCAGAAGTTCATGGAGGATCTCTGAATGCTCCAATGTTGTCCTAAATGACTGATGAAGATAAATAGAATCCACCTGTGTGTAATCAAGTCTCCGTATAAATGCACCTGCTCTGTGATAGTCTCAGGGTTCTGCATCATGAAGACCAAGGAACACACCAGGCAGGTCCGTGATACTGTTGTGGAGAAGTTTAAAGCCAGATTTGGATACCAAAAGATTTCCCAAGCTTTAAACATCCCAAGGAGCACTGTGCAAGCGATCATATTGAAATGGAAGGAGTATCAGACCACTGCAACTCTACCAAGACCCGGCCGTCTCTCTAAACTTTCATCTCAAACAAGGAGAAGACTGATCAGAGATGCAGCCAAGAGGCCCATGATCACTCTGGATGAACTGCAGAGATCTACAGCTGAGGTGGGAGAGTCTGTCCATAGGACAACACTTCAGTCAGTCGAACACTTCACAAATCTGGCCTTTATGGAAGAGTGGCAAGAAGAAAGCCATTTCTCAAAGATATCCATAAAAAGTCTCATTTACAGTTTGCCACAAGCCACCTGGGAGACACACCAAACATGTGGAAGAAGGTGCTCTGGTCAGATGAAACCAAAATCCAACTTTTTGGAAACAATGCAAAGCGATATGTTTGGTGTAAAAGCAACACAGCTCATCACCCTGAACACACCATCCCCACTGTCAAACATGGTGGTGGCAGCATCATGGTGTGGGCCTGCTTTTCATCAGCAGGGACAGGGAAGATGGTTAAAATTGATGGGAAGATGGATGGAGCCAAATACAGGACCATTCTGCATGAAAACCTGTTGGAGTCTGCAAAAGACCTGAGACTAGGACGGAGATTTATCTTCCAACAAGACAATGATCCCAAACATAAAGCAAAATCTACAATGGAATGGTTCAGAAATAAATTTATCCAGGTCTTAGAATGGCCAAGTCAAAGTCCAGACCTGAATCCAATTGAGAATATGTGGAAAGAGCTGAAAACTGCTGTTCACAAATACTCTCCATCCAACCTCAAAGGTTGAGCTGTTTTGCAAGGAAGAATGGGCAAGAATTTCAGTCTCTAGATGTGCCAAACTGATAGAGACATACCCCAAGCGACTTGCAGCTGTAATCGCAGCAAAAGGTGGCGCAACAAAGTATTAATGCAAGGGGGCCGAATAATTTTGCACGCCCCACTTTTCAGTTTTATTATTACAAAAAAAGTATAAATGATCCAAAAAATTTTGTTCCACTTCACAATTGTGACCCACTTGTTGATTCTTCACCAAAAATGTAAAATGTTATATCTTTTTGTTTGAAGCCTGAAATGTGGCAAAAGGTTGAAAAGTTCCAGGGCACTGGATCTAACTGGTGGGGGTTAGGGGAAGAACTGGATTGTTTTTCTTTATGGTGCAAACCCTGTGCTTTGCGATAAATTATTCTTCCCTATAAGGAATAGAATACAATATGCAATTGACTCATGCCTTACAGTCTTCTTTAATCAATGACTAGTATGTGGAATTATACAAAATAAAGTCATTGTATGGTTAAAGGAATCTGTCTCTGTCTTGGACTATTATCTGCAGTAACATATCCATAGTATTGCCGAGAAGGAGTCCGGATCACTACCCTGTTACAGTACCTCGCTGTCGATTATCTGGACTCCCTATGTGTAGTACTGCTCATATATTACTAGAGATAATATGGAATTGTGGTGACTGATTCAATTTTAACATTCACTAATTTAGTGACATTTTGAATAAGGATAATTTGATATGAGACCATATGACTTATCACTGCATTGTGCTAACTTTTTGGGGTTCACAAGGTTATAAGTGTTGTAATTGTAAAACACTGATTATATATATATATATATATATATATATATATATATCGTATATATATAGATATATTATACATATTATATGTTCTTTAGCTTATTATATAATAATACACTAAGGTCCTGACTCTTTGTACGTATTGTCAGCTGCAAATTTCTAAGTGAATCTCGGGAAAAGCATCAGTTGAGACTATTGCTTCCATTAGACTTTTTTAGAGGAAGGAATGCAACAGAAAGATGTTCTTAGTTTGTAGTTAAGTGACAAAACATGTCATAGAGTACAGCAGTATAGCACTAAGGAGATCATATATTCAAGTCCCCCAACTGTCCAAAAATCAAGTAAATATCAGCCTGGCAGAAACAGAGGAGATGGAGCTCCCTTCATTTAAAGCCTTTCATCTTTGTGTGCGCGTGTGTTAGTGAGCAAGCCAGGGAGGGACACTGTGGATCAAAATTACCATGGGAAAGCTTCTCTGGAATGTCCCTACCCCACAAAACAAGACGAGAGGCACCACCATACATTTCTAGGAGCTTTGGGAACTGCTGTTCTTAATTTTTTTTTGTGCTGTATTATTTAATTTCAAGCACAGTAGTGTATTATGTTACCAGACGCTATGATACATTATATTAGCACAGCACTCTTCCATAACACAATAGCCTACTCTCATCCCCACATCATGTTAATTGACCTGACTTGCAGTTGGACAAGATGAGGTTATTTTTTTTCCATTTTTCCATGCTTGTGATTTTGTTATAACGAATGTAGATGCCTTAATTACTATGCCAAGTCAGTGTAACATAGTACATATGGCTGTGCAGCTTGTAAGGGTCACTTAGTAACAGGACTTGTAGGAATATACCTTTTTGCCCTTGACTGAGAGTTGTGTACTTACAAAGTAGGACCATCAGAATAATAACTACAGCTGATTTTACCAGTATTTGTTCAATCTGACTCAATATATTACATTTATATCCTGGAAATGCACAGTACATTACATATAGATTAGAGATGAGTGAACTTCTTAAAATTTGTTTCATGTCCAGTTTTACACAAATCAAATATGCCCCAGTTGACCTGCAAATTGGTATATGGCACTCTAAGGTCTCCTAGGGCAGATTTGTTTATATCTTTTCATTATCTTTTTTTTTATTGTGCTTCCCCCTCTTTAATGCAATAATAGCAATAGCAAATAATGTCAGAGTGACTTTGACATATATAGACTTGGGTAAACACATGGTTGATGGTGTTAACAAACAGCATGTTTAATAACAAACTGTCCAGTTGCATGTGTAGCATTTTCATATTATAAACCTTCCAAAAATTGTCCCTTATTAAGGGCAGATAGTGTTTAAACACACAGTGTTTAGGAAAAAACAGTGGCTTGTTGGGACAAAGCATCCAAAAATGATGGGGGTAAATCGCTGCCACTGTTTATACACACACACATTAATGTCATAAGTAACAGTGGCTTGTTCTACACAAGCGAGCAAAAATTATGCATTAATAGGAGGAAAGCCTGCCCATATTTGAACACGCACAAGTGTTAATTGTCAGAAGAAACAGAGCTTCGTCTAAAATTGAACAAGCCTGGAAAAATGCTTCCTAGGGCAAGTTGTGTACAGGCAATAGCTGGCAGCAATAGTAGCTCAAGTAGTTGCAGTACAACATGCTGTAGATAAGGAATAAGAAGGAGTGGGATCGATGTTCTGCCCTGCTTCTGTTGGGGATAGGAGGATGTCCATGGAGAACCAACAAAAAAGTTGAGATGTCGGTATGACCTAGCCTTGTGTGATCACGGCATCAGTAAGGCCCTGGAAGTCGCCGCCGACGAAGGTGAGAAGCGGCAAGTCTCTGCTGTTAGAAACAGCAGAGACTTGCCGGCCATGACGCCCGCCGCACCCGCGAGCGGGCGTCATGTCCCCGTAGCGCCCGAGCGCCGTACATGTACGGCGCCGGTCGGGAAGGGGTTAATGGCATTATTGCCAACGCGTTCTCTATTACGGGTATAATAATGGCTTTATTGCCATATTACTTTTGGTTTAACAGTGAACGGTTTCTTGAAGTAATGTACAACACTTTTACTAACACGGGTATAATAATGGTGTTATTGCCATATTGCTTGATATAACATTGAACAGTTTCTTGAAATAATAAAATGTGTTCACTAACACAGGTATAATAATGGTGTTTTTACCGTATTGTTTTTGGCATAACACCAAGCGGTTTCTTGAAGTAATAAAACTGGCAAAAAGCCTATAAACTGTAGACACTTTTTTACAAAAAAAGCTGGCTGGTTGTTCATACAGAAAAATATGAAATTCTTGCAGGAATCTGTAATGCAGAACTTGCTAGCAAGATGCATGAAACAACTCAGACAAGTCCCTCAATAACCCTGCTAATCTTTCCCTGATAAAGGTCTAAAATCTACCCAATTATATCTCCAGTCCAGACCTTGGGGACCATTCAACTGGCCCACAATGACCAATCAACTGTCCAGGAAACTGTTCATCTAGGAATGCTCGGACCTGACACCCATAATGTGGTGGTGCACCATCTTGCTGGAAAAACTCAGGAAACGTGCCAGCTTAAAGGTAACCTGTCATCACCGAAACACCCCCTGAACTAGAGTAAGTGTTGTACAGTGTAAGTGATGCTGAATCCGAATATGTAAGTTTTATTTTCATACTCACTTCCATTCTGACGCTGTGCTCCCACAAACCAGCAGTAAAATGCACTCACTGGACTCTTCTTTGAGTCCTCTCCATTATGTGAGTGAGCACTGGAGTCCAGTGAGTGCATTTTACTGCTGGTTTGTCAGAGCACAGCGTCAGAATGCAAGTGAGTACGAAGATAAAAATTACATGTTCGGATTCAGCATCACTTACACTATACACCGCTTACTCTAGTTCAGGGGGTGTTTCGGAGATGACAGGTTCCCTTTAAGTGCATAAAGATGGAAACACATCATCATGAAGCAGTTGAATGGCCCCCAAGGTCTCCCGATCTGACCCCCTTAGACTTTTATCTTTGGGGTCATCTGAAGGCAATTGTCTATTCTGTGAAGATACGCGATGTGCAGCACCTGAAACTGATGGATACTGGAAGCATGTGCTAGCATTTCTTCTGCGGTGTTGCTATCAGTGTGTGAAGAGTGTGAGAAGAGGGTTGCATTGACAATCCAACACAATGGGCAGCTCTTTGAACACATTTTATAAGTGGTCAGAAACTTGTAAATAACTCATGAAAGAATAAAGTTACATTAAACCAAGCACACCATTGTTTTTCTAGTGAAATTCTCAATAAGTTTGATGTGTCACATGACCTTCTTCTCATTGAAAAAACTAAAGTTGGATCCAAAATAGCTGACTTTAAAATGGCCGCCATGGTCACCACCCATCTTAAAAAGTTTACCCCCCTCCAATATACTAATGTGCCACAAACAGGAAGTTATATCACCAACCATTCCCATTTTATTTAGGTGTATCCATATAAATGGCCCAACCTGTAGAATGGTGTTTCTTCTTTCTGTGCAGAAGGAGCTACTTAAACACTGTCCCCTGATTGGCTGATCAGGCTGTCTCTAAGCCTCTGACTCAATCTAGGCAAGTCCTTCCCACTCCTCCAGTGTCGTGTAATAGTCCATCTTCTATCCTGTCGATTTACCTGCCAATTTTCACATTAAAATTATGTTGGGCGTCATTTTAACATGATTCATCCAACGTAAATTGCTAAAACTTCAGATTAGTTTTGTGTAGTTTTTGTATAAATCATAACAAATCCTATTAGTTTAGAATTGATTTACTCATCTCTAATAGATCTCACAATTCTGCAACCTGACTAGCCATGATATACAGGAGTGTGAACTTGTGACAAGGAAAGTTTCCTACAAGTTTGTATAAAACACATGTGTACAAGTAGGGGGGGGGGAATCATTCTGGGCAATCAGTGAACACTTTAGCAGGCTCATAAAGGGGATAGATGTAAAAGGGGTTGTTCTCTTTGAACAACCTCTTTTTAGTTAAAAAAAAAAGCTGAACACAGACTGTCCAACCTCTGGAACCTGCCAGCAAGGGCTTATATTTTGAGAATTGATTAATAGAGATTTGGAAATAGTTCTTTTAAATGAGACAATTCCCTTATTTGGTCATTGCTAAGGAGTTGCCCATTGCAGCCAAAATTCACATTTCCTGACATTTCAATGACAATGTACAGTTTTTAATGTAAGGCTATGTAATGTTTATGACAGTCTACATAAATGACCATTATTTCTGTTCTTTCTCTGAAGGTTATTTTGATGCCCATGCCTTGGCAATGGATTTCATGAGCATTGGTTTCCGAGAGTGTTTAACGGAAGTAGCAAGGTATCTTAGTTCTGTTGAAGGCCTGGACACATCAGATCCTCTCCGAGTTCGACTAGTCTCTCATCTTAGCACGTGTGCCTCACAGAGGGAAGCAGTAGCTATGACGTCAATGACCCAGCACCAGCATTCCCTGCATCCACACCACTGGGCGGCAACTTTCCATCAACTTCCTGCTTCTTTGCTACAACAAAATGGACTCCCATCCACTGAGAACATGCCTTGCAGACTTTCCACAAATACAGAGTTACCACCCCAACATGGTTCTGCCCTTCTCACGGCTACATTTGCTCATGCAGATGCTGCTCTAAGAGTGCCTTCTGTGGGCAGTGTAGCTTCAGGTGTCCCTCCTCTCTCTACCTCTTTGTTCTCGCTTTCAGCTACAGTACATGCCGCAGCAGCTGCTGCTGCGCACAGCTTTCCGCTGTCATTTGCTGGAACATTCCCTTTACTTCCACCAGGGGCAGCAGCAGCGATGGCAGCTTCTGCAACAGCCGTAACATCTCCCTTGTCAGCAACTTCTAGTCCTCGGCAAGCAAGTGGAAATAGCAAGCCATATCGGCCCTGGGGGACTGAAGTAGGGGCCTTTTAACTTGCTGCTATTTAAGTGGACTTATGTAAAAAAAAACAGTCATGTGCAGGAACAGTGTCCTTAATAAAATTAAAATATAATGTCTGATATATGCAGATGACCTGTGGATTTAGAGAATACGTAACAATCTAACAATATATGTTTCTTCTAGAATTTGGATCTCACTTACATTGTAACACCTCGGTTTTATTGAAACATTAAATTGAACCTGTGATAGGCCTCACTTTTCCATATATCCAAGGTGAGACAACCTCATGTGCCCCTACCTTTTTACCGTCATTTCAAGCCGTACGTGCTTTGAATGTTTTCATCCAAATGGCAAGTCAGGGTTTTCCTGCTGTTCATGAGTTTAGACATGGTTTATATCATAGAATTCTTCACCAAGTTTCATGTTCATTAAAGAAAATATGCCTAATAACTGACGGATCTGTTAGGCTGACATGTCTAAAAACAAGACAAAAAAAACAGCTTGCTAACAAAAAAGTGAACTCTATCTTCTGGACCCTAAGTGTTTCCAAATTGTTTGATCACTATTTATCCACCATGCTGTTATCTGTATGCACTGAATTTCATGAAGTTACAGTAACAAAACTTGGGATTTATATAGAAATATATTTTAGTTTTACCTTGTATGATATTTTAAGGGCTGGACCCATTTAAAAGTCAGTGTAATTGCACAGGGGCCAAATTTGACAGAGCATAATGTATTAAAGCTTATATGATGCCTTTGGAGTAAATGGCAATCACTGTTAGCCATGAATTTAAACTGTTAAAGTAAATGTTTTTCATATATTTTTTCTTGTTTATTAGATTAAATTTTCATAATATATCAGATTTGTGGAACTGACCAAGCTGAACATGTCAGTATGAATTGATAAATGCAGGATAAGTACATAGGACATCTAGGACCCCACTAGTGTATACATGTAAAGATCCTTAGTATTAAATGGGATTTCACTATTATAATTTTCCTGGTTTTATTCAGGGGAACTTATGACCAATCTAATGATTTCCACTTTGAACATTTGAAAGGCTTCGGGACATCTTTGGGCCATTTTGTTTATTATTGCATTGTACTCATTTTCGGTTAAAAATCATTTTTTTCAGTTGGTCTTTATTAAAAACTTTCAACAGTTTTTCCTTTACAGCTTAGCAGGGTCTCTGCTTCACATTGAGTCTGTCAGCTCGATCTGTAGCCCTTATGTCTGAACTCCCGATAACTCATAAACAATCGTATAAACTGATAAGAGTGTAGCTACAATGAGTGTTTATGAGCTCTCAAGAGTTCAGAGATGAGGGCTACAGATAGAACCAGCATAGCAACTCCCTGACAGATTTATTGAGAAGCAGAGATCCTCCGGGTCAGCAAATGCACATCAAGTGAAAAATGTAGAAGAAAAACAGTTGACAATTTTTAAGGAAGACTAACTGAAAGAAAAGATTTTTAGCCCACAATTGGTAGAATGCACTAACTAAAAAAACTGCTTCCAAAGGCGTCCATAGTCTTTAAAGGGAACCTGTCATCTCCGAAACACCCCCTGAACTAGAGTAAGCGGTGTATAGTGTAAATGATGCTGAATCAGAATATGTAAGTTTTATCTTCATACTCACTTCCATTCTGATGCTGTGCTCCCACAACCCGGCAGTAAAATGCATTGACAGGACTCTTCTTTGAGTCCTCTCCATTATGTGAGTGAGCACTGGAGTCCACTGAGTGCATTTTACTGCAGGTTTGTGGAAGCACAACATCGGAATGGAAGTGAGTATGAAGATAAAACCTACATAATCGGATTCAGCACCACTTACACTATACACCGCTTATGCTAGTTCAGGGGGTGTTTCGGAGATGACAGGTTCCCTTTAAAGTAATTTTGAACAGTTTACACAAACCCTGCTACATTGCCCCATGCATGGGTTACATAGTGCTCAGTAACAAAAAAATCACTGTAGTCAATCTACTGCCACCAAAACAGATTTGAGTAAGGTGTTTAAAGCTACATAAATTATACATTTCAAGAAGAGCAAATTATCTATAAAATTCATTCATCATTGTTTGGTATGTCAAATAAGGTGAACCTGTTGTAATGAATAAGTGACTAAAGCAGTATTAAATTCATATTAGCAGTAGTGTATTAATGTGAGATTCACTTTCAGCGTGTAGGGGTAAATTCATATTGGCGGCTATGACTTTTGGGACAACGTTATTTAAATTTTAATTTCTACTGAAAAGGATATACTGGAACATAATGTTTCACAGTTTTAAAGCTTGAGATGAACTGCCCCACAAGAGGTCTCAGAGATGTGTTCTGTATTTTTATTGACGCTCCCTAGGCACCTTGGTCTGCATGCATAAAAACGAATCAGTACTTTTCATAGCAGCCAATCAGATCACCTCTATTTATTCAGCATCTGAAAAAGAGAAAGATAATCTGATTGGTTCTTGTGGGCAACTCGGACACTTTTGTAAAAAGAAAAAAAAACTTTTTATGCATGATAGCCTACATGTGTTGGGTTGTGTCATCTTTTCACTGCTAACTTATTGATCTATGTCTGACAGAATATTGCCTTACAAATGTGGATATGTGTAGGTGATAAGGCCTGACAATGTGTCAGTATGTCACTGGCATACTGTAAGTCAGATTAATGTGAGAACCAGAACATATCCTTGGTACAATATAGATAAATCAGATTGAGCTGTGTCCATTGATCTGTATGTAAGTCTGTAAGTACTGTATGTGGAGAGGTATACAAATGCTGTCTCCACTTAGCTGTGGCTTCTCTGATGAGCAGCTTACATAGCAAATTTTAGCACCATTTGTGCTCAGCTCCATTTACTTCTACATACCGATAGCTGAATATCCCTTTAAATAAGTTTTCGCAGTCTCAGGTCATGTTCACACAGCTGTGTCTTGATCTTATGTTGTATCTGTAAATTTATTGCCACAAATGGTTCCATTCGAGAAATGTAGGAAAACCTGATAACATTTATTCCTGTTTTTGGCAAGATATATATGGATAAAGAAAGGAATATACCTTATGGCAGCCCTATAGAGAATGAATAGAGCAGCAGCAGACATGTGCAACTTGCCGCTCCATTCATACAGGGATATGGGACCCCTGTTCTTATGATAGGTGGGATCCCAGCGGTAAGAACCATACCAATCAGATATGTATCCCCTACCTTCTGGATATAGGATATGTTTCTTATTTTATTAAATATGTCAATCCGGATTATCAACTAAACTCAACTTCTGAAGTATAGGCCTGAAGCACACGCTTGGTTTTTGTTACCCTGAATGTCCCTTTTACCACTGACTGGCCCATATTACTGGAGGTCCAGCTGTCACACTTGAGGCCATGCTAATGTAGACTTAAAGTTGTTTTCCGGGAGTAAAATACTGATGACCTGTCTTCAGCAAAGGGCACAAGAATCTGATCAATGGGGTCCAACTCCTAGTACTTTCACCGATCAGCCATTGGAAGAGGCTGCGCCTGCAGACCCTTCACAACGTTCCAAGTACAATGTGTACATTGTATAGTTCCTGTACTTGATATTGCAGCCCAGGCCCATTCACTTTAATGGAACAGGGCTGCAAATAGGTAATTTGACCAAATGTACGTGACGTCACTGGCTTAGGAAGAAGACGCAGAGGATTGCTGATTAACAGGGGTGCTGGGTTTTGGACCCACACTTATCAAATACTGATGACCTATTCTGAGGACATGTCATCAATATTGTACTCACATAAAACAGAAAACCCATTTAAGTACATGGCAGGAACCAGTAACATTGTGGTTATTAAACTTTGCCTGTTCAGCGCTGATTCTGACTGCCGGAAGTGACAGCAAAGAAGCAGGTCATATATTGTTTAGTAGTTAACACAGCATGTATCATTATGCACTTCATTTCTCTGCTGTGTGGAGAATGCAATAAATGTTAAACATTATGCAAGCTAAACGTAAACTATTTGTTTTATAAATACTGTACACTAGTATTCAGCTGATTCTTTTGTGCATTTCTTTGTAACCTCTTTTATATGTCAACAAGAAAAATATTTACACTACTTATTGAATGAAGTCTTTTTTGACTGTTATATGCTGTGTAGGAACAAAACAATGGATATAGAAACAATGGCTATATAAAGTGTTTGTAGAAATTAAGACTTGTATAGAGGAAAGTAGACTCTATAGCATACATTAAAATGAGGCCTCCTTTCTGATGCAAACCATAAAATATTACCACCTTACAGGGGTTGTCCAGGATTTTACTATTATCCTGAGGATAGTCAATCAATATCTGATTGGTGAGGGTATGAAATCCCACAAGCTCTGGTGCCAGAAGTTGGTGCCAGATCTACTCACTTTTGTCTATTGTATACACAATGGAGCTGGTTACTGCAGCTACTATTCACTTCAATCAAAGCAGCTCTGTAGTAACTACACAGTGGACAGAGCTGTGTAGTTTTGGCACCAGAGAGATCCTGAAACTATTGATTGGTGGGGTGCGGAGTGTCAGACCTCCATCTGTCAGATATTGATGGTATTTTGCCACCAATGTACATGTAAGTCTCTGAGTGTGAGTGGCAATATCTTGTACAAGCAATGGAAGATAGTGGACTCGCTATAATCGTTCCCCTAGCGATACCAGTTGCATGTAGAATTCCAGCGAGGTATATGCAATGGATATGCCTTTAGGTAATTTATTAAATGTACCTTGATAAATTATGAAGAAATTATAGAGGTCAAAGGAAAATCCTATCTCCAGTTCTGTGATGCATGTAAGGGGAATTACAGGAAGAGTAATATGGAAATTACAGTATAGATAACTTATAACACCCATTATAACAATGGCCACTAGATGGCAGCATAGTACACCAAGTATAGTGCATAACAGATATAACACAGAATACAAAGACATGAGTTCTAAATGAGAGCCATTAGCTGGGAAATCACAGATGGCCTGTCTTGAGGACAGGCCATCAATAGTAAAATCATGAACAACCCTTTTAATATTTATTTAGTAGTTTCTTCCACATTGCTGCTGAGGAGCCCCACTCTTCATTCTAGAACTTCTTCTTTAATTCAAAAACCCATTTCAGGTTACAGGTTCTGCATCACTATTGAATTGTACTTTGCTTACAGAAAAATAACCAAAGATTCTTGTTTAGATTTTTTCTGCAACAACATTTATATAATACTGTCATCTCCACATTATCAAACTACCAGTACCAGGCAGACACTTATGCCATACAGGGATTATTTTGTTTTGTTTTTTACGTCCATAAATCTATTTTGACCGGCCTACTGTAACAGTGACCTTACCTGAAAGCTAGATACACTTGTAGTTCCTTTATCTTCTTCTGGGAAATTTTATGACCCATGTAGTCATTTTTACCCAAGCCAGGCACTTCTGGGAAATTATATTCTGCTAAATTTTATAGATTCATAAATGCATGATAAATTAAAAATTGTCGTATTATCTAGGATTTTCTTTAATTATGGCATAGTGCTCTCGTTGAAAATGTTTTAATATTGCCCACTTTTAAAATTTTACTTAACAGTGATGTGAAAGACTGATATCAAATTATAACAAGTGTTAAATTGGAATACCCATCTAGTACGCGTAAAGGGCATCTGTCAACAGATTTTCACTTTTGAAACTGACTGATCTGCTGTTTGTGCACTTGGCAGCTGAAGGCCTCTGTGTTAGTCCCATGTTCATATGTTGAAATTTTAATATGTTGAAATGAGCCTCTAGGAACAACAGGAGCATTGCCATTACTCCTAGATGCTCCGCTCTCTGCACTTTGATTGACAAACCAGGCAGTTGTAATGGCAATGCCCACGTTGCTCCTAGAGTCTCATTTGCATATATTAAAACTTCATTTTTCTCAGCAATGCGGGCACATATGAACATGGGACCAACACAGATGCCTTCAGCTGCCAAGAGCACATGTAACAGATCAGCTAGTTTCATAGGCACAAATCTGCTAACCACCCAGTGGCGTGCCAAGGGAGGGTGCAATCCGCCACTGGGTGCCAGCTTAGACGGGGGTGCCAGCTGCTAGACTGTGGAAGAAGTGACAGCTCACTGCATGGCATGGGGGCCTATGGCTCCCATCCCCGCAGTTCAGACTTTTAGGCCTGCAGCCTATGAGGCAGGAGATCGCAATGACATTACTGTGACCTCCTGCACTGGGTCTTACAAGATAACTTGATAACACGGTGCAGTAAGGCACAGTGATATGTTTGCTAACGCCTTCACAAGACTGCAGAACTCAGGACAGAGACGGCGATGGAGAACAGAAGGCGTTTTTTTTTTTTTATGTATTTGTATCCATGCTAATGCTGGCAGTACTTGAGGAACTGGGGTGGGGGAGAGCATCATAGATACAACAAAGGGGGAATTATATCTACTAATAACATAGGGGGCCATTATATATTATAATAATACAGAGGGGGGTATTATATTTTTCTAATAATACAGAGGGGGCTATTATATATTATAATACAGAGGGACCATTAGATATTATAATAATACAGAGGGGGCTATTATATATTATAATAATACAGAAGGGTTATTATATATGTCTAATAATACAGAGGGGGGCTATTATATATTATAATAATACAGAGGGGGCCATTAGATATTATAATAATACAGAGGGGGGCTATTATATATTGTAATAATACAGAGAGGGGTATTATATATTATAATAATACATAGGGGAGCTATTATATATTGTAATAATACAGAGGGGGGTATTATATATTTCTAATAATACAGAGGGGGCTATTATATATTGTAATAATACAGAGGAGGGTATTATATATACTAATAATACAGAGGGGGCCATTATATATAAAAATAATACAGAGGGAGGCTATTATACTGTATATTCTAATAATACATTATAATATAATTATAATTATAAATTATAATAATACACGAGGGGACCATTATATATTCAAAAAATACAGAGGGGGCCATTATATATTATAATAATATAGGAGGTGCGTTATTTATTTTAATAATACAGAGGGAGACATTAAATATTCTAATAATACATGATGGTGGGGGAATTATATACTACCAATACAGAGGGGGGCATTATAATTGCTATCAATACAGAGGGGGCATTAATATTGCTGAGAGCATTATAGGGGGCCTTATTTCTACAATGGGGACATTATCAATATTAGAGTTGCTGTGGGTGCATTATTATTGAGCACCATATGGAGGGCATTACTAATGAGGTTGCTAATGGGGGTACTGTATTGAGGGTGGCCTGGGAGCACTATTGCTACGAGGGGGTGGGGTTATTGTATGGCACTGTTGTTTCTGCAGTATAGTATTTGGGGGCATTAGGGAGCACAGCAGGCATAGAATTGGGGGTAGCAGCAGGATCATAATGTTGGGGCACCAGGAGGAGGAAGATGATAGAAAAATTAGGAATTTAAGATGTTTGTGAGATAAACTCTGTAGAGATAAGATGCAGCTGAGAGAGTTCATCAAGGCATTCTGACCTCCAAATGGAGAAGATGAGGAAGGTGAAAGTCTACCTCAGAGGAGACGTCACTGGATGTAAGAGGTATCTGGTGCTGTATTCTTCTGTATGTTTCGTAGCCAGGTATGTAATGTCTACCCAAATATCTCTTTAACAGTAGCACAGGGGGATGGGGTTCGATTGAGAATGTGGTCCCCGGAGGGGGGGAACTGTGGGTGTTGGCATTTCAATTTTCTTGCCTTCTCCCTGCTCACCAAGCACACCACTGTCCATTTGATAGCGGCTGTGCTTGGTATCGCAGCTAAGCCCCATTCATTTCATTGGGGGAGGGGTGCCAGAGAAAGTACCCTTAGGCATGCCACTGTGACAATCAATCCTTTTTTGTGTATATTGTGTTAGAGCATTTTGCAGTGCATGGAAGAGCAGCACTAGGATTGCAGCATACACATCAATCTACATCTATACTCTTACACCCAGTTTAAGGCTATAGCCCCAGTGCATACTGCATTAACCCATATGAGCACTTTAAAAAGCAGTTGTGTAGTATAAGAAAAAATTTACTCTAATAATTAATTAATAATTAATGTCTTCGAATATTCTTAGAATTTAAAGTAGGGAGGATGTTATGTATATTTCTGTTATGTATTATATGAACCTATAAACTAGAAAGTTGTCTTTCTTTTTCTATATTTCTGTGCAAAGAACAAAAAAGCCAGGGGAAATCAGAAAATCACCCAGAAAATAAGTTCCGATACCCTATTATCAGCCTGAAATTGCATTTCCTAACAATACTGAAAAAGATTCCCCTTGCAGTTAATCCATTAAATCATAGTACTAAACAATTTTTCCATCATGAGGTTTTCTAAATTACCACATTAGTCACGTGAAATCCTGTGTTTATCCCCAGAAGAAGAACAAATGAGTAGACTATGAGTCTTTAACAGTCATTTAATATAGTAATATAGCAAACAGTAGCAATTCCCCCATCAGTAGTCTTTAGCCATGAAGGTGTTCTAAAAATAAGATTTTACTGCACTTGCCCTACATATCCATCACTATAATATGATAGGTCATATGCCTATTTACCAGAAATATTTCAAAGTTATATCTTCTTTTATGGTTGCCCCATCAACCCAACCAATTCCATCATGGGATTTATATGTATCAGCAGCACCTCAGATTTTGAAAGTGCGTGTGAAAGTCCATCTCACTTACCCCACACACTCTTATTTCAGATGTTAGTGCGAGATGTGGCACTGAGGTCTATTTATTGGATTCTTATGAGTTCTTTTCCAAACAAGCCTCATCTACATGCTGTGTACATATACCCACTGGACAAATGTCTGCTTTAGTGGATGCTTCAGCAGGTGACGGTCTGTGCAAAAGGAGAAGGTGGTCAATAAACAGTGCCCCCTAAAAATTTGGCATAAGTTCACCCGAACCTTTGTGCAAACCTCAGCCAAGTGTGTAAAAAAGAGTAATTTTTATAGTAATTTTTTGCATGGAAATATTAAAATATAATAATTACATTTTATAATTTTTTAAACAAAAATATGAATTAAAATATAAATATAGAAAAAATGTACAAAACTTTTTTATTAATACATTTGTTTAAAATATTTGGGGGTCATTTATTAAGACTAGCGTTTTAGACCAACGATTGTCACAAATTCTGTCCAACTGCCATGATAATTTTCCCTCCGAACTAATGAAGTAATCTTCATAGAGTTCCCGAACTGCAAGTACAGCCGTTATAGACGTTTGGTCCAGTACAACAGATGTAGTTGTCATAAAATGGTCCATTAAAGGTTCAGAGGGTGCATCATGAATCCTAGTGAAGTTGTGTAAAATCCCAAATGCCTGTCTCACCAGGGTGGCATTTTCCAGACTCATTTGGAAGGACGACATAAACACTCTCCAGTTATTAGAAAGTATTCGAAAAGCACATTCAACATGTCGTCGTGCACGAGACGATAGTTGAATATGCGCTTCCGGTCATCCAAATCGTGTTGTGGAAAGGCCCGCATTACATGTGCAGATAATGCAAAGCTTTCATCTGCTATGATTTTAAATGAAGCGGATGAAGCAGAAGGACCTGGCAGTCACCCGGGCTTTGGCAAGGCGAGTTGGTTGGCACAAAGCTGTTCACCCTTTGTGGAAGCACAGAAGATGTGGGCGTCAGACCCCGATATCAACAATAATAAATCTGTAATTACTGTGAACCAAGACCAACAGTACTACAGAAAAATATTATTTAAAATTAAAATATAGTGACCCTGAGTGAGGCGGCTTCTTAACATGTATGTGATTGCAATCCAATGTCCCTATGCAGATTGGAAGCTGCATTGATTGATAAAAACCCTCAGCCAATCTTCTGCTTTGAGTTTAGGCATCAACGCTTCTCTGAGTTGTTGCCAGATAAGTTGACATGTGTGACAGACAGACAGAAATGGTTGAGATTCCCAGCAGATACTTGAAATGCATTGAAGCAAATGAGTTACTGGAAGCAAGGAATCTTTCTAAACATTTTCTAAACATTTCTTTCTAAACAATCAGTTAATATAAAATAATCTTTAATAATAAGCTTTTATTTAGACAGAATTAGTAAAGCTATACATGTAAACCCAGATATTCAAAACTTACCAGCACACAGTACTAAAACAGCATGTCAATTATCAAAATTGTATTATTGTTGCATTGTGTATACTGTAAGTGATAACTGTAAGTGACTTTCTGACATTGGAAGAATATACAGACACAGTATGGCCCTACAGAAGTCTATATGTACACTTATGTACAATAGGGGGACTGTGTAGAGATGTAATGTAGCCATATTCATGAGCCCTCATAAAGCTTTAAACATGAAATTATTTATACTGTATTTTATGCGACAATTATTGGCCTGGTGCTGTAACTGGGTTTCTGCTAGAATATTAGTCTCAAATCTGTTGTCAAATGCAACTAAATTCAAGTGGAATCAAGTTTTGTTTCCATTAATATCATTTTGGAAAGATGGAATAACTTGCAAAGAATGTGCTTATAATCTCCATACTGTTTGTGTATGTGCATCGTGTGAGTAAATTTCATAAAATGATGTGAAGGCAACCTTCCAACATCTTTAGGGTAAGTACAATACTGGCTTTGAAAACTTTGATCTAAGTGAAATGCTTTTTGTCTGGAGGCTATCTTCTTGTTAAGAGAAAAGCCACAACGAAATTCCTAGCATTCTGCTTAGGCCGGTTTGTACATTTGTAATCCATTTTCATCATTAATATAACCACATGCATGGACTACCCTCACCCACCATGACATTTAGAAGAACGCAACACCAATAATTTCACACATTTTATATAGTGGCACTGAAAAGAGAAGAGCTAGGGGCATCCACAGTGTTAAATATACAGAATTACATACACAATCAGAGAGAGTACCCTTATATTTTATAGAAGTCTAGATCAGAACTTCTCAAACCTTTTCTGCTGGAGCCTCAGAACATAGTATAGATTGGGCCTCATAATCCATAAAGTCTGTTCTGCTCAATGCACCTCTCATTTCTTTTCTGAACCCATTAAAATAAGCACAAAATAACAATAATTATGTTAAGAGGATATAACAGATATTTGTGTAGTCAGAGAAAGTCCTTTGCAGTTTATGATCACTTTTGCCTCCCCACATGGGCCTCACCAAGAACTAGGGGCATCTGACAGTTTGAGAAGCACTACTATAGACAAACATGGTAAGATTAGGCACATTGGAGGAAATGTAATATCTTGATGTTAATGAAACAATCAAAAATAAAAGAATGATTGTAAAACATTTTTGTGATTTGTTATATTTTTGTTTCAGTATGTATGAGGGGTTTCCAGATTAGGACTGTCGTCACACTTAACCACCCTTGTCTAGCTAACTCCCAAGCTCAGTGCCTCATGTCTAAGTATGTGTAACCATAAAGTTTGGGCACTTTGTGAGAGAATGTAACAATACGCTAGTTGCCTTAATCTACACATTTTTCAAGTTAAACTTTGTCCCTGTGTCATCCTCAAGTGGGGTACCGTATAATTGTAACTATAACCCATATAGTTACATAGTTAATAGTTACATAGTTAATATGGTTTGAAAAAAACGTAAGTCCTTCAAGTTCAACCAAGGGATAGGTGGGGACCCAAATATCAGAAAAAGGGGAGTGAGACCCAGATTTCTACACTGATACTGCCCTTATAAGATTTGATTTTTTACCATTAAACTGGGCAGATTGTTTTTATTAATTACTAGTTTTTGACTGAGTTTTTTTCCCTTGGATTGATTTCCATTTTAAGAAAACATTTTTAAAAACAGATTATTCTAAATCTCATGAAAAACATCACCTAAATTATATCAAGGACTTTGACCAAATCCCATTACACTGTCTGAACCAAAACATGTTAAAATATGGATTTCTGGAAGATGTCAGCGTTTCTGTCTTGATACTGCCAGCAAGTGACCTTCCCGTGATCTAACTCATTGTATGATACCAACAAACCCTCAAGTTCACATCATCACGTTAGTAAATCATAGTTGGATCATTAAACTTTTAAGCATGTTAGAGGTTGTGAGAGGTACATACCTTATGGGAATAAAAGGTTAAGGAACAAGAAAAAACCAATGTGGATAAATAGAGCTGTAAAGAAAGCAATAAATGACAAACAGAAAGCATTTAAATCACTAAAACAGTAGGGGAGCGAGGAAGCATTGAAAAACTATAAGGGAAAAAATAGAATATGTAAAAGACAAATAAAAACAGCCAAACTAGAGACCAAGAGATTAATCGCCAAAGAGAGTAAAACTAACCCTAAAATGTTCTTTAATTATATAAATGGTAAAAAGTATAAACCTGAAGGTGTCAGCCCCTTACAGAGTAATGAGGGGGGAGTTGCAGAGAGCGATGAGGAGAAAGCAAAGCTACTAAATATCTTTGTCTCCACTGTATTCACTGAGGAAAATAAACTGTCAGATGAAATGCAGAATAAAAAGGTAAATTCCCCATTAAAAGTGCCCTGTCTGACCCAGGAAGAAGTAGAGCTGCGTCTTAAAAAGATTAAAATAGACAAATCGCCAGGACCGGATGGCATACACCCCCGTATCCTAAGAGAATTAAGTAATGTCATTGCCAGACCCTTATTTCTGATATTTAAGGACTCTATACTGACAGGGAGTGTTCCACAGGATTGGCACATAGCAAATATGGTGCCAATATTCAAAAAGGGTCCAAAAACAGAGCCCGGGAACTATAGGCTGGTAAGTTTAACATTTGTCGTGGGTAAACTGTTTGAGGGTTTTCTAAGAGATGCTATCTTGGAGTACCTCAATGAAAATAAGCAAATAACTCCATATCAGCATGGCTTCATGAGGGATCGGTCATGTCAAACCAATTTAATCAGTTTCTATGAGGAGCTAAGTTCTAGACTGGACCACGGCGAATCAATGGATGTCGTATATCTGGACTTCTCCAAAGCATTTGACACGGTACCACATAAAAGGTTAGTATATAAAATGAGAATGCTTGGCCTGGGAGAAAATGTCTGTATGTGGGTAAGTAACTGGCTCAGTGATAGAAAACAGAGGGTGGTTATTAACGGCACATATTCAGATTGGGTCACTGTCACTAGTGGGGTACCACAGGGGTCAGTATTGGGCCCTATTCTCATCAATATATTTATTAATGATCTTGTAGAAGGCTTGCACAGTAAAATATCAATTTTTTGCAGATGACACTAAACTGTGTAAAGTAATTAACACAGAAGAGGACAGTACACTGCTACAGATGGATCTGGATAGACTGGAGGCTTGGGCAGAGAAGTGGCAGATGAGGTTTAACACTGACAAATGTAAGGTTATACATATGGGAAGGAATAATGCAAGTCACCAGTACATACTAAATGGTAAAATATTAGGTAACTCTGAAATGGAAAAGGACCTATGAATTTTAGTGTACAGCAAACTAAGCTGTAGAAACCAGTGTCAGACAGCTGCTGCCAAGGCCAATAAGATAATGGGTTGCATCAAAAGAGGCATAGATGCCCGTGATGAGAACATAGTCCTGCCACTTTACAAATCACTAGTCAGGCCACACATGGAGTACTGTGTACAGTTCTGGGCTCCTGTGAACAAGGCAGACATAGCAGAGCTGGAGAGGGTTCAGAGGAGGGAAACTAAAGTAATAACTGGAATGGGTGGACTACAGTACCCAGAAAGATCATCAAAATTAGGCTTATTCACTTTAGAAAAAAGACGACTGAGGGGAGATCTAATAACTATGTATAAATATATCAGAGGTCAGTACAGAGATCTCTCCCATGATCTATTTATCCCCAGGACTGTGACTGTGATGAGGGGACATCCTCTGCATCTGGCGGCAAAGAAGGTTTGTACACAAACATAGAAGAGGATTCTTTATGGTAAGAGCAGTGAGACTATGGAACTCTCTGCCTGAGGAGGTGGTGATGGTAAATTCACTAAAAGAGTTCAAGAGGGGCCTGGATGTATTTTTGGAGGGTAATAATATTGCAGGTTATAGTTACTAGAGATGGGTCGTTGATCCAGGGAGTAATTCTGATTGCCTGATTGGAGTCGGGAAGGAATTTTTTTCCCTAAAGTGGGGAAAATTGGCTTCTACCTCACAGGGTTTTTTTGCCTTCCTCTGGATCAACTTGTAGGAAAACAGGCCGAACTGGATGGACAGATGTCTTTTTTCAGCCTTATAAACTATGTTACTATGTTACTATGTTACATGTTGTGCAGGAGAATGGGGATTACACCAAGCAGTTCATATTGCTCTCTGATAATCATGGGAACCGACCTGAATAATAAATCCATGAATTATCTAGCTTGCAATGACCCATTCTCACACCAGTGAAGCTTCTTTGATGTGACCATTTCAGTCCAAGGGTATGCCAAACCAGTGACCACATGAATAACAATACACCAGTAATAACTCATTATAATGTTTTGCTGCCTCCGCCATAACACAATCATTTGTTCATTATCAACAGTGTGATATAATGATATGACTGTCTTCACTTAAATTATCATTTAACTTCTTCAGTTCAAATCAAATGTTAAGAGACTCAAACTTTATAAAAATGTTTTATGCCAAAAATGTGTTGTACATGAATGGGAAATTCTCATTCAAGCCATAGTTTATTATGGATATGTAGATATCTATATCACAACTGGTGAGATGTCGAGATGAATGGTACAAGATGACCATTTATATATTTTTTAAAGTCTTGTGTTATTCTGTACAACCTTACGAGTAATGCAAACTTTGGAAATTCGGAAAACAACTATATATGGAAAATCTTTCTACATCTTCATAAAATGTTGAGTAGCTCTGTAAACACTTTGGGGCTCATTTATTAATTATTTGGATCCGCCAAAGTTTTGAAGAGGCGCCGGTCCCTCCAAAACTTCGGCGCATCCAACGCCAGTTCTAAATATAAGACAGCTTGCTAATTGTCTTACAATTAGACCAGGCGTAGAAAATGATGAGTAAGATGGGCCTGCCGGCCAGTCCCCTTCCCCGCCCATGCCACGCCCTCAATTGTAGACCTTGTAAGATCCAAAATAAGACTGCAGCACCCTCAGGTCTTCAAATAATCTTTGTTTTATTCCACCTTCCACAGGGGGGACCCCAACAATGAGTTTCAAACACAGGTATTTTTTTCGCACTAAGGAAGGTGGAATAAAACAAAGATTATTTGAAGACCTGAGAGTGCTGCAGTCTTATTTTGGATGTTACAAGGAACTGGGGTACTACAGACTGGTACCTGACACTGATGGCACCACCACAATATGGACTTATAATTACCGTAAGTGCTGCTGCAATTGAACGTTTATGTTTGCATGTGGACAGTCTGGCAGCTTGCACACGGAGAACCACTAGTGGAGATACAAAGAGATTCTTTTCTTGTACCAAGTGGAAAAAGTGGAGGTCGAGAGAATGAGTTCACCTAAAGGGTCGATGTATACCAGTGAGGAGGTGACACGGATCCTAGACGGAGCAGTGGGTGATGGATCCTTTTTGAACAAACCAACTAAGGAGTTAATTAAGAGAAAATGGGAAACTGAATTAAGACAACGGATCAATTTTGAACTACATCTCTCCACCTTGAGGGAATACTATTTGGCGGAACGTATACCGAGAGGACTTAGAACCCGTCTGAGACCAGTGTTACTACCCAATAATCAAGAGTTCTGTACAAAGTTTGACGTTATCTCAAACCGGTATTCAATGGATATTATGCTACTCAATATGGAGTTTCTACAGAAAGAACTGGTTGAGAAAAATACGAGACTAGAGTCTTTTGAACAACAATTGAAAACATTAATGACATTACAGGACTTCACTACAATGAAAGAACAATCCCTCGTAGAACTACAGACATATCGGAGAGGATACTAGAGAGGTGATTACCAGAAGATTACCAGAGAGGTGATATCTATAAAAGACCTCCACCGGAAGACAACGACCTAGGAGACGTCAGAACAAAAGATCTTTTTTTACGGACACCGAGTCATCGGGAGAAGCCAGTGAAGAACATTTTTTAGAACATGCCATGGCCAGGAACGAAAGGGGAGAAACGAAGGAACTACAAGAAAGAGAAAGAGAAGGGGATGACGTCGGCACAGGAGGAGGAACAGACAGAACGAGGATTACTCGGTCGAAAAAACCTCCATTGGACAGCAGGACATTACAGGAAACACAGAAGGGAACGGAGAAATACACCCAACGGAAGTAGGAGTGGTGAAACCATCACTTGTGGTAAATATATCCTCAGTCGAACTTACAAAAAATGAATTATCTTTATTGGACAAGGTATTGTCATTTTGCCCTGTATCGGATATGAACTAGTTTGATTGTGAGATAGATTTACATAAGTTCTTTAGGCGTATTAAACTTAGGGTGTTCTATGAGAACACTGCCCCTACTGGAATGGAGACATCCACTCCATTGACTGAGACTACAGGCTTGACTGATAGAGAAAATTTGGGTGGTAGAAACATGATTAAATTCAAAGACATGGACTTACATGTACCCAGCGAATTTCAACCACCAGTGTTCAATGAGGCTATCAACACCTACATTGATTTAGTGAAGAAGGGGATAGAGCGGATTAAGCATGAACCCCGGAATAAAAAGAAAGCAAATTTAGCAACAGCAGAGAATAGGGCCCTTAAAGAACTATGTGATAAAAAGAACATAACCATTAAAAAAGCTGACAAGGGCGGGGCAACTGTTGTCATGGACACTGATAGGTATATTGCAGAAATAAAAAGACAATTAAATGACACAGAGGTGTATAAACAGGTTAACTCTGATCCCAAATTTAACATAATGCGGAGAATTAAATTCTTTGGTGGACAATGCCTATGCTATGTACCTCATAGATGAGAAGTTACATAAATACCTGCTGGTCGAGCACCCAGTTACACCAATCTTATATATTTTGCTCAAAATACATAAGAATCTTTACAACCCCCTAGGCCAGCAGATAGTGTCAGGTATTGACTCAGTTTTTCTCCAGCTGCTACCTTCCTGGATAAATATTTGAGACAATACGCCATTAGAGCAAAATCATATGTGAAGGATACCACTGACTTCCTAACAAAACTTCAAGAGTTACAGTTCCAGGATGGCAATGTTATGGTATCATTTGACGTCACCAGCCTCTATACCAGTATTGATCATTCTAAAGGTATAGAGGCTGTTGAGTGGGCCTTATGCAATGATGATGTAGACAGGGATCAGATGAGGTTTATCCTTGAACTCCTTGAAATAGTGCTCACTTGCAACTACTTCTTATTTGAGGACAATTACTATGTACAGCAGCGGGGGACCGCGATGGGGTCGAATGTAGCCCCAACTTACGCAAATATATACATGACCATGTTTGAGGAAACGTTTCTGTACACATCCAGCCACTTCACAGCTATGAGTGGCTAGATGAGATACATAAATGACATTTTCCTCATCTGGACTGGTACACCGGATGAGTTAACAATTCCACACATATCTTAACTCAAAACATGAGGAATTACAGTTTACACAGGTTTGTTCAGAGACAGCGCTGCAATTTCTGGATACTACTGTTTATCCAGAAAATGGCTTTTTGAGGACGGATCTACATGTTAAATTAAAAGATAAGAACAATATGCTACGGTTTGATAGTGCCCATCCACAAAATATGAAAGAAGCGCTACCTATTAGCCAGCTGTTGAGGGCCAAAAGAATAGTGACAGACAACACACGACTTGAGAAACGTCTCGACGAAATGAGTGATAAATTCCACCAACGGGGCTACCCTAAAGCCCTAGTAGGACGACATAGGCATAGAGTGGAAAAATTGGATCGTACAGAACTCTTGAATAAAGATAGGAAACAGAAGGATGAGAAGAGAATACCTTTTGTGTCCACTTTCAGTAAACAGAGCATATACTTACCGCTTTCTTCCCCAGTATAGAGGAGTTTACACGCCCCCCCCCCCCCATGTCCTACAGACGGGCTGGGAACTTGGGTGACAAACTCATACGGGCAGATGTCAAACCAAAAACTGATGCATTTGTTCAGAAGAGGGTCTGTTATCCATGCTTAGGGTGTTCTAATTGTAATGGCATACTGAAAGGAAATTCTTTCACGTACCCAAGGACTGGTAAAAGGTACCCCATAAAGGGATATTTTACATGTAAATCTGAATATGTTGTCTATATATTACAATGCCCCTGCGGACTTTTTTATGTAGGGGAAACCACACAAGAATTTCAGAATAGACTAAATCAGCATAGGTATCAAATCCGTAAACTGTTTTCAGAGAAAGAACAGTCTGTACCTCAAAAGACTGAACAACCAGTGCCAGAACATTTCCTCAAACATAGGCACAATGTCTCTCAACTGAGATTCCGCATAATTGATGGTATACCCCCACAGAGGAGGGGGGGAGATAGGGAACGTCTTTTGAAAAGACTTGAACTAAAATGGATTTATGAACTTGAGACGTTGGAACCAAAGGGTTTAAACAGGGAGTTCAAAATAGGAACGCTCTACTGATACGGACATGGTCTTGTTTTTCCTCCTCTAGGTATTACTATACTGTATATATAAATACGAGTCTCTCTTGGTATGATTTTAATAAGTATAGTGCCCAACCGCAGAGGTTGTGTTTAATGTTCACTATTTTTATCACTTTACAGGCACATCATATTTAGGCAAACCCTGTGGGTAGTTGTACATCTTTGCACCAGATAATATGGTCTCTTGGCGTTAGGCGATGTCCGAAGGAGGTAAGGTAATTTTATCATTGTTATTCTTTAGAGAAACACCGCTTAGACTATCTTTGCTTTTGCAATTCATGGGACCACATAAAACCTCACCTAAGAAGGTTTATAAAAGGTAATATGTTGTTTTACTATATTGGAACTCATGGGTGGGCTATTTTACCTAGTGGAACCATGGCTTAGACAACTAGGACGACTCCACTGTAGGAGGGATGGTTCTGGGTGGAGCCATCTATCCTGTGGAAGAAATCCGTTTTGGTTGATATCAGGTTTGGGGACGGTCCTTCACGAATGAGGGGAACGCCCCCACTCCTAAGTATGAGTGGCTACACACCTGGTTTTGTGACTACGTTTTTTGCGTCAGCTTGGTGGACTCTATAGATGATAATGTATATACCCCCTCTGAGGACTATCTAAATAGTATAAATAAAATACAGTACATTATAGTGAGTTATCTATATATCTTAAACCTTATATACCCCATTGAAGACCATTTAGAATAATGCAATCGATGTGATATTCTTTAATAACTTATTCCCATACTGCAAGGTCGGGAATATACATATTTCTTACACCCGGCGGCCACGGGTCTTGACGCAGGCGCAGTGGAACAGCTAGACACACGGCTGTACGTAGCTCCCGAACGGGCGGCTGGCGCATGCGCAGAAGCATTGAAGGCGCGCAGCTGTGCCAGGCACACGGAGAATGGCCGGCGCATGCGCAGATGCGCTGAAGGCACGCTGGGCCCGGGAAGCTACACGTGGCGGACGCCTGCGGCGGCCAGAAATAGAGAAGTCTAATAATTCGCTCCTTCTTCGCATCTATACCCACAGGGGGACCCCAACAATGAGTTCAACATAGGTATTTTTATTATTCAAATGTACAGATTTATATTGGTGATGATTTTGGTTTACTGCACTGCATTACACTGAATTATGATGTCATATCCTTGATGGTATTGGGGAACCAATTATATAACCATATAACCATATGTTGTTGTGGGGACCCACACTTTATGCTTGAGAAAGCCCGAGGGTGGTCGAAACGTCGCACTAAGGAAGGTGGAATAAAACAAAGATTATTTGAAGACCTGAGAGTGCTGCAGTCTTATTTTGGATGTTGAATTGTAGACCTGGCGTGATTGGGACGAAGTGGCAGATAGCGGTGCAAGATAGGTGTATTTAAGTATAATAAATGACCCCCTTTGTGTTTTTTTTACAGATTTTGAGTGATAAGTAGTTTTTTATTTCTATGCATACCTGATTCCAAAATTCAGTTTCTTATAACAGAGACACTTGTGCAAGTCACCAATACAGAACAAAGCAGATTACAGACAAATCCAAGGCAAACACAGATAGAGATAAACACTGAATACTGTCAGACAGAACCAGCATGAACCCAAACAGACTACAGAAACTGGTACAGACATAGAGGATACTGGACAACAATAGTCAAGAAGTCTAGGAGGAAAAAAGCACAAGAATCTCACACAGTTGCTAAGAAACAGTTCAGACTCTACAGGTAATGGAGAATATTGAAAAAATACAAATATGTGTACTCAGGGTGCCAAACCACTGAGGGGAATCATAGATTGAGGACCGATATAAGTGGAAAATAAAATCTGAATATATGGACAATAAAATATATATTGGAGAGCAGTGGGAGTTGACGTTAACAGATGGGCCCCACATTGCCCACCATATATAGTAACTACCAGTCCTTTCACTTAATATTACAAATGATTTTTAATTTATCTGATAGGATCCGATACAGGAAGTGACATGTTACTACACTTCCGGTTTTCGTTTCCCGGCATTTCTCAATTTGAATGATGTGCATTGGTAAGTAATTATGTTATACCTCTATTTATATGTTTGTCCTTTTGCTACCTGTATGTAATTATTTATGTTCCTGAAGAAGGGGAAATTGCTGTCCCCTCCCCTCCCCCCGAAACACGTCAAGCTTTTATTTGTAATAAATACTTCCCTAATAGCAACTGAAGTCCCTTGTCACATCACTGGGATATTTAAGGCGACCTCGGTGAGGGAGGAGTGGGTTTTGAGCTTTATCTTGCACCCCCTCCCTGGTGAAGTAAATCAACTACCCCTGCTCTCTAATATATATTTTATAGTCCTTATATTCCGATTTTATTTTCCACTTATATCGTTCATCAATCTATGATTCACCTCAGTGGTTTGACACCCGAGTACACATATTTGTATTATTTCAATACTCTCCTCTATTGTTGCCTTTCAGCCCATATGGGCTGTTTTGGACTCACTAGGTAGCTGCCTACACTGATCATTTCACCAACAGCCTGTGTTCCATCTATTTTATCCTTCTTATTCGCACTCATTGGGAACCTACTATTTTATCCAAGTAGTCCTTTGTAGCTCCTCCACCCTCCCGGTCCCCTTTTTTTTTCCCATCCCTCTTCCTCACCTTCCACCCTCTCTTTCCCAACTACCTAATAATTTTAACTCCACTCTGTTGTTTTTTTCTTTTTTATTTGACACTACAGGTAATGGCAGACTGAGCTCTAACACAGACAACATCTAAGCAGATTCAAGTAAAGCATATTGCACAACCAGGGCAAGTCACAGAACTCAAGAAACTAGATGAGTCTAGATGATGTCCCCATGGGTGCTCTAGGTCTGTGGATATCTGATCCAGCTGTGGGCCCCGCTTCTGCAACATCTTCATGTAGCTGGGTAGGTTTTCCTGGGTCTTCAATGGTAGAAGAGAAACAAACATAATAAACACCTCATATGGAATTACATTTTTCAAATCCACTACTTTGTAGTGCACCTTGATAAATAGTGAATATTGCAAGTAACCTCTGCCCCCTACACCTCCTGTGCTGCACCGGCAAAAAACCTACCATATCAATGGCACCCCAAGTACCACCAGGCAGGAGCCCCAACATCAGGGTGTGGTCAGAGGGAAAAAAGGGTACACACTACTAAGTTTGCCCCGCCCTATGGAGCATTGGTGTGATGATTGACACTGTGATTAACTGTTAAAGAGAGAGCTACTATTACTCCCATACTCCGCTTCTTTTCTTGTTGGGATAGGTTTATCCAAACTGGTGTAAAGGAAAACTGGCTTGGTTGCCCATAGCAACCAATCAGCTTCTGCCTTTCTTTTTTCAGAGCTCCTTTGAAAAATGAAAGATGGAATTTGATTGGTTGCTATGGGCACCTAAACCAGTTTTTCTTTACACCAGTTTGAGAAATGTAATGTAAACTCATCAACCCATTACAGGTATATGCTGCTTTAGCATACTGTGAGCTACTACTAACCAACATGGCAGACCTTGGTTGAGAAATATAGCAATACATACACACATCTGCCAGTCATATTCTACATGATAATAACTACAATATGTAACAATTGGACAAAAACATGTTTGTTAAATATTACATACCTTACAGTTGCAAATCCAGGACATCACGTGAGAGCATCAATTGCTTCCAGTGGCATGCCTAGGGTGTTTGGCACCCAGGGCGGGTCCTTTCTCTGACACCCCCCCCCCATACTTTAAAAAAAAAAATGTACAGTGGTATTGCCCTCATTGTGCCCCCTTCACAGTAATAATGCCCACTGTGCCCCCTTCACAGTAATAATGTCCACTGTGCCCCCTTCACAGTAATAATGCCTTCTGTGCCCCCTTCATTGTAGTAATGCCCTCTGGCTCTGTGCCCCCTCTATAGTAGAAATGCCCATTGTGCCCCTTCACATTAGTAATGCCCTATTTGCCCCCTCCATAGTAATAAAACACTCTGTGCCCCCTCCATAGTAATAAAGTCCTCTGTGCCCCCTCCACAGTAATAAAGTCCTCTGTGCCCCCTCTGTATTAAAAAAAAAAAAACACAGTACCTACTCACCTTGTCCCATTCCTGAAGCTCACATAGCTCTCTTCCCTGCCGGCACAGAACGCTCTGCAGCACTGTGTGGGTGGAGCTTATGCAGATTTCCAGGCTACAGGCTCCACCCACATATGCCGCCAGCGCGATCTGTGCCTGCAGGCTGAATGGTGGAGCAGGGAGAAGTCTTCCTGCTTCACCATTCACAGTGCCGCTGGCCTGAAGGAGGGGAGGAGCACGGGGAGCTGAGCAGTAGGTGAGTGACATCTGCTTCCTGCGCTCCAGCAATGAGTGCTTCCATCAGTAATGATGGAAGAATTCATTGCTTCTGGCACCCCCCGAGAGCCGGCACCGGGGTGGACCGCACCACCTGCCCCCCCAGTCCCACCCCCCCTCCAGTACGCCACTGCTTCTTAAACATATAGGGTATATTCTATGATAGGCTAGACCCACTATGGCTGTGATGGGTACCGAAACAAGTGGCCTATGCTATGAAAGTTACAGACACATGTGGCCTATGCTATGCAAGGAACAGATACATGTGGCCTATGCTATGAAAGTTACAAACACGTGGCCTATGCTGTGCAAGGAACAGGTACATGTGGCCTATGCCACACCACCCAGCCGTCCCAGATCCAGCGGGACAGTCCTGGATTGCAGTGGTTGTCCTGGTACGCAGTGACAGTTGCCTGTATTATCATGAAGCAGAGAGCCAGCATCAGCTCACTGCTTCATCCATCATCCCTCCTGTCCCCTGCTGGCTCTCCATACCTCTGGTCTGTGCGGGGGGCCGGGCAGCCAGCAGTCAGCCTTGCCTCGCCCCCTCCAGAGACTAGAGCAGACGATGTCCTGCTACTGCTGCTGCTGCTAGGAAGAATGTAAGTATACTGTATGGTGTTTATTTTTTTTAACTTTCTGTGAGTGGCACAATGTGGGCATATTACTGGGGGGAAAATATATTACTGGGGGGCACAATGTGGGCATATTACTGGGGGCACTGTGTGGACATATTACAGAGGGCACAATGTGGGCATATTAGTGGGGGTCACAGCTAGGCATATTTCTGGGGACACAGCTGGGCATATTACTGGGGGCACAATGTGGGCATATTACTGGGGGCACAGCTGGGCATATTACTGGCGGGCACATAACAGGGCATATTACTGGGGGCACAGCTGGGCATATTACTGGGGGCACATAACTGGGAAATAATTACTATGTGGGGGGCAGTAAGGGGACTGGGTGGGATTAGGTGTATAGTTATGTTTTGGGTGGAGTTAGAGGCGTGGCAAAGTGCACCGCACAATGTGTCCCTTTTTGTTAATTTACAAACTTGGGAGGTATGCCCAGGGCCGGCCTTAGGGTAGATGGCGCCCTGTGCGAAACTATCTCTCGGCGCCCCCCCCCCGAGTGACAGTACTAACGTCATACAGTATAGAGCTATAAATAGAGTGTAGAGATATATAGAGTGATATAGGTAGGTAGAGTAGGACAGTATATATATATATATGTATTTATAGCTCTCTATACTGTCCTATATCACACTATATATCTCTGCACTGTATTTATAGCTTTCTATATTGAAATGTAGCCTAATACAGCGCCACATACCTCTTACATCCAGTGACATCTCCTCTGATGTAGATCTTCTCTTTCCTCATCTTCTCCTTTCAGACCAGACGCCATTTTTCAGCCATTTCTCATCTCTGCAGTTAGACAGAAAAAAAATCTTAGTTTACACAGTGTCCTAAAAAATAACTGCGCCCAGCAAATAGTGTTCCGTAATAGTGCGCCCAGTAATATAGTAAACATAACGCCCCCCAGAAATAACTGCGCTGATACTGTGCCAGGGTGCCCCCACAGTAATAGTGACCCCAAAGTCCCAACTAATAATTCTCTGCCAGAGTGCACTTGTTAGTAATAGTGCCCCCAACAGTACTAATGTCCCCACTGTGCCCCAGAAGTAATAATGCTTCCAATGTGCCAGTAAGAAGTGCCCCCCATTGATTCCCCCCCAAAATCATGTGCCAGTAAAAAGTGTCCCACCCCCATAGATGCCCCCCAAATTATATGCCAGTAAGAAATGCCTCAGTGTCCCCATGTGCCAGTAAGAAATGCCCCAGTGCCCCCATGTGCCAGTAAAATGCTCCCATGTGCCAATAAAAATGCCCCCAGTGCCAGTAAAATGCCCCCAGTGCCAGTAAAAATGCCCCCAGTGCCCCCATGTGCCAGTAAAAATGCCCACAATACCCCCATGTGCCAGTAAAATGCCACTATGTGCCAGTAAAAATGCCCCCAGTGCCCCTTGTGCCAGTAAAAATGCCCTCAGTGCCAGTAAAATGCCCCCAGTGCCCCATGTGCCAGTAAAATGCCCCCATGTGCCCCATTTGCCAGTAAAAATGCCCCCAGTGCCAGTAAAATGCTCCCATGTGCCAATAAAAATGCCCCCAGTGCCCCCAGTGCCAGTAAAATGCCCCCATGTGCCAGTAAGAAATGCCCCAGTGCCCCCATGTGCCAGTAAAAATGCCCCCAGTGCCAGTAAAAATGCCCCCAGTGCCAGTAAAAATGCCCCCAGTGCCCCATGTGCCAGTAAAATGCTCCCATGTGCCAATAAAAATGCCCCAGTGCCCCCTTGTGCCAGTAAAAATACCCCCAGTGCCAGTAAAATGCCCCCAGTGCCCCCATGTGCCAGTAAAATGCCCCCAGTGCCCCCTTGTGCCAGTAAAAATGCCCCCAGTGCCCCCTTGTGCCAGTAAAATGCCCCCAGTGCCCCCATGTGCCAGTAAAATGCCCCCAGTGCCCCTTGCCAGTAAAAATGCCCCCAGTGCCCCCTTGTGCCAGTAAAAATGCCCCCAGTGCCCCCTTGTGCCAGTAAAAATGCCCCCAGTGCCAGTAAAATGCCCCCAGTGCCCCCATGTGCCAGTAAAATGCCCCCATGTGCCAATAAAAATGCCCCCAGTGCCCCCTTGTTCCAGTAAAAATGCCCCCAGTGCCAGTAAAATGCCCCCATGTGCCAGTAACAATGCCCACAATACCCCCATGTGCCAGTAAAAATGCCCCCAGTGCCCCCTTGTGCCAGTAAAAATGCCCCCAGTACCCCCATGTGCCAGTAAAAATGCCCCCAGTGCCCCTTGTGCCAGTAAAAATGCCCCCAGTGCCCCCTTGTTCCAGTAAAAATGCCCCCAGTGCCCCCATGTGCCAATAATAATGCCCCCATAAAAAAAAATAAACACTTACTTACCTCCAGCAGCGATGCGATGCAGGCCTCTTCCGGCCTGTGTCCAGCGCTGTACGGCTCGGGCGGCGCGATGACGTCATCGCGTCGCCTGAGCTGGCCTCTGATAGGCTGCAGGCCTAGGGCCTGCAGCCTATCAGAGGAACGGGCAGGGGAGACGCCTCTCCCTCCCCTGCCCCGCATCTCCAAAGGCAGACTATGGAGATGAGCGCTTCCACAATGGAAGCGCTCATCTCCCTCTGCCCCACCGCCGCACTTGCAGGGCACGGCCGGGCCATTAAGGGGGCGCTCTGGCAGGGCGCCCCCTTAACTGGCCGGGAGTGAAGCGCCCTGTGCAACCGCACAGGTCGCACACCCCTAAGGCCGGCCCTGGGTATGCCTATGCTGTGTAAGTTAAGACACATGTGGCCTATGCTTTGTAAGCAATAAAATGTATTAAAGGGAATCTGTCACCAATTTTCTGGTGTCCCCTTAGCAAAATACTGGAGCACTTTCCTTCACTGACTGCCATTTCCCAAAATCCTGTATTGAACATCTCCAGTGCATAATGAGCCAGGAATGTTCATGAGCTCCTGGCAGCAGCAAGTGGGCAAGGAGAGCCGTGAACTCATAAATAAGGGGACTCATTGACATGTGCTGGAGAGGTTAGGATTTAAAAGTGAGGACAGCAGAAAACTGCTGACAGATTTGCTTACCCATTTAGTCTCATTCAAAGCCCCAGCTTTCTTCCCACACTTGCCCAAAAAGCTGTTTTGTGATTTCTTCCTGAGCCATACAGTATCTTTCTCTTACCTGTCATGACAGGCACCACTACACCTATCCCAAAGCTATGGCCTGTTTCTGGACCAGGACTATGAGTTTCTCTAAGCCCATAGCTTTCCCGTGCGGCTCATTGCATTGTCTTATCTTCCCAAAAAATCCGTTCTCACCAGCATGCTTGCTTATACTAAACATCACCTTCTGCAAGCTTTACTTTGATTTTTTTCCCCAAAAAATTGTCTTGAATACAATTAATTTACCAAAAATGCCATCCCTGTCTTGTAATCTCTGGCAGAAAGAGTGAGATGCTCCTTAGAATTACTGCAGTATGGCAAGGTGAATGCCACTGTCGATACCTGAAGCAGCAATTTTAGCAAAGGAGAGTACATGTCATTGACCCCACTGGGTCAATATTTTGCATGGCTGCAGGGACGCAGCACCACCGTAACGAAGCCAGGTGCCATTGACATCAGGAGCTTATCCAACTTCTCCAGGTCCTCCTCAATGGTTATCCTCCCATCCCCAATAGAAACAGGACAGAGAGTCGCTTCCACTCCTCGTATAAACTGATGCATTGGCATGCTGAAGGCACACAGCGGATAAATTGCTTATCTGCATCAAGCAGCATACTGGATGTCTCCACCACAACTGGACAAGGTGGTCAGGGACAATGGCAGGAACATTGTGGTTGCTCTGCATTAGGGGTAAATAACACATGCTCCCTGCATGGCTCATGTAATAAATTTAGTAGTGCAACACTTTTTGAAAAGGTATTTTTGCTTAAAGGGAGACTTTCACCTGTTTTTCACCAATATACCTAAGAGCACTGCCCCACAGAAGATTGCAGACACATCCTAGACATACCTGTGTGCACTTTGAGCCTGTATTCCATGTCCAGGAAAAGCACTTATATTTTGCAGTAAAACAGCTCCCAAGTGCCCAGCTCTGCTTCTGCAAGTGCCCAAAGCAAACCAGACTGAATATCTTGGGATTGGTAGCAGATTGAAAGCTGGCATTCCAAGCTTTTAAATGATACCAATCACAACATTATATCCAGTATATCAGAAGATATAGCTGTTAGAAATTGAGTCGGGAGAGAAAGCTTTTTTTACTTTCACTTTCAACTGGGCACTTGGGAGCTGTTTTTTTAGCAGAATAAAAGTGCTTTTCCTGGGCATGTACAGACACACCGTGCACATAGGTATGTCTGGGATGTGTTTGCAATCTTCTGTGGGGCACTGCTGTTAGTTATATCGGTGAAAAACAGATGAAAGACTCCCTTTAAAGGGGTATTTCAGTTACCATAAATATATCTTATGTTTTAGACTAATTGATCATCAATAATTACCTAATATAATGTTAATTTCACATTTACCATTCAGTAGTTATAAAAGTAGTTTCTTCCTCTGCTATCCACTGTGTGTCCTCATAAATTACCATGGCATCGACCTGTAGTTCTGAGCCTTTGTTAGATCGAGCATGCTCAGTGTGTTGCTATCAATTCTCTAGCTAAATGTTAGTGTGCTGCTCATTACTGAGAAGAGGGGCATGACTGCACGTTGATATCAGGCAGCCAATCAGTAAACATCAACACTCATGAACAAGCAGAAACTCACAGCAGGAAAGCTGGGGATTATGGGGATTGTAGTTTTGTGAGGGAAGATCAGACGCCATGATACTCTGTGTGTTGCAGGCTCACACAGGAGCTAGACAAATGGATTGCAGGGTAAATTGAAGCTCTGCTTATATGTATGGGTTCTGATGGGTCACAGCTTGCCTTAATGCAGTTTTTCAAAAATTAATTTACTTTACTGGAATACCCTTCAAAGAGGCCACTAGATTTATGGGACAAGAGCAACAATGTTATCCGCTTGCTATTTATATTAGAACAAATGCTCACACTAATGCAGCAAGGGATGGAGGAAGAATCTTGTTGGCCACCCTGTAGCTGTTAGGGGACCAACATGGAAGAAGTCCCATAGAGGAGGAAGTGGAGGAAGATGAAGATGAGGAGTTACCACTGGATAGAGAGGAGGAAACAGAAGAGGAGGAGTTAGTTGGTGGTGCAGGAGATTGATGATGATGACAACGACGACACTGGCCATGACTAATCATTGAAGTGGGGGGCAGAGTCTGAAAAAACTGAGTCTTCAGGCACACTGGATAGCATGGCAAGCTGCATATTAGGTTGCTTATGTGCTGACAGGCATATCAATAGCATCAAGTAAACTGATGACGACTAGATAGTCATGCAATTTTTGTCATATTTTTAATTTTAGAAACTGTAAATCCAACAGTGCAGTGTGTTTTTAATCTGTGAACACCAACAACCATGGGTAGCATAGTTATATATGTCAGTGTTTCTGTAACGTTATTTACTATTGCAGTCTTTGACAGGTTGAAAAAAAGGGGGGGGGAGAGGAAAAAAAATGTTGAAAAAAAATAGAGAGAAAAATATGAGTCTGAGGAGATCTCTAAGTGTCACATACCAATTTTCAGGCCAAGTAGAACACTTGGTTAGAACATTTTTGACTCGTTAGGATCAGACTTAAAATGAATTTCAAGAAATTCACTATTCTCTGCTGTATACTGTTACGCTAATATTACAACTTGTATGTTGTTCTTATTTCTCTTTCGTCTACAACTTATGAATCCGTTACCATGATTTTCATAATGAACAATTCAAAGAAAACTTCATATACCTATACTGACATCTTCTGGCCATTGCAGGTTATGCAAACAAAGTCAATATTCTTTATATTTATAGTATATATTTACTAAATACCTCTTATGATGACAATTAAAATACTTTCACTGAATTTTAAAGAGTTTATCTCACTTCAGCAAATGGCATTTATCATGTAGAGAAAATTAAGCTTCCTTTGCTGGCTGGATTTATTTTTCCATCACATTATACACTGCTCATTTCCATGGTTATGACCACCCTGCAATGCATCAGTGGTGGCTGTGCTTGTACACTGTAGTAAAAATTGCTGGCCTCTCTGGTGGACAGGATCGTGGGAGCGCACATAGGCTAGTGCTTTTTCCTATAGAGTGGAAGTACGGCCACCACTGCAGGATTGCAGGGAGGTCATAACTATGGAAACAAGCAGTGTAAAATGTGATGGAAAAATGAATCCAGCCAGCAAAGAAGACAATATGGACAATCACAAAACATTAGTAAGTGCCTTGTATTAACTTTCTCTGCATAATAAATCCTATTTCTTGAAGTTTGACATCCCCTTTAAATGTTCTTAACTTTGGTTAGAAGCTTGTTCCCATAACTCGAATCTGACGCTTATAAACTCAAACACAAATCCTTTATTACCATTTATCATTCTCATTCAGACAAAAAAGCAGGGGCTTTAATCACAATTAAAAAATCTCTAATTTTTAACTGCTTAAACTTAAAACTGATGTTAAGGGAAAACTTCTAGTACAGGTTTGTAACCTAAATATCTGCACATACATAATATGCAATATATATCCACTCAATTACAAACAAATTTCCTTTTTAAATAAGGTTTTTAACAAAATTAGGAAACGTTCAAAAAGGCCCCTTGGTCATTCGTGGTGACCCTATTATTATTTCTTATCCGAGCTTAATTCTCCTATTGGTGGGAGTGATCTGGTCCTGCTTCTTGCCAGGAGGGGGAGTTCTAGAGCAGCTTTAGGGAGGAGAGGCAGCACACTGTAGAGCTCCTGCTCCTGTGAAGGATTCCCCACAGAGAACAGAGAGAAGTCAGACAGCAAAGTAACTAGCTAACACCTGCATCAAAGACGCTGCTAGCTAAAGGGACTACAGCTAAGACACCCATCACCCAAAACCACAAGTCTACATCTGATACAAGTCTACACTTAAAAGGTTGCAGCCATCCAACCTGCCTCCATATTCCTTACTGGTGCAAAGAAATTGCACTTTGAATCTACTGCTATTAAATGTAGTTATACTTTGTTCTTAGAAAAAGAGACTGTTATATTTTATATCTGGCCTAATTTTTCCATACTACATTTCCACTGCACTGATTCCCAGGGAACAACGACCTGAAGGAGTAAACCATGCCACAACACTTCGTCAGGGCCACTACCACTTCTATTCTCTGGATTGGCTCCTTAGTGGATCGCTGCATATGCACCACTTCTTTTTCATGCCCCACCTCCCCAATCGTGAATCCAGTAGGTGTTTAAATAATTATTTGTCAGCTTAACCAGATTATCAACAGTCTATCAAAGAAGCCATACTTTAATAATAACAACCACATATATATCAATAAGTTTTTCTTCTGGAATACCCATAAAGCATGCATAAGAGTTATATTTATTCAAAATAGTTCATATTACACTAAAATCAGGCACGAACATCTGTCAGGCATTACACAAATGAAAAAATATTGAAAAACAACATATAACCAACCCTGCCACACCCTCACATCAAGAGATATATAAATTAATTTCTCATGATGGACCATTATGCACGGCCAAATGACTGGACCAATCTGCACCAAATTTGGCATATAGGTAAATCAGGTGCTTAGAAAGGTTTTAGACAGTGTTTCAACACTTAAATATTACTTTATTATGAATATATTCCCAAATACCTTTCTTTAGTTAGAATGGCTTGTTTTTTCTAGGGAGCAATCATTAGGAGAAACAAAATGGCCACTGTCCTATTAGTATACACAAAACCTGCCCTAATCACACAGCAGGACAAGTTACTTAACAACTAGAGATGTGCGAAGCGATTCATCGATTCGTATTGAATCTTGGAAATTTTCAGCTGCGAAGCAAATCAGAATTTCCTTGGATTCGCTTCGTATTATTCGTAAACGTACGCACAATTTTACACCCTAACTATACGTACGATACGTATGAAACGTACGCAATATGCGTGAGGCAGAACAATGACGATACACCCACGCAAGAGCGGGAAAGTGAACATACGCCTGCCTCCGAACTGGAAAAAACCAGCCCACCGGGATCTAACTATTTTGCACGTATAGGGAGTGAAGACTCCTCCCTCAGTACTCCACCCTCCTCTGAAGCCACTCTGAACCAGTTTAGACCAGAGCTGACTTTAGAGCAAGCATCATGGCTAAGAAACAGCTGCGCCCAAATTGGGATGAAATGTGCTTTGGGTTCGAGTTCCCTGTACCACCGCGTGCTCCAGACATCAGGATGTCACAAGTTCAACTCTGCCAGAGAAACCAAGCTTCAGTGCCTGTGTCCTTACCACCTGCTGAAGTTGCTGCGCCTGCGACTTGTGAGGCGGCTGTAGCATCTAGTGCGGCTGGAGTGTCCGCTATGTCTCATATGGCAGAGGCGGCTGCAGCGTCCACTTCTCCGCCCAGGAGGAGATCCACCCCTTCCATACACCAGAACCCAATTGTTCCACCATCTGTGACGGCCCATGCACAGACTCTCTAGGACTATAAAACCGCAGTGAAGGACTGGGTCATACAAGTTCTTGACCACCCTAGGCCGGGAGATCCTCCGTTGGAATGCAGGAAGGGAACTGTGCTTTGGTTCTCGGTTGGGAGAGGGTATGGCTTCCTGCAGGATGACGAAGATGGAAGGAAATATTTTGTGGGCCACAGGTCGGTGAAACGGCCATACCTGCCACAACATCGTCATAGCCTTTACGTGGGGAATCAGGTGGAGTACATCCCCATTGCATCCCTGAAAGGCCCATTTGTGACCGGGGTTACCCTCCTGTCAAAGCCTCTGGTGCCTAAAACGGAACCAGAAGTGTGGCCAGATGAACTACCGGGTACAGGACGCTTGCGCTGCCTGTAGGAGTTCCCAGATGGCGTCCTCCAGTTCAGGGAAAAGCCACAGCCTCAGCCGGAGCCTCTGATTCCTGGACTGCCAGCACCACCACCACAGTCCTTTCAGCTGGGTCAGCTCACTACATCATCATTCACCTTCCAATCAACGGTCATCCACCAGTACCAGCTGCCGTGGAAGCTGAAGCCAGCAGCAGCCGGGGAAGCTGGGCCTTCTTCCCTGGATGCAACCTTTCCAGAACCGCTGCAGCCGGAAGTCCATATCCTTGATGTACCGGCAGGAGAATCCGGAAAAGCGCAAGTGGCTGCAGCGCTCACCAGCATCACCACCCGGACCCGGACAAGTCCAACTGAAGGAAGAAGAGGCTGGAGTTCCACCACCACAGCGAGCGTGGCCTTCAAGAGGCAGGAGCGTCCTCTGATGAGCTTCAGCAGCAGCTCAAGCTAGGAGGTCTTCAGGTCCCTCATCTGAGGAACCTACTTGTCACGAACGTTCCTGCATCAGGTTCCAGGCGTTCGGCTAGGCTTTTTAAAAGTGACATAATTTGACATGTTTTCCTCTTGGTTTGGTTGCTGTTTACCACACCCCTTCTCCTCAGCTGTTGTGGGTGTGGTGATTATCTTTCCCCTATTTATCCCTTCCTCTGCGAGTATCCCTTGCGGTTTATACTTTCTGCTTACTTTGTTGTGTGTGGTGTTGTTCTCGGCTGAGATCCGGTTGCTGCAATAAGTGGTATTAAGATAAGTGTAATTTTCCCTATTGTGTTTATCCTACTTTTCCCTGTTGTGGTTTTGCCTTCTGGAGTCTCCTGTTTGTCCGTCCTCTTGGAGGAACGGGTTGACTCTTTCCTCTGTCACTAGCTGCAGGCTTCTATAGGGTGAGTTTGTTATTAGGTTCCTGTGTATGAACTCTCCTACCACTAAGGCCTGTTCATATTGGTAGTCAGTCAGGGCCTAGTTTCAGGGTTCCCTGCAGGAAGTCACCGTTTACCTTGTTTGGTCTTTTCCCTTCCCTCTTACGCTTGGTGTGGCTATTCCCTCCACACCAGAGCGTGACACTACTACTGGCTGCTGTCAAGGACTGCAGGAGGACCTATGGGAGCCACAGCATGGACTGCACATGACGGGTGAGAGCTAGTTGCCAATTTTATGTTTGTGTGTTTGTTTGTATTGCCCCCGTTTGACTCTCACCCAGATGGACATGGCTGTCAGGACTCCCCCCATTCTGCAGAAAATTCCCTGTTGTGCCGAAAGTGCGCCTATTCTCCTTTTTCCCCCCTTCTCAGGTCATTTGGGAGCCCCTTTTGCAAAAAGGGTTATTCACAACACTGAACTAAATAGCTGCCTCTTCCTCCTCTCTGCTCAGTTTGTCAGGGATTAAGATCCTGAATACAGTTTAATATAATCTTCAGCTAAATCTCTATAGGATTGGAGTTCATGAGGAGACATGAAGTACAGAGAGGATGGACAGGATAGACTGTGGTAATGGAGACTGCATACAAGAGCTGCTGCTCATTAATCACATCCCCACCTCCTCGCTGTACTTTTTGCAGTCCGCAAATTGCGGATTGGCAAAACACGGATACCGGCCATGTGCATTCCACATTTTGTGGAACGGAACATCCAGCACATAAGAGAACTGTTCTATGCTTGTCTGTAATACGGACAAAAATACGACATGTTAATTTTTTTTTTTTGCGGAGCTGTAGAACCATGTGTTGTCCGCATCTTTTGCGGTCTCTTTTAAATGAATGGGTCCACATCCAATCGCAAAAAATGCTGATCGGATGTGGACTGAAAGTAAGTTTTTGTGCAGGAGGCCTAACAGGAAGCGATGGAAAGTGTGGGATGCAAAAGGTCAGCATTCGTATTTTGCAGATCTGCAGTTTGTGCACCACAAAATGGTAACGGTCATGTGCATGTGACCTATAGCTAATAGAATGGCTTTTCAGCCACCTCTCAATCCCCTTCCAGTTATCTTCCTGTACAGTATCAACCTTTGCCATTTATTAGTTATTCACAAAGAGAAAGATAAGGAAAATGTCCTATGCCATAACTGCTCCACTCCAGTCATATATTAACCTACTTTGTATATTTTTTTCCCACATTTATGTTCATTTTAGATTATAAGGACACAGATGTTTTTTTTTAATGGCTGTGCTTAGAATGGAAAGTTCATCCCATTCTCGTAAATGGGACAAAGCAGGACTACCACACACAGCCTCTACATAAAGTACAGCTTTCTGCAGTAAGCAACACAGATCTCATAGGGTTTCATAGCAGAGTTTGATACAGACTCCCCTACACTACCAATATCCCAGCAGACGCGTATCAAACACTCCCAGGCAATGCAGAACTAAAAGTGCAGAACCCCAGACATCTGACAAATTTAATTTATATTTTTTTGTTAAGCAGAACTAATTTTATTTAAAAAAATTGTAATAATTTAAATATAATAAAATAATAATAAAGGTTCTTCGTATCCTCACCCACTTATCCGACTTCTGTGACAAAAAAATGGAACTTTTTCTTCAAAAATATGGCACTCATACTGAAGCTCATATTTCCCAATATATTTACACCATACAACTTGCTTAAATACACTGATAAATCTCCTGTTTTACTTCATATATTACAAAGCTGTCTGCCTGTAGCTACCACTAGGGGGAGCTCAGTGCATTGGAGTTTATACATTTGGACAAGCATGGTGGTTGCAGATAAAATATTTAAAGAGCCATATGCTTGATGGTTGAAATCCCCCAATATGAGGACATATACAACCCCTGGCAAAAATTATGGAATCACCAGTCTCTGAGGATGTTCCTTCAGTTGTTTAATTTTGTTGAAAAAAAAAACAGATTACAGACATGACAAAAAACTAAAGGCATTTCAAATGGCAACTTTCTGGCTTTAAGAAATACTAAAAGAAATCAAGAAAAATAATTGTGGTAGCCACTAACAGTTACATTTTTAGAACAAGCACAGGGAATAAATTATGGAATCACTCAATTCTGAGGAAAATATAATGGAATTATAAAAAACAAACAAACAAAATAACACTCCAACACATCACTAGTACTTTGTTGTACCACCTCTGGCTTTTATAACTGCTTGCAGTCTCTGAGGCATTGACTTCATGAGTGACAAACAGTACTCTTCATCAATCTGGCTCCAGCTTTCTCTGATTGCTGTTGCCAGATCAGCTTTGCAGGTTGGAGCCTTGTCATGGACCATTTCCTTTAACTTCCACCACAGATTTTCAATTGGATTGAGATCCGGACTGTTTGCAGGCCATGACATTGACCTTATGTGTCTTTCTTCAAGGAATGTTTTTACAGTTTTTGCTCTATGGCAAGGTGCATTATCGTCTTGAAAAATGATTTAATCATCCCCAAACATCCTTTCGATAGATGGGACAGGAAAAGTGTCCAAAATGTCAATGTAAACCTGTGCATTTATTGAAGATGTAATGACAGCCATCTCCCCAGTGCTTTTACCTGACATGCAGCCCCATATCATCAATGACTGTGGAAATTTGCATGTTTTCTTCAGACAGTCGTCTGCATAAATCTCTTTGGAACGGCACCAAACAAAAGTTCCAGCATCATCACCTTGCCCAATGCAGATTCGAGATTCATCACTGAATATGACTTTCATCCAGTCATCCACAGTCCATGATTTCCTTTCCTTAGCCCATTGTAACCTTGTTTTTTTCTGTTTAGGTGTTAGTGATGGCTTTCTTTTAGCTTTTCTGTATGTAAATCATTTCCTTTAGGCGGTTCCTTACAGTTCAGTCACAGACGTTGACTCCCGTTTCCTCCCATTTGTTCCTCATTTGTTTTGTTGTACATTTTCTGTTTTCAAGGCATATTGCTTTAAGTTTTCTGACTTGACGCTTTGATGTCTTCCTTGGTCTACCAGTATGCTTGCCTTTAACCACCTTGCCATGTTGTTTGTACTTGGTCCAGGTTTTAGACACAGCTGACTGTGAACAACCAACATCTTGTCCAACACTGCATGATGCTTTACCCTCTTTAAGGAGTTTGATAATCCTCTCCTTTTTTTTCAATTGACATCTCTGGTGTTGGAGCCATGATTCATGTCAGTCCACTTGTTGCAATAGCTCTCCAAGGTGTGATCACTCCTTTTTACCTGGATACTAACAAGCAGATTTAATCTGTTGCAGGTGTTATTGTTTGTAATGAAAATTTGCAGGTTGATTCCATATATTTTTTTTCCTCAGAATTGAGTGATTCCATAATTTATTCCCTGTGCTTGTTCTAAAAATGTAACTGTTACTGGCTACCACAATTATTTTTCTTGATTTCTTTAGTATTTCTTAAAGCCAGAAAGTTGCCATTTGAAATGCCTTTAGTTTTTTGTCATGTCTGTGATCTGTTTTTTTTTCAACAAAATTAAACAACTGAAGGAACATCCTCAGAGACTGGTGATTCCATGGTTTTTGCCAGGGGTTGTAACTCATGTGACTGTAGTTGCAACTATGTACAGCACAGTGTAAAGTACACTAGTCCCAAGAGGGATACAGTAGCAATGTTTTCTCACACGTGACTTGTGACTTCCCTCCACCATCTTGACACTGGGTTCCAATATGGCCTGCTTCCATTGAATGATGTTGCAGAGAGGTTACTGCCCACATGTAGAACCTATGTTCGCCAACTGAATAAAGGGCCCTTCACTAACAACAACAAAACAAATGAGAAAAATATATTAAATATTAACAATGAAGCAATATACTGTATGTCCTTATTATATGCACCTTTACCTCGCAGTTGGCACTACTCAGTTTTCTCAGAGTCTCTCATCTTCACACCTAAGGACACCAAGATCAGTCACATGCTGAAGTGGCCCAACTTACTGAGTTTCTTAGCTCTTCTTTTAGCTGGAAGTCCCTCACCACTGATTATCACTGTTCAATTATTTCCTGTTTGGTGGAACCATCTCCTTTTCAGTGGCATTCTTGCGAGATGCAGTCTACCTCTCCTCCCTCACTATCTGTCCTACTGCACTGGCCCGTGTCCTCTCTCATGGTGTGACAACTCTTATCCCTCGCCCACGTAGTGTCTGCATCCCTATCAACATTTTAATTGTGCACTTTTTAGGTTATCCATACAAAGACTCACCATTTTCTCCTTAAACAATATCAATACACAAATGCAATACCATTCCCTATCACACTGACCAGCTTGTAACACCCGTCACAGGGACACTTCTATCTTATCTCCCCAACACTTTTCTGGCAGACTTCTTCTTCCACTCTTGGTAGAGGGGGAGTTCCTGTTGAACTACAGACTTGAGAGGAAGCATATGTCTGGGCATCTTCTACATTCTACATTCACCTAGAGAAATCAACCTTACATACCTCCCAACTTTTTGGACAGTCAAAGAGGGACACTTACGGTTTATTGTGTGAAAGATCCATTTTTCTTGCATATCTATGCACTTCAATCGTTTTTTCTTGCGAAATATCACAAAAATAATCTGAATATATACATTTCTAAAATCCCAACTGCATTAAATAATGAAATAATATACAAGGCGGGCTCTAATACACAGAGTTCATGTAATAGTGGCAATCTAGCCCTCAGATCAAAAAGAGGGACATTTAAGGAGCAAAGAGGGACAGAGGGACTTGGGTCAAAAAGAGGGACTGTCCCTCCAAAAGAGGGACACTAGGGAGGTCTGACCTTATCCTAAGCCTCAAATGAATCCTTCAGAAGACAGACAACAGTGAACAGCTAAGTCCAGCATGTGAAGATACTGCTGTGAGGTGAGAGACAAGGCTAAGAGACCCATCAGCCAGAAAACTACTAGGCCAGTACAACCTAAGTGCTAAATTGCAGGAAAATTGCCCTTAAAATCTGCTGCTATTGAATGTATTTGAATTTCTATGTAGCACTTAGTATAAAAAACTTTGTTATATATGTTTAATTCTGGCCTCATTCTTTCCAGACTATATCATACCTCCCAGCTTTGAAAAAGCCCAAGGAGGGACATCCACCATAAAATGCAGGTAGCATAAGTAACAAGGCCACAGTGGAGGGATACAGATATACAGACCCAGAAGGTACCTTGTTATTTGGTGTTTTTTTTTCTTTACCAAATATGTGTGATTTTTACTTATGATGTAGAATAAAGCTGATATTTTTAACCATATAGTGTTCGCAGAGTGCACTTTCCCTCTTCGGTGTTTTCGCATATTCCCTCCTGCACCTGTGAGGATTGTTAGAGGGCTCGCCTATATAGGTGTTTCATTAACTCTGCTCAATGTCTTTCTATATATGTCCCAATCCCCCCCAGTCCCCTTTGTATCCCCACACCACAATATAATGCCATTTTAGTGCCCCCTTCACAGTAGTTATATCCTGTTATTTCCCCCACACAGTAGTGATGCCCCCTTTAGTGCTCTCACAGAGTAGTGCTGGCCCCTCCATTTTTAATAAAATAAAAAAAATGACACCTCGCCTTGTTCCCCTGGTGTACACAGCACACATGCTCTCCCCAGTAGCAGGCGCGATAAAACTGACTCCATCACGTCTGCTAAGCACTAGAGCGCAGGGACCAGGGAATGATCATCACTCCTCTATCTCTGAAAGCACCGTGAGAGTGCTGGCCGCTGAATTGGTGGTGTGGGAAATGGGTTGCTTCTTAACCATTACACTCAACTGTCCCTGTTCATGTGTTTGTTTACTTGTATTGAATTCACTAGAACAGTGTGTGTATGATGATGGCGGTACACACCTCCCAATCGTCCCAGATTGGGAGGTGTGTCCCGCTGAATCCGGGATGGTTGGGAGCTATGCTATATTTCTACTGCACCGATCTCCAGGGAGCAAAGGCCTGAGGGAATATACCGTTACACAACACTTCATCAGGGTCTCTACCACTCTCATCCTCTGCACAGGCTCCTCCGGGGCTCGCTGCACATGTGCTGATCATTGCCATCATTCTACTCTCTTGACAGCATCCTTTAACCATTCTGTGATTTTAACCCTGATGACCCTAACTTTTTTATTTGACTACCAAAATATTTTTTGCGATGTTTTTTATTTGACACTTAAGACTTTTTATTAAAATGTTTTTTTTTTCAGAGATTTTCTTTTCCTCTTTTTAGGTTTAATTTGGGGAAACCCGCTAATTCTTATTAAAAAGTAATTTTTTTAATTATAGCTTTTTATTTTTTAAACATTAAAACTGACACAAAAATGTATTATTGCAATGGGTTTCCTATTTTGTGACATTGTTTTGATATATAACATGTATAGGTTTGAGTGAATGGGGCGACTATGGTGATGGTTTTCGTTAGCGAAGGCATTTTTAATTTTTTTTTTACATTTTTATTTGTATTTTTGATTTTATTTTATTTTTTACTTATATTTTAATTTATTTTTGGCACATAATATGTCAAACAATCACTAATAAAGGTGCACTGCGGCGGTAATGCAATTGATAATATATGGCTAAACCCTCACACTGATGTTAAAATGAGACTTTCGCTAATATATTCTTATATCAAGAACATACCGGAGCCCAAGCACCGTGTCAAGGTATCTCAGAGTGGCACGGGACCTAACATTAACCTACCTAGCCGTATGGGCAATTGCGGAAGGAGCATATAGGCCGACACACATCAACCTACTCCTAGTTACCTCCAGCGTGAGATCACACATCCAATGGGAGGAGGGAGGAGACTATGAGCCCCACCTACCAATGACTCATGTGACTCAGGCTGCACAGGTGCACCAGAATGTTACCATAAGATGTAAGTAATGGTACATTCAAACCTGAAGTTGTCATACCTCCAGGTGTAAATGTTCAAATACAATCACAGAAAAAAACGTGGTCTAAAATGGCAGAAAATTGCTCAAACCCCATAATATGTCCCCCAAGAGGTCATTAAAAGACCTCTGGAGGAAAGGGACTTTCTGACGGCCCCTTCCTGCTCTCGTTCCCTGCGCTCGTCCATTGCTCGGGAAGGGGTTAAACAGGTTGGACCCCCATCATTGCCACCAGTACTGCCACTGCTTCTGCCATTAATATTACCATCTTTATTTATGCCACTCACTCTGGTTTTTAAAACAGTACTTACACTACCCCGACCACCACAAGCTCCCTAACTCTGGTGGTGCCTGCCGGACCTCTAGGTCAAATTCCAGATTTAGTGTCCTTTATTGTAAATAAAATAAATATTTAATACAGAATACAAAAAAAAAAAATGATAAAAACATTCATATATATTTACGGTTTGCTGTTCCTGTACACATCTTTGTCCACCCACGGTAGTCTCACTGGATTTGGGATGGTTGGGAGTTATGGATGTGGGGTCACATGTAGTAATCTGAATTGGCCATGCCATCAAATGGGTTAAAAGTACATGGCCAATGTACTATAAGATAATGGAGTTTGCAACCGGGTATATATTTTTTTAAAACCATAGAAATTTTGTGATGGATAATGATACTAAACACAACTCAAAATCCACAATAGATACCTCGAAAGGAGCTAGCTGAAGGTTTTACCATTAAATTACCATTTACCATTAAGGACTTAAGTATTTAAACCATTAACCCTTTCAGTACCGGGCCACTTTTCATCTCAAATCCCAGGCCGTTTTTTGCAAATCTGACATGTGTCACTTTATGTGGTAATAACTTTGGAACGCTTTTACTTATCCAGGCCATTCTAAGATTGTTTTCTCGTCACATATTGTGCTTCACGATAGTAGTAAATTTGTGGCAAAATATTTCATTTTTATTTATAAAAAAATACCAAATTTAGCAACAATTTGGAAAAATTTGCAAATTTCAAAATTTCAATTTCTCTACTTTCAAAATACATAGTAATACCTCCAAAAATAGTTATTATTTTACATTCCCCATATGTATACTTTATGTTGGCATCATTTTATAAATGTCATTTTACTTTTTTGGGACGTTAGAGGGCTTAGAAGTTTAGAAGCCATTTTTCAAATTTTCAACAAAATTTCCAAAACCATTTTTTTAAGCACCAATTCAGGTATAAAGTGATTTTGAGTGGCTTACGTAATGGAAACCACCCATAAATGACCCCATTTTAGAAACTACACCGCTCAAATTATAAAAAACTGCTGTTACAAACTTTGTTAACCCTTGAGGTGTTAGAAGCATAGAAGCATAGAAGATTGACGGCAGAAAAAGACCACCTGGTCCATCTAGTCTTCCCTTTTATTATCCTTTTATTGTTGTCTTAGGATAGATACATGTTTATCCCAGGCATGTTTAAATTCAGTTACTGTGGATGTATCAACCACCTCTGCTGGAAGTTTGTTCCAAGCTTGTTCCAAGGTGTTCCACAAGAATTAATGGAAAATGGAGGTGAAATTTCAAAATTTCACTTTTTTGGTAGATTATTCATGTTAATAATTTTTTTCTTGCAAAACAGCAAGGGTTAACAGCGAACTAAACCTCAATATACATTACTCTGATTCTGCAGTTTACAGAAATACCCCATATGTGGTGGTAAAAGTCTCTATGGGTTTGTGGCAGTGGTCAGAACTAAAGGAGCGCCATACGGATTTTGGAGGCAAATTTTGCTAGAATGGTTTTAGGCACCATTTTGTAATTGAGAGACCCTGACGTACCCCTACAGTGGAAACCCTCAAAAAGTGACCCCATTTTGGAAACTACACCCTTCAAAGAATATATTAAGGGGGGTACTGGCCACTTTGACCCCCTAAGCGTTTTATGGAATTTGGAAACACTTGGCTGTGAAAATGAAAAGTTTCATTTCTTCCAATAAAATGTTGCTTTAGCCCCAAATTTTTCATTTTCACAAGGGGTAAAAGGAGAAAAGCACCCCATAATTTGTTGCCCATTTTCTCCTGAATACGGCAACACCCCATATGTGGTGGTAAACTGCTGTGGGGCACATGGCAGGAATCAGAACAGAAGGAGCGCCATATGGATTTTACAACACAGACTTTGATGGATTGGTTTGCGGGAGCCATTGATTTTTATTTTTTTGAGTTATTGTCTTATGTGGGGGGCTCATTTTTTGCGGGACGAGATGATGGTTTGATTGGTACCATTTTGGGGTACATACGCCTTTTTGATCGTGTGGTATTACACTTTTTGTGAGGCAAGGTGAAAAAATGGCTGTTATGGCATAGTTTTAAAAAAAATTTTTTACAGCATTCGCCTGGGGGGCCATCTCATGTAATATTTTTATTAATACCTAATATGTCTATCTTTCTTTTTTACCTTTTTTTTTTTACAATTTTTTTTAACTTTTTTTTTTTAAATGTCTTTTTTTTTTACTTGAAACTTTTATTATTATTTTTTTTTAGGAAACTTTATTTTTTAACTTTTTTTCCACTTTATTTAAATTACTTTTGGTGGTCTGATCCCCTTTACAATGCATTACAATACTTTTGTATTGTAATGCATTGGCTGTAAGTGTATTACTCAGTGTAATACACTTACAGCCTGCTTCCTGTGCGATCCAGGGGGCTGGATCGCACAGGCACGCAGGGATAGCAGCCACGATGCCTAAGGAAGGCATCGGGCTGCTATCCGAGCCATCGGGTCCCCGTCACAGCAGTGCGGGGACCCGATGGCCCCCCCGCTCGCCATCCTGAACTCCCTTAACTCCCGCACACCACATGTGCCGCGGTCAGCGCTGACCGTGGCACATGAAGGGTTAATGTCGCATCAGTTTCACCGATGCTGGCGCATTCAGCAGGGGTCCGGCACCTGGGCACAGCCGGACCCCCGCCGCTCATCGGGCGGGCGCAGGAGCTACATGTACGGCTTTGGGACTTGCAGCAGTGATTTTTGCCCCGTACATGTACGGAGCTGTGAGTCTAAGGGTTAAGTGTCCTGCTTCCCACAATGAAAACAATTGACGAGTCTTTTCTGAACTGACCCTTTGCCTTCCTTAGCAGTGTAATCCCCCTTTCTGGGACAAGGGAGAGTGTGTGACTTAAAGGGGTTGTCTGCTTTTTTTTTTTAATATTGATAACCTATCCTCAGGATAAATCATCAATATCAGACTCCCTGCACCCCCGCTGATCAGTTGTTTGAAGAGAAAGCAGCGACTCCTTCCTATTCCCTTTAAAGGGTTTCTGTCACCAGTTTTTTGGGTATGAAGCAGGCTGAAATTAGAGATGTGCTAATGTCACCTGATTCTAAATATGTATATCTTTTATTTATTGGTGACCCCGTTTTTATATAATTTTAACTTTTATTTTATGTTAATAAGCCCTCCCTGATCCTAGAGGCTCCGTTTGCCCACCTTTAGAATAGCCCCCTTCGTCTTGAGTGACAGGGCCAGGCAGCTTTCTTCTCCTCCTGCCGGCCCTGTCCTCGGTCTAAGTCCCGCGCCTGGCCCGTTCCGTTCATTATTCGGCGCAGGCGCAGTGAGTGGTGGACGCTGGCAGGCTCCTGGCTTCTTCACTGCGCCTGCGCCAAAAACGTCACAGTCGAGCAAAGTGCAGGCCGAATAATGAACGGAACGGCACAGGCGTGGGACTTAGACCGAGGACAGGGCCGGCAGGAGGAGAAGAAAGCTGCCTGGCCCTGTCACTCAAGACGAAGGGGGCATTTCTAAAGGTGGGCAAACAGAGCCTCTAGGAGCAGGGGTAACGCCCCCCACTCCTAGAGGCTTATTAGCATAAAATAAAAGTTAAAATTATATAAAAACGGGGGCACCAATAAATAAAAGACATACATATTTAGAATCAGGTGACATTAGCACATCTCTGTCAGCCTGATTTCATACCCAAAAAAACTGGTGACAGAAACCCTTTAACATTACTATTCAGGTTTGGTTTAGTCCCTGTCTGTGCTTCACGTTCCTGTATAGCACTCACTTTTGCTTCTACATTCTTTTGCTTCATAGACCTCTTACTGTGATCAATGAATGCTGCTGCATTCCACAAATTATGTTTCTGTGAAGCGATCTGAACTGATACTAGGTCAAGGTAATGACATTTTCTCACAAAAGCCTAAGGCTTAAAGGGGTTGTCCAAGTTATGAAAAAAAAATATAGCACTGTAAATCTGATGGGCAGCAATGTATAACTAAGTTCAGCAAGTTTTAGGCAAAAAAAAATCTATATTTTCTCATTTCCCTGGTTCTCTTCTGGCCTTTGTTTACATGCAATAACAACAATTTCTGCCCCTCCCCCCTTCTCTACAAAGGCAGTGAATACAAGTGCTGAGTGACATGTCTGCCTGCTAGAATACTCAGCAGCATGTTGTATGTGTAGGACTACAGCTAAGTCCCAGCTGTACAATGACACTACTGATACACACAGGAAATTCTCCCTACCTGTTCTTGTACAATTCCTCTATAGCTCCTTGCCCAGCATTTGTCTCCTCTCACTGCTGCAGCTACTATTTGTTGTAAAGCCTTGAGCCCTCAGGGTGTTCTGGCTGAAGGGGTTAATGTTTTATCTGAAGGAATCCAGGGAGAGAGCAGATAGCAGGAGCCCGGCAAAGAAAGGGGGCGTGGCCAGTGACGTCTCATGTACAGACTGTTATCTGAACTCTGAGGCTTGTACACGAAACATCACAGACCAGGGAGATAAGCTGACATCACGGGTCATGTGACCCTCAGTCAACTCTGAGAAACCAGCAGCTTTAGAAACACAAAGTATATGGGAAAGTTGTTATACCTGACAAGTTAGAAACATATAAAAAACAAAAAAATAACTCGGACAACCCCTTTAAAAGAAAATGTCAAATTTTCACTTTTTTCCATATATTTTCCATTTTAATCAGTTTTCCTGTAACATAGCAAGTGTTAACAGCCAAGTAAACCTCAATGTTTATTAGCCTGATTATAAAGTTTACAGAAACACCTCATATGTGGTTGTAACTTGTTGTATGGGCACACAGGCCTCACAAGGAGCACCATATGGTTTTTAGAGGGCAGATTTTGCTGGTTTGGATTTTATGTGCCATGTCACATTTGAAGAGACTCTGATGTACCCCTACAGTGGAAACCCTCTAAAAGTGACATCATTTTGGAAACAACCATTCCAAGAAATTTTTCAAGGGGTATGGTGGGCACTTTGATCAAACAAACATTTCATAGAATTTAGAAACCCTTGGCTGTTAAAACAATATATATATATATTTTACAAGAAAATTTAATTTATGGTCCACTTTTCACAAGTGGTAACAGGAGAAAATGTACCTCAGAATTTGATGCCCATTTTCCCCTGAATAAGCAACACCCCTTAGGTGCATGTAAAATGCTGTATGAGCACACAGCAGAGCTCAGAAGGGAAGAAGCGACATATGGCTTTTGGAGAGCAGATTTTACTGGATTGTTTTATAAGCACCGTGTCACATTTGAAGAGACCCTGAGGTACCCCTACAGTGGAAAGTCCCAAAAAGTGATCCCATTTTGGAAATTATACCCCATGTCCTGATGTGAAGGGCAATATATCTCAAAAATATATCTGGAGGAAAAATGTCTTGAAACTCAAGCATGTTCATGGGATCAGTTACAGGGATAAATAGTTAAAGGGGTTCTCCGGGAATTAAAAAAACAAAAAGGCTTATATATTACTTTATTATAAATATATTCCCAAATACCTTTCATTAGTTATAATGGCTTGTTTTCACTAGAGAGCAATCATCAGGAGAAATAAAATGGCCGCTGTTCTATTAGTACACACAAAACCTGTCCTAATCACACAGCAGGACAAGTTACTTCACACAGATAAAGAGCTGCCTCATCCTCCTCTCTGCTTGTCAGGGATTATGATCCTGAATACAGTTTAATATAATCTTCAACTGAATCTCTGTAGGAAAAGAGTTCATCAGGAGACATGAAGCACAGAGAGGAGCGTGGGTATATGGATAACGAGCAGCAGCTCTTTTATGCAGTGTCCATTACCACAGTCTGTCCTGTCTGCCCTCTCTGTACTTCATGTCTCCTCATGAACACCTTTCCTTCAGAGATTCAGCAGAAGATCTTATCAGCTGTAATCAGGATCATAATCCCTGTCGAGCAGAGGAGGGTGAGGCAGCTCTTTACCTCATTGTTGTGAAGTAACTTGTCATCCTGTGTGATTAGGACAGGTTTTGTGTGTACTAATAGGACGGCAGCCATTTTATTTCTCTGATTGCTCCCCAGACAAAACAAGCCAATATAACTAATGAAATGTATTTGGGAATATATTTATAATAAAGTAATATTTAGGTATTTTCAGTTTCTTAATTCTCGGGCAACCCCTTTAAACATGTTTTATCACAGGGACTGGTTGTACAACGTTTCTTAGTACCATCAATCCCTATATGAGAGATGAGTGAGCCTTGCGACATTGGCGCACCATAACAGGACTCAACAGTAATAGGGCACAAGTCTGAACAAATAAATGAGAAATAGTGAATGAAACAAAATTAATAATCTAAAGAGGGGTGGTTGATAGACACACATCTTTGTTTTTTGCGGTGGGAGATACCTCTGAAGTAAAGTATTGGCCTCTCACTATCCATGGGATTTCACTGACAGAAGCTGAATGTTCTCCTTCTTCCCTGCCTTCAAAAATTAATTTTTTTGATGATGGTTTCCTGGTACAGGTACTGGTACGTGGCCTGATGGCAACTGATCTATACACAATGTATAAGTTATATATTGCAACTTGGACTAGATATACAATTTTTTTTATACCAGGTCCTGGAATTTCAAATAGCCTGATAGGGATTAATTATCTGGTTAGCAAGGTCAACACTCCCTCCTCATGAACTCGTTGTATGCCAGAATGCAAATTGGCTTTGGAGTTTCAGCAGATCTGCCGCACATGGGGACAGGAGGGCTCTGCTTATCGTGTATGGTTATCAGCATATAGACATCTTTTTTTCACTATATTTTAAGAAGACCACCCTGTCACTGGACAGCGCCATGCTTTCGCCAGTTTTCAGCCTTTGCCCTAAAAGGAACAACCTACACTTCTAACCCCCCCATAATATGGACGGGTAAGAAAGGTACTCTCCACAACCTAAAGAGTCTAAATAGATTAAGAATATATATTTTATTGAAAGCATATACAAATTAGTACAAAAGTATAATCCAATTGATAAGACAAATGGGATACATAAGACCACACAGTGCTGGCTGGAGACATGGGTTACGGCTGTCCGCCTCCTCCAAAAAGATGTTATACATGTCAATCTATGGATAAGTATATACTTCCATCACTACATTCCATGATAGAAAGTCATAACACATAATCCTCACACTATAGTAATAAATATAGTCGCCAGGATATTGTCATCCAAACGAGTACACACAGATATTCACAAGTAATGAGACTCACCAAGCGACATGATTGGGGATTACAAAACTCAACATCTATTACCCTGATTCTGCAATTATGTTTTTGTGTCTCCATTTTCTGAACGTTGTTTTTTTTTAATTTTTCTGCTGATCGTCTTGTGCAGGGGTTCGTTTTTTGCAGGAATAGTTGATGTTTTTATTTGTACCATTTTTAGGTACATATGATTTTTTGATCATTCAATATTATACTTGATGGGGAAAGGTGACCAAAAAATTGGTTGTTTTGACACAGTTCTTATTTTTTGTTTTTTTTACCGCGTTCACCTGTGATGGTAGCTCATGTGATATTTTTATAGAGCAGGTGGTTACGGACGTGTCAATACCTATTATGTGTAATTTTTTTATTTATTTAAGTTTTACACAATAAAAGCATTTTTGAAACAAAAAAAATATGTTTTAGTGTCTCCATAGTCTGAGAGCCATAGTTTTTTTTATTTTTTGCAAAATTGTCTTAGGTAGGGGCATACACCTTTTCGATTGCTTGGTGTCGCACTTTTTGTGATGTAAGACAACAAAAATGGCTTTTTTGGCACACAATCAACAATGAGGGGAAAGGAACTTTTTTTTTACTTGACACTTTATTTTTTATTATTAAAAACACTTTTTTGTATCTTTTCTATTTTTTTACTTTATTTCTGTCCCACTCTGGGCTGGATCTCCTCAGCTTCTGTAGAAGGCAGGTCCCAATGCCTCTGCAAGGCATCGGGCTGCCTTCTCACCCATCGGGTCCCCATCACCACGGAGCAGGGACCCGATGGGATCCCTCACCCGCCGCAAACACTGTCTATGTTGCGGTCAGCGCTGACCGCAGCATAGAAGGGGTTAATCTGCCGGGGCATCCACAGTGGCCCTATAGTGTCATCCACAGTGGCCCCATTACAGTGACATCCACAGTGCCCCCATAACAGTGACATGCACAGTGCCACCATAACAGTGACATGCACAGTTCCCCCATAACAGAGACATGCACAGTGCGCCCATAACAATGACCTCCGCAGCGCCCCCATAACAGTGACATCCACAGTCCTCTCACAACAGTTGTGAGAACAGTGACATCCACTGTACCCCCATAACATAAAAATTTTACATCAACAGCGACCCCATCACAGTGACAACTACAATACTCCAATAACAGTGACATCCACAGTGCCCTTATAAACATTGACATACACAGTGCCTCCATAACAGTAACATGTACAGTGCCCCCATAAAAGTGACAACCACAGTGCTCCCATAACAGTGACATCCACAGTGGCACCATAACAGTGGCATCCACAGTGCCCCCATAATAGTGGCAACCACAGTGGCTCATAGGAGTGCCATCCACAGTGGCTCATAAGAGTGTCATCCACAGTGCCACCATAACAGTGACATCCACTGTGCTCCCATAACACTGACATCAACAGTGCCCCCATAACACTGACATCAACAGTGCCCCCATAACATAGACATTTTACATAAATAGTGACCTCATCACAGTGACAGCTACAGTGCTCCATTCTCTGCCATCAAAGAGCCGGATCTCTGTGCCACAGATGTAAAAGTAGCCTTAGTGCCCTGCACAGTAGTTATACCTGATTTGTGCCCTCACACAATTATAGTATTCTCCCTTATTAGGCTTTTCTAACCTTGGGAGGTATGCCAATTGTAATGAAAAGTCGTCTGCACTTAGACATACAGTTGTGTACTTCCATATACTTTATTGTTTATTTTTTTAAATATAATGGAAAACAGACCTCCCAAATCTGATTTTAGGTGGGACTACACAATTAGTACTGGAAGAACATATCCAACTCCACAACTGCATTCAAAAAATGTGCAGCAGTCCTGCTATACTGTCTATGGACAGTAGGTGGCAGTAGCGGCAAATGCATGTACACTCCTCTTCCACATCAACGTGATCTTGTAAAAAAATACTATATGCTTTATGTAGCAAAAGAAACAAATAACGTGTAGTTAATGAACCAGTTCACATGAGTGTGCGCTCAAATTAAGATTCAGACAAGTCCCAGTTGCCAAAGGAATCCCACATGTAGTAGAGAGAAACATATCTTTAGTATGGATGGATGTATATGAATAAAAGGAACACGTCACACAAAAAGCTGATATACATGTCATATATGTTCAATACATGAAGCTTTTAGCAAAAAGGATAAGCAGTCACTCTTAACATTCAATTAGGCAATTTATACGATAGGAAAAATTTTATTCCCTGACCGGGAATCGAACCCGGGCCGCGGCGGTGAGAGCGCCGAATCCTAACCACTAGACCACCAGGGAAGCTTGCTAAAGCAGGCATCACAAAGCTTATGAGTAGAGCTCCAGGGTCGTGTTCTTCATTCCAGTTTGTTACTTCATACAGGCAGGCAGCTGTTGGCGTGAGATGTTCATTGTCCTGTGTATTTTTACTAGGCTGTGAACAAAGTGAATATAGAGAGTATTTTTTCTCTTTTTAATGTCAGTTTTACATGCCTTATTTTTCACCCTGTAAGACGCACCTGCCCATAAAATGCACCTAGGTGTTAGAGGAACAAATTAAGAAAAAATATATTTTTCATCAGACCCCCAATGTTAATCAGACCTCAGATCAGATCCCCAATGTTAATAAAATCCCCAATTAGACCTCAGCTCAGACCCCAATGTTAATAAGACCTCTATTCAGACCTCAGATCAGACCCAAATATGCATAAGACCCTAATTCAAACCTCAAATCAGACCCCTATATTAATCAGACAGCAGTGCAGACAAAAAATAAATCAACTTACATCTCTGGACGCCGCTCCGCTCCTTACATCCAGCGCTCTTGCTGTTCTTCCTACCTAGCTGTTCTGTGCCTGGACGTCACACAGTATAAGGTCACAGAGCGCCGACGTTCTCACGTTGTGAGCCATCACAGCACAGCGAGCAGCTGAGGAAGACCAGTAGACGGTGAATACAGAGCCAGGAGAGTGCTGCAGTCACCACTTCCCGATCCTCCTGTACTAATGAGCGCTTCGATATTGGAAGCGCTCATTAGCATTCACCCCTTAAGACACACCAACATTTTCCAGCCCACCTTGGGTGGGGTGGGGGTTATGCATCTTACAGGGTGAAAAAATTGTTTGGTATATTTTTACATTTTTTTACACTGTGTGCTGTACGCCTCTATTGCAGCATCATAGAAATTAATGGGTCCGCATCCAACCAGCAAGAAATGTGGATCGGATGTGGACAAAAAATACAGTTGTGTGCATGAGGCCTCAAGCGGATGTGCCAAGCAGGTGTGCACATAGGTTTTTTGCTGCCTGAGGCAAAAATTGAAATTGCGCCCTCCTCCATGCCAAATTCTCAATCCAAACTCTCCCACCAAGTCTTACAACAGGGGGAGAATTATATACTGGCTCTACAAGGGAGGGGAGGAGCATTATATACTGGTATTAAGTGGAGGAGCCTTATCAATATATTGGCCCTACAGAGGGAGAATTACATTGTATATACTGGCACTATAGGGGTATTATATACTGGCACTACGGGGAGCAGGGGGCATGATATACCAGCTTTACGGGGAGACAAAGGAGCATTATATATACTGGCACTATATATAATGACCTTTGTCTTTTTTAACCATATCAACTATGTAACTATATATTTATTTAATCACTGTATGGTGGTAATATTTGGTACTTGTAGTACTTGTGGTAATATTGGACCACTGTGATGGTCATTTATTAAGCCTGGCGTTTAAGACGCTGATCTTAATATCCCCTATAGCTGGCGGTGGATCTCAGTTATGTAGAGGCGCAGAACCTTTAAACCGCAATCTGTGTCAGAAATATAGTGGGGAAAAAAAGTATTTAGTCAGCCACCAATTGTGCAAGTTCTCCCACTTTAAAAGATGAGAGAGGCCTGTAATTGACATCATAGGTAGACCTCAAATCCAGAAAATCACAGTCTGATTTTTAAAGAATTTATTTGCAAATTATGGTGGAAAATAAGTATTTGGTCACCTAGACACAAGCAAGATTTCTGGCTCTCACAGGCCTGTGACTTCTTCTTTAAGAGGTGCCTCTGTCCTCCACTCATTACCTGTAGTAATGGCACCTGTTTGAACTTGTTATCAGTATAAAAGACACCGGTCCACAACCTCAAACAGTCACACTCCAAACTCCACTATGGTAAAGACAAAGAGCAAAAGAGCTGTCGAAGGACACCAGAAACAAAACTGTAGACCTGCACCAGGCTGGGAAGACTGAATCTGCAATAGGCAAGTAGCTTGGTGTGAAGAAATCAACTGTGGGAGCAATAATTGGAAAATATAAGACATACAAGACCACTGATAATCTCCCTCGATCAGGGGCTCCACGCAAGATCTCACCCCGTGGGGTCAAAATGATCACAGAAAATCCCAGAACCACACAGGAGGACCTAGTGAATGACCTGCAGAAAGCTGGGACCAACGTAACAAAGGCTACCGTCAGTAACACACTACGCCGCCAGGGACTCAGATCCTGCAGTGCCAGAGGTGTCCCCCTGCTTAAGCCAGTACATATCCTGGCCCGTCTGAAGTTTGCTTAGAGAGCATTTGGATGTTCCAGAAGAGTATTGGGAGAATGTCATATGGTCAGATGAAACCAAAGTAGAACTGTTTGGTAGAAACACAACTGCGAAGCATGGTGGTGGCAACATCATGCTTTGGGGCTGCTTCTCTGCAAATGGAACCAGGATGACTGATACATGTACATGAAAGAATGAATGGGGCCATGTATCGTGAGATTTTGAGTGCAAACCTCCTTCCATCAGCAAGGGCATTGAAGATGAATCATGACAATGATCCCAAGCACACCGCCAGGGCAAGGAAGGAGTGGCTTCGTAAGAAGCATTTCAAGGTCCTGGAGTGGCCTAACCAGTCTCCAGATCTCAATCCCATAGAACAGTGGCCCCCAACCTTTTTTGCACCAAGGCCGGTTTCTCGCTAGACAATTTCCCCAGGGCCCGGGGGGGGGGCACTGCGGTTGTTGGGGGGTGGAGCATAGTGCCCCCACACAGTAGTTATAGTAGCATAGTGCCCCCCACACAGTAGTTATAGTAGCATAGTGCCCCCCACACAGTAGTTATACCAGTATAGTGCCCCCACACAGTAGTTATACCAGTATAGTGCCACCCACACAGTAGTTATACCAGTATAGTGCCCCCCACACAGTAGTTATAGTAGCATAGTGCCCCCACACAGTAGTTATAGTAGCATAGTGCCCCCACACAGTAGTTATAGTAAGCATAGTGCCCCCACACAGTAGTTATAGTAGCATAGTGCCCCCACACCGTAGTTATAGTACCATAGTGCCCCCCACACAGTAGTTATAGTAGCATAGTGCCCCCACACCGTAGTTATAGTAGCATAGTGCCCCCCACACAGTAGTTATAGTAGCATAGTGCCCCCACACAGTAGTTATAGTAGCATAGTGCCCCCACACAGTAGTTATAGTAGCATAGTGCCCCCACACCGTAGTTATAGTAGCATAGTGCCCATAGTGCTCCTCTCCTTCAGTTTTGTACAATAAAAAAAACCAAACACTTATACTTACCTCCATCAGCCTGGCAGTGCTGCAATGCAGGCCTCCTCCAGCCTGTGTCCCGCTCTGCGCGGCTCAGGCGGCGCGATGACGTCATAGCACCGCCTGAGCTGGCCTCTGATAGGCTACAGGCACTAGGCCTGCAGCCTATCAGAGGAACGGGCAGGGGAGACGCCTCTCCCTCCCCTGCCCCACCGCAGCACAGGCATCTGTATAGCCGTCCTGAGGATGGCGATACAGATGACTATGGAGATGAGCGCTTCCACAACGGAAGCGCTTATCTCCTTGTCCCCTGCCACCGCCGCGGCCCGGCAGACATCGATTCAGGGCCTGGTCCTGGGCCGCGGCCCGGTGGTTGGGGACCGCTGCCATAGAAAACCTTTGGAGGGAGTTGAAAGGCCGTGTTGCCCAGCGACAGCCCCAAAACATCACTGCTCTAGAGGAGATCTGCATGGAGGAATGGGCCAACATACCAGCAACAGTGTGTGCCAACCTTGTGAAGACTTACAGAAAACGTTTGACCTCTGTCATTGCCAACAAAGGATGCATGACAAAGTATTGAGATGAACTTTTGTTATTGACCAAATATTTATTTTCCACCATAATTTGCAAATAGATTCTTTAAAAATCAGACAATGTGATTTTCTGGATTTGTTTTCTCATTTTGTCTCTCATAGTTGAGGTCTACCTATGATGTCAATTACAGGCCTCTCTCATCTTTTAAAGTGGGAGAACTTGCACAATTGGTGGCTGACTAAATACTTTTTTTCCCTACTGTACGCCTAATAAAAGTGCATTTCTGGTTAGTAAATGACCCCCTATATACGTATATTACATTTTGGGGCCCCCAAAATGTATCGTCCACATATTGTCTAAAACCAACCCTGACCACTGTACTCAGCTATCTCCGTCAGATAAAGAGAGGCAAGCATGTTCAGGCTGGTAGATTCACTATGAATTTGCAAATTCCTCACTGCTAATCCACAGCAATGTACAATTCCATACATGTGAACAAGATCTTTAAAATCCATCCACACGTAACAGAAAAATTCCACATAAAATATCAGCATGCTAAAAATGCTCACAATAGGTGTTGTGTGACTTCCAGAAATAATGAGTAACTAAGCTCGAAAGGGTTTAGTAAAACATAGAAACCTCACTCACCTTTTGAAAGTCTTGTTCCTGCAGGACATCTCTCATCCTTGACTTTTTAGGTCATTGCTGGTCCAGAGGTCATGACGTTTCATATCTGCTGATTTGACCGCTTCGACAAATCAATGGTCTCAACAGTGATGTGTGCCCGAATGGCATATAACCTCAGTTGTTCAGATGATGTTGTCCTGCTTCTTTCCAGATCCTCAACAGTTTTCACATCTTTCTGCTTTGACCTGAAGAAATCAACAAACTTTCTTCCTCTAGGATGGAGTTTCCTACTAATGGTGGTGTTTTTGTGTTTTTTTCGCTGAATTTGAGGTGAAACAAAGTCTCAACTATAAGCAGGTATGGTGAAAAATATTATTCTTGAAAGACTAAACCACACTTGGTCTTCAATTTCCAAAAGAAGACATCCATGCATTATTAGGGTGCCTTCACACATGGCAGGTTTTTTTTAAGAAAATTTCTGCAACTGAAAATCGATTCCATTCATCTAAATGTGATTGTTTTGGCAGGAACAAAATCTGCTAGGTGTGAATACCCTAATATGTTTTCACATCTCTGTGCTCCAGCCTGCAAATTGCTCTGCATCTGATTATAACTATACCACCCTTGAGACTTCTGCTTGACTTGGATTGTGTTTGTCCCACGGGTTCCGCTGTCTCTGTTCCAGGGCATGTAAAAAAGACTTTAATCCATCATAATTTTTATATGTGGTTTTCAGTGGATCAGTTTTTCCTGCTGTAGTCAAACTACAGTAGGAAAACCACTGCAGAACACCACAGGACCACCACGAGAGGGTATGCTGTGCTTTTAAAAACCTGTGATCATAGGAAATCTGAAAATCGCAGCAATTAATCAGATTGCTTCTTTATTTTTCTTACCTATAAATGTCAAGTGGTTGCTATGGTAACTCTGAGGTGTCACAGAAACATGAGGTGTTGTCATAGGAACATATGGGTAAAAAAACCCAACGTGACTGACCTTTAAAACATAGCTTTTATTAGGGAGCGGTGAGTATTAGTTTTGCTGCTTAGACCATCAACTGAGTGACATCAACAAAGATGCAGGTACTACTCCTGAGGAGGTCACATAAACAGCGCACATGTAGGGGTTCTTCTGCCACCCAATTGGTGCCCAAATTAAGATATATACTACTAGTACTTTAAAATCTTTGTTTGTATTTTTGCTTACCTGATTTTTGTAGGCTTCTTGGATTGTGATAAGTTTATGCCTATGCATTGTGATTTGGAGTTTTTTTTAGTATTACAGTATTTTATTATTGTCCGTGGTGGCATTGATATAACTGGTTGCTCACCAAGTTGGGAAGTCCTGACTATATTGGGAGTCAGGGATTTTTCTACTATGCAGCGGAGTGTGGGCCTTAATATTTTTGCATCTTTCTAATGAAGTGCAGTATCTGGTGCATGTTTTCTTGCCTTTTTTTTTTTGCTTATGTTTTAGGACTCTATGAAATAGCCTAATGCAAACTGAATGTGGGAGGAACAATCGTTACCACCGTTGTTCCTCCCTCATTCTGTTCTGTTATCGACAGCATATCCCTGATTGCACAGTGCTTTGTGCTGCTGATAATCAGGCATCTTTCATCCTGATAAAAGATGCCCATCAGCCGATAAACATGGTTGCTCGGCTACTCGATTATATAGGCCAAATATTAGGAAAATGCATTCCTATTAATGATTGTTCCCAATAATTGGCTCAAAAATCTTGCAGTCTATTAGGGCCCTAATACATGTTGACTAACACTCACGCATACATGTGTGGTGCCCATTTATTACATGTGAGCAAGGATGCAGTGATGTCACAAGTGCCCAGCCTGGGTATCCTAGGCATTCTTAGATGGTTCCTATATTATCTATATTCTTGTGTAGTAATGATGGCATCAAAGTGAGAAGCAGGATGGACGAGCAATCAGAATAGTAATACAGTGTAACCTCTTTGAGATGACCACCAAAAATTGCGTTGTGGTCTTCTAGGCATTGTGGTCTTCTAAGTATATATGGCCAGGATGTAGAGATGAGCGAATCAATTCTAAAATTCAGAAATTCAAGGCAAATTTTTCAAAAAATTCTGATTCTACCAAACCTGAATTCTGTATGATACGATTCAGTATAATGAAAGAGAGAGAGAGAGAGAATGCAGGTCAGGATGTAGAAATGAGCGAATCAGTTGTAAAATTCAGAAATTCAACCCAGATTTTTCAAAATATTCTGATTCTACTGAGCCCAAATTTTGTGTGATCCAATTCAGTAGAATGAATGTGAAAGAGAGAGAGAAAGAGAGAATGTAGGCCAGGATATGGAGATGATTGAACTGATTCTAATATTCAGAAATTGGACTCAAATTTAAAAAAAAAAAGATATTACTGAAGTTGAAATTTGATTTCATTCAGTAGAATGAGAGTGAGAGAGAGAAAGAAAGTGAGAATGCAGGCCAGGATATAGAGATAAGCAAATCAACTCTAAAATTCAGACATTTGACCCACATTTTAAAAAAAAAATTGGATTCTACCCAGGGGCGCACCTACAGGGGGGGTCCAGCGGGTCTGGACCCCCCCTAGAACCATAAAGAAATTTTTTTTTTTTTTTTAATACCTCAGGTCCGCACCGCAATCGCCACAGGCGGCGCGGCCCTGGTTTGTTTTTTGGGGGCGGCAGCAGCGCTAAAGAGGAGAGGGGAGAGAGGTTTTTCTCCTACCTCTCCTCTGCGCTGCTGTAATGTCGTATCTGATTGGTGGAGAAGCAGAGGGCGGAAGCTGCTTCTCCACCAATCATTTCAAGCCCCCGCTCCAGAGCCCCATGTGACTGGCTGCCCGGCCAGTCCTTCCACCGGGCAGAACAGCCATCCAGCCGGACCTCGCTCCCGCCGGAACAGCCATCCGGCCAGCCGACCTCCTGCTGCAGCAAGAGAAAATGGTGAGTCTGTGCCCCCCCTGCCTTGTATTGTGCCCCCCCTGCCTTGTATTGTGCCCCCCCGCCCTGTATTGTGCCCCCCCTGCCCTGTATTGTGCCCCCCTGCCCTGTATTGTGCCCCCCCTGCCCTGTATTGTGCCCCCCCCTGCCCTGTATTGTGCCTGCCTGCCCTGTATTGTGCCTCCCTGCCTGTACCGTGCCCTCTGCCCTGTACCGTGCCTCCCTGCCCTGTACCGTGCCCCCCTGCCCTGTATTGTGCCCCCCCTGCCCTGTATTGTGCCCCCCCTGCCCTGTACCGTGCTGCTCTGTACCGTGTCGCCCCGGCCCTGTATTGTGCCCCCCCTGCCCTGTACCGTGCCGCCCTGCCCTGTACTGTGCCCTTGTCTTTTACCATGCCTCCTGTACCGTGCCCTGTACTAGGGTTGCACGATATATCGAAAACTTGGTACGGTTTCGGTACCTAGTGTGGTACCGAAGCTCGATACCGAGTTTTCTTGCCATCCGATACTTAGAACATGGCGTGCGCATCACTTTGATGCGGTTGCCATGGTCTAATATCTGCCGCGCTGCCAGGGGCCCCGCGCCCCCCTCAGTTCAGCCCACCCAGGTCCCAGCCACTTAAAAAAAAAATCATACTTACCTGTTCTGGCCGCCGCTGTCCTCACTGGTTCCGCGCTCCACCTTCTTCCCTGGCGTGCACTATGACCTGACGCTATGACCTGATGCAGCGTCAGGTCATAGTGAGCGCCGGCAGGCAAGAGAGTGGAGCGGGGAACCTGAGGACAGCGGCGGCCAGAACAGGTAAGTATGATTTTTTAAAGTGGCTGGGTGGGCTGATCTGAGGTCTGAGGGGGGCACAAGACGCTGATCTGAGGTCTGATGGGGGCACATTGTGTTGATCTGAGGGGGGGCCACAAGACGCTGACCTGAGGTCTGATGGGGGCACATGGGGGCACATTGTGTTAATCTGAGGTCTGATGGGGGCACAAGACGCTGGTCTGATGGGGGCACAAGACGCTGACCTGAGGTCTGATGGGGGCACAAGACACTGACCTGAGGTCTGATGGGGGCACAAGATGCTGACCTGAGCTCTGATGGGGGCACAAGACGCTGACCTGAGGTCGGATAGAGCCACAAGACGCTGACCTGAGCTTTGATGGGGGCACATTGTGTTGATCTTAGGTCTGATGGGGGCACAAGACGCTGATCTGAGGTCTGATGGGGGCACAAGACGCTGATCTGAGGTCTGATGGGGACACAAGACGCTGATCTGAGGTCTGATGGGGACACAAGACGCTGATCTGAGGTCTGATGGGGGCACAAGACGCTGACCTGAGCTCTGATGGGGGCACATTGTGTTGATCTGAGGTCTGATGGGGGCGCAAGACGCTGATCTGAGGTCTGATGGGGGCACAATGTGTTGATCTGAGATTTATTATCCCTGTACAGTGACATCACTGTGTTTATTAGCCCTGTACGGTGACATCACTGTGTTTATTATCCCTGTACAGTGACATCGCTGTGTGTATTATCCCACTGCAGGAAGAGGTAAGTGGTCTGTGTTTGTGTGTTTGTTTTCTATTTTTCAGGGTCATGAATGCAGAGGACTACGTCGGATTCGGTGGACTACGTCGGACCAGCTTTTTTTTTTTTTTTTTTTAATAAAATGGTCAAACAGGGGTCTGGGGGAGTGTTTATTTCAATAAAATGTTTTATACTTGTGTGTGTGTATTTTTTTTTACAATACTACAGTTTTAGTAATTATGGCTATCTACAGACGGCCCTGATTACTAATACTGGGCTTAGTGCTTGCCGGTATGGCAGGCCAGCACTAACCCCAACATCTATTACCTCGGCACCCACCGCCACCAGGGGTGCCGGGAAGAGCCGGGTACCCACAGGACCGGACCTTCTAAATTGAGGGTCTGGCTCTGGGGCGGCTGCAGGCTGGTACCATTAGGCTGGGAAGGGCCAATAACCGTGTCCCTTCCCACCCTGGTAGTGCCAGGCTGCAGCTGCTGGTTGTATCTGGCTGGTGAAGGAAAAAAGGGGGGGACCCCATGCCATTTTTTTTTTCAAAAATTTCATTATTTAAAAAAAAATGGCGTGGGGTCCCCCCCTTTTTTCCTTCACCAGCCAGATACAACCAGCAGCCTGGCACTACCAGGGTGGGAAGGGACAGGGTTATTGGCCCTTCCCAGCCTAATGGTACCAGCCTGCAGCCGCCCCAGAGCCAGACCCTCAATTTAGAAGGTCCGGTCCTGCGGGTACCCGGCTCTTCCTGGCACCCCTGGTGGTGGTGGGTGCCGAGGTAATAGATGTTGGGGTTAGTGCTGGCCTGCCATACCGGCAAGCACTAAGCCCAGTATTAGTAATCAGGGCCGTCTGTAGATAGCTGTGATTACTAAAACTGTAGTATTGTAAAAAAAAATACACACACACAAGTATAAAACATTTTATTGAAATAAACACTCCCCCAGACCCCTGTTTGACCATTTTATGAAAAAAAAAAAAAGCTGGTCCGACGTAGTCCACCGAATCCGACGTAGTCCTCTGCATTCACGACCCTGAAAAATAGAAAACAAACACACAAACAAAGACCACTTACCTCTTCCTGCAGTGGGATAATAAACACAGTGATGTCACAGTACAGGGATAATAAACACAGTGATGTCACAGTACAGGGATAATAAACACAGTGATGTCACAGTACAGGGATAATAAACACAGTGATGTCACCGTACAGGAATAATAAACACAGTGATGTCACAGTACAGGGATCGGCGTCTCGTGCCCCCATCAGACCTCAGGTCGGCGTCTCGTGCCCCCATCAGACCTCAGGTTCTTCTTTATTTTGGCGAGGTATCGTATCGGTATCGAACTCAAAATTCTGGTATCGTGACAACCCTGCACTGTACCGTGCCGCCCTGCCCTGTACCGTGCCTCCTGCCCTGTACCATGCTTTCTGCCCAGTACCTTGCCTCCTGCCCTGTACCGTGCCTCCTGCCCTGTACCATGCTTTCTGCCCAGTACCATGCCTCCTGCCCTGTACCGTGCCTCCCTGCCCTGTACCGTGCCTCCCTGCCCTGTACCGTGCCTCCCTGCCCTGTACCGTACCGCCCTGCCCTGTACCATGCTTCCTGCCCTGTACCATGCCTCCTGCCCTGTACCATACCGCCCTGCCCTGTACCGTACCGCCCTGCCCTGTACCGTGCCGCCCTGCCCTGTACCATGCCTCCTGCCCTGTACCATGCTTTCTGCCCTGTACCTTGCCTCCTGCCCTGTACCTTGCCTCCTGCCCTGTACCGTGCCCCCTGTCCTGTACCGTGCCTCCCTGCCTGTACTGTGCCATTTTCTTACTGGCATTTGGCACTATATTGGCATAATTTGGGGGCACTATGGGGCATCTGGTGGCTCTAAAGGGGCATATTGTTTACTGGCACATTATAGGGGGCACGATAGAGGAGATTGGAGCATGTGGTGGCACTATAGGGCCTCATTTGGGGGCATCTGGTGGCTCTAAAAGAGTCACTTTTTTACTGCCACATTATGGGGGGGCACTATGGCATTTGGCACTAAGGGGTAATTTTTTTCTGTCACATTATGGGAGGTACTATAGGGCAGAGCAGCACTATAGGGGCATCATTTGCAGGCACTATGGGGTCATCTGGTGGCTCTAAAGGGGCATTTTATACTGGTACTTTATAGGGGGCACTATGGCATCTGGCACTAAGTGGGCAATTTTTACTGGCACATTATGGGGGAGAGGAGCACTATAGGGGCCTGTGATGGGGCAGTAAGAAGGGGCATTTTTTACTGGCATATTATGGGGAACACTATGGGGGAGAGGAGCACTATGAGGGCATTTACTGGGGCACTATATAGGGGTATTTTATACTGGTATACATTATTGGGATATTAGCTCAACTGCGGGCACTAAGCTGTGGTATTATTGTGAGCTTTACTACTACTGGGGGGCTATGGGGAACATGATGTCTAGTATGGGCACTATGGGGACATTATTACTACTAAGTGTGGTCTGGCAGATAATTATTTCTATTGGTGGGATTTTGGGGAGCACTGTTACTTTTGGGGGGCACCCTGGCATAATATCATTAGTCTAGGTGCAGTTATTTTTTAGAACACTGTGTGCCAATAATTAATAAAGGGGGCACTATCTGTGTGGTAGTAGTATTTTTCAGGGGACAGTTTCTGCAGTATAGTATGGGGGAGCACAGCGGGCACAGTATTGGGGGTGGCAGGATGAGGTGTTCAGAAGATGTAAAGATGATGGAAATGTGGGAAACTAATGTCTGTTTGTATCTCTGCAGAGACGAGAGATGGCTGAAAAATCTTCATGGCGGTCTGGTCCGAATGGAGAAGATGAGGAAAGAGAACGTCTACAACAGAGCAGACACCACTGGATGTACGAGGTATGTGGGGCGCTGTGTAGGAGAGGCGATGCTCCGGCTCCTCCCTCTGCCATTTACAGAAGGAGGATTCAGAGCTGGGTGAGGATGACCAAAGGGGGTCAGCAGGGCACAGGCAGGTGGCAGATGGTGGGGGGGGGGACGCTCAGGCCTGGAGCAGGATCTGGGGAGGGAGGAGAGTGGAGGATCTTCCTGGCTGTAGCCTGCTGTTGTATATTGTATAATGTGAAGCAGGCAGTGCAGCCAGGACACGTCCTCCCCTCTCCATATGATGTATAGAACTGGGCCTCAACCATATCATTTCAGCTGTAGTGTTTGTTGGGAGTGGTCTATTAGATATGGGAGGGGCTTTTAATAATGGGCGGGGCCTATTTTTCGCCGCGGCGCGCTACGCAACTTTACTCTGCTATTATGTCTTTAATGTATGTGGGCGTGGAGAAAAATAGCCCCACCCACAAGACGCCACACCCTTTTTCCTTTTCGGACCCCCCCTAGAAAAAATTCCTGGGTGCTCCCCTGATTCTACCCAACCTTAATTTAGTGTGATTTGATTTGGTAGAATGAGAATGGCCAAATTGATTCTAAAATTCAGAAATTGGACCCAAATTTTTCAGAATATTATGATTATACCAGGGGCGAATTTGGTGTGAATCAATTCTGTAGAATGTGAATTTTTTTTTTTTTTACAAATTCTGATTCTATGGAACCCAAATTTTTGTGATTCAATTCGGTAGAATGAAAGAGAGAGGGAGGGAGAAAGAGAGAGTGCAATTCTACCAGGACAAAACTGTATGGGGATGTATGGGGAAACTGAAAATCTGTCACATCCGAAATCTAGTCTGGTCTTCTCAAAGAGGTGGTCTTCTGGATAGGCTTTGCTGAGCGTGTATTATTGTAATATGTTGTGGAAACAGATTTGTGTCCGGTATAGGTCTTATCTCACTAATGTATTAAAACAGCAGGAGAAAAAAAGCAAGCAATGTTTAATGTGCACATTTAGAGCAGACCCAAGGCTTGCTCAGCTTAATGTTTCATCTCCGTATTCTCAGGAGAGCAGAGCTCCACTGTTGAAATGGACTGATGGCTTCGAGTGAATGCAATCCAGCAAACGTGGAGTGCTGGTGATTAGCAGAAATGACATTACAGCAACGCGGACCACAATACCATACAGTTAAAGGGACACTGCAGTGAAACGTTTGCAGGGAGCTTTTCCTCATAATAATTATTTATCCAAGTTTAATAGTGAGTGGCCCAAATATATGTTGGCCCATATTTAGCAATGCAGGCAGCAGCATGCAGACAACACTTTGAGATCTCCTTTTTAAAGGAGTTTCAGCTTCTCTACTACACAATGATCGGCTGCTACTGAATAGCTGCCCATGTAATTCATGAATACACTGGGAGAGATTTATAAAACTGGTGTAAAGGATAACTGGCTTAGTTGCCATTAGAAACCAATTAGATTCATCCTTTCATTTTCCAAAGGAGCTCTGAAAAACAAAAGGTGGAATCTGATTGGTTGCTATGGGCAACTAAGCCAGTTTTCCTTTGCACAAGTTTTGATAAATCTCCCCCACTGCAGCCAGCCATGGAGGTAACTGCATTTATTTTCCTTTGGCACCTTGGGGCAACATGGGGGGTTATTATTATAACAGGGGGGGGGGGGGTACTATGGCTACATTAGTACTAGGCATATTTTTACTGGGATACATTAAGGGGGCTTTATTGCTTCTGTGGGCACTATAAGGGGAGTTTTTTTATTATTGGGACACATTATTGGGTCTTTATTACTAATGGGGGCACTTATAGGGGGCATTAATACTACTGGGGCACTATAGACAGGTATTATTACTTCTAGGCCATACTATAGGGGCTTTATTATAACTGGGGCACTGTGGTTGATGTCATTACTACTTTAGGGGATATTAGTACTACTGGGGGTATTATAAGGGGGCATATTTACTACTGGGGCACAGAGTGGGGACTTTATTATTACTGGGGGCTCTATGGTGGGCATTATTACTTCTGGGACACTATGATGGGCTTTATTACTACTGAGGCACTATAGCTGGCATAGTACTATCTAGGGGCCCTATAGCTGGTCATTATTACTACTGGAGACATTATGGTGAGCTCTATTATTACTGGGGACACTGTAGGGTGAATTATTACTACTGGTGGCATTATGGTGGGCTTTATTACTACTAGGGGACTATGGGGAACATTATTACCACTCTGGAACCATTATTACTATTGGGGCACAATTACAGAATACTCTGGAAGCGAATTATTATTATTGGTGGGACCTTTGGGAGAGATATTGCTGTGGGAACCCTGGCACAATATCAGATTAGCATGATTATTTTGGGGGGACATTATGTTTATGGCATTATTATTGTCAGGGGCACTATTTGCTGGGCACAAATATTTTTGAGGGCATTATGTAACAATAATTTTTGAAGGAAGCATGATTTATGTGGTGCTAGTATTTTCAGGGGGCTATATGTTTCTACAGTATAGTATTTGGTAGTATTGGAGAGCACAGAAGGTACAGCATTGGGGGTGGTAGGATGGGGTGTTGAGAAAGTAGGAGCATGATGGAAAAGTAGGAACCTAAGATGCCTGTGTGATAAACTCTGAAAAGATGGGGCATGGCTGACAGAAGTCATTATGGTGGTCTGGTCTGTATGGAGAAGGTGGGGAAAGAGAACATGCAAGAGGTATGATATTCTCCTGTATATGTAGCGCGTAATGTAATTTAAAAAGTAATAGTCATCCATGATGGTTCCTAATGTGGTGCTGCATGCTGTGCTATTCTCTCTGTCAAATGTGAAGGAACTGCTAACAGAGGCTTAGAACAGAGCCTTTGAAAGCGGCGTGAAAATAGCCTTATTTTGTTAACATTTATCACAGTTTGCTTCCTTGGGGGTACGTGGTGCGATCTTCTCGTCACTGGGGGGTACTTGGTGTGAAAAGGTTGGGAACCACTGCTATAGACAATATTGTACCCACTGTAAGTTTGTCATTTGAGACAAATTAGTTAAGCTCCCATCTTAAATATGGACACAACTGAGAAAAATCTGAATACTGGTGTTAAGGTGCTTTAGGAAAAATATATATGTAATAGGAGCCTGTACTAATTTCTACTACAACTCCCATCATCCCAGCCTAATATTAGACTAAACTAGGCTATATACAGTGCTTGAAACTATACACTGATCTTTTAAATAGAGCATTATTCTATATTGTGTGTATCCACAATTCCTTTATCTTATGCATTGCATTCACTACAACCACTATCATCCCCACAAGTAGTCCTGGCTCTCCCTGTCCGTATGATTTTAGGATGATAATGGAAGAATCCCACCAGTGGGAGTATGGAGCTTGGAAGGTGGTGTGAGGGGAGGGTTATAGAGGTGCCCTCCCATAGAGCAACTAGTCGGGCTCTTGTTGTGCTCATCGCCCTGCTTAGCCGGAGAGAGCTGGCATGTGCCACCCTGCTGCGCTGGAGATCGGTGCCCATGGGGTGTGAGTTGCAGACAGGCTGTGTGCCTGCATTGCACTAGGGAGGAGGAGAGAAGGAAGGAAGGACTGAGGGAGGAGGCGGCGGCGGGACTGTGCGGGCTACCAGATGCTGCCTGGTATTGTTGATGTGCTGCGGTTCTCCCCGGATCTGCTGGTGTAAACCCTCTATAATGTGGCACATCCCCGAGCAATGCTCCTGCGCCCCGGACAGACACTGAGGCATCTTCTGCGGCACACGCCTGGCACAGATGGTGAGGGAGCCTGAGGTGGGTGCTATGCTGTATTATGGGATATGTGTGTGGCAGACATTGGCAGCTGTGTGTACATACAGAGCTGTTATTCTATGTACTAACCACGCCTTGCACTCTAGAGACCCGCGCTGGTCCCAGCAGACTGGTGGGAGGGGCCTGACAGGTGGGCGGGGCTTCCCCTGTGCAGCATGGACTCCAGATATTGCTGTGGTTTTCTGACAAATGTGGTGTATGAGAAAATGAATATGGTCCTGGGTATGGAGTGAGTGGTCAGGCAGAGAGTTGCTATTTGGCTGAGCGCCTCACATTAAGTGACGTCACAGTGCTGAGAGTGATGACATCACTTGTCTCATAACCTGTAAAATCAGTGCAATTCTAGTAATGTAACTGTCATGGCTTATTGACCTGTATACCATAAATGAGATAACAAGACTGCCCTGATTTCCAGGCTGGTTAATGGTGCCTCGTCCTTAGTTCGCTTTCCTTTTTGGAAAAGGGCTGCCTGCCAAGAGTACCCCACAAACAGTGGCTTAGAAAGCTGCTGAAGATATAATAACCATGTTAGAAAAGTGGTCGCTCCTCCTATTGTTGACAGCAGATTGCCAGATGGTGCCCATACAGAGCCAGTCTCTGAAGGAGGGCACGTCACAAAACATAGATATAGGCTTGCATCAGTGAAGCACGCCGTGAATAGAGGACCTAGCGTCATCAATAGACCTACAGATGTCCCATGTTTGAACCCGCCAGATATAAAAAAAAACATGAGCGAAATTCTTGAAAACCTTTTACGTAAAGACATGGACGTGTTGTGAGATGTACCCACAGACAATTTCCTGAAGGCTGGCATCATGGCAGATATCACAGGTTGAGAAAGGCCAGACTTTACTATGGTTTCCTCAGAAGATTAGTGGCGTCTGACATATTGAGGGAATTAGGGATAACATCTGTCGGCCAACAGCTGTCTACTGTGACATCTGTCTTCTGTAATCTAGGTTAAGTGTGGATTCCTGATGTATAGATAACATTTTGATATTTTAAACTGTCTCAAACATTTAATTAATACAATCCAAGCGGATTCCCACCTAACAATGGCCAGACGTCATTAAAACCCTAATTGCCTTTTCTATATAACCAAATGTATTGTTGCTTGAGATCCCCAACCCTACTTAAAGAGGTTCTTTACCTTTTTCTTACTGATGATCTATCATTTGGATAGGTCATCAGCATCTGAGCGGGGGGAGTCTGACACCTGAGACCCCCGCTGATCAGCTGTTTGAGAAGGCAGTGGCACTTGCAGCTTCCCGCAGGCCAGTGATTTCATGACTATGTCATGTGGCCAAGGTGTAGCTTAGCCCCAATGAAATGACTGGGGCTGAGTTGCGCCCAGGCAACATGACATAGTTGTGACATCACAGGCCTGAGAAGGACGCTGTGCCACTGCAAGCGCCGCTGCCTTCTCAAACAGCTGATTGTCGGGGGTACTGGTTGGTGGACCCTCAACAATAAGATGCTGATGACCTATCCAAGGATAGATCATCACTAATAAAAAGGTGAAGAACCCCTTTAAGGTGCACTCCATAATGGCACTTATCTAAGAAAAGGGCGGCTGCAGAACCCTTGAAAATCAATAATGGCTTATTTGTTTTATAGTCATAAAAGTATTTAGATTCTGAAAAGAATCAAGGTATTTCTGAAGTGTGGATTCCCTTATAAAGGTGTTTTATAACATATTGATCAGTGGGTATCATGGCTCAGCCTAGGGCCCTCCAGTAAAACTCATTATGGGGGCCCACTGTACAGCTATATGTAAGTATTACCTGACCCCACTGCGCCAGCACATACTGTGTGTTTTTTCACTAGTAGCCTGCTACCTAGCCGGTTCCTCAGACCATTCTGTCTTGGACACCCTCTCAGTATCCTGCTGCAGGCACCTTACTTGGACTTGGGCACTCTTAAGTATTTAGGCCAGGAACACATGTTGACACAATGGCAGGAAGGGGGTTGGGGGCCCCTGAAGTGACATCAGGAAGGCAGGTCCTGAGGAAAGCAGATACTGGCTGGCCTACCTCTGCCTAGGAGCCATCACCCAATGCATCTATACCAATACACTGGGTAGTTTTCTAAGTAAACCAGCCAGTTTTTCATACGGACATAGACTGGTTGGGATGTACCATATTTTATGTACTACCATGTGCCACTTGTGCAGGGGGACTGGGGCCCACCTTATCTCAGAGGCCCATTGTGGGATTCACCTTTCTGAGCCTGTCCTTGCTGTGGTCAGTGCCGTTAATTAGCTCTGACTATGACGTCCATGAGAGGTGAGACAACCTTTAAATGACACATTATAGAACAGAAAACATAATTTTTCTACCAAAATGGGATAATTTTACATATGTCACATTTTAACAGTCCTCCTAGTTATTTACTGACAGTTTAGACACAGATCTACTCATTATATAGAAACCGAAGTACAGAACAAATCAAAAGAGACCAAAGGGCAGTTCATGGTTGAGTCATTTATTTGGCATTAGTCACACTGAACTCCTGCTGGTGGAATTTGACTCGAGCCATTCATACAATGTCAGGGTCAATTTTAATTTTGGAAAACAATTTTTGAAAATGTATCTTTTCAGCTGTAATAGAAAAAAAGTTATTATTTACTGAGGAAAAAAAAAAACTGAATTTCTGTTCAGTCTGAGCAAGTGTCTCCTGTGCTCCTTCTGGTTTACATATAAATTAAAGAGCTGAACCCGGATATATCCCAATTTTCACCCCCCCCCCAGCCCCTCTGATATGAGCATCGGAGCATTTCAATGGATTGTTTGTTTATATTTTCACACTGCTAGGTGGACGCTTCCGCGTAGCAGTGTTGCCGGTGATGTCACCGGCACTGATGGGTGGGCTCTGGAAGCCTCTGCCTAGCTTATCCACCTTGTGGATCTAGTAACACCCACTAGTAGGATGTGAGCATGACATCTGTAAGATTTCACCTAACAGTATCTAAGTATCTGCGTGGATCTAGCCTTTGCAATATTAAGATGTACTCACTGTATTTTCCAGTGAAAACAGTAGGAATGAGTTAATGTAGAGAATTTGCTTAGGAGGCTGACATGCTTCCATCTCCCCACTGGTGATATGAAAGGTTGGTTGATTCTGATCACCTTCCTTGTGCTACCAGCATGCCCGTTGTATGGAAAAACTTTGTTTGCTCTCCGCGTATGGTGGTGTTACCAACGTTAGGTGAAGTCATGCAAAAGATCAGCGAATGTGAGATGTTGTACACTGACATTCTCTTGTAAGATTCTCCCACAATTTGGAAATAAAAAAAAATGTTAAATCAGCACAGTCATGTAAAGTGACAGATGCTTATGCTATTCCACTACCCCTTTAAGATGTGAATAAAAATGTCTATTAGCCCTAGTCTCATTCATCTTAGCTAAGCCTCTTTATTCAGTCTATCTACAGTTCAGGGGTGTAACTATAGTTCATAGGGACCCATAGCAAAATAAGATGGCGCTCCCAACACCTAGGAGAAGATCTATCAAACTGATGTAAAGTAGAACTGGCTTAGTTGCCCTTAGCAACCTATCAGATTACACCTTTCGTTTTTACCAGCTTCTTTGGAAAATGAAAGGTGGAATCTGATTGGTTGCTATGGGCAACTAAGCCAGTTCTACTTTATACCAGTTTGATAAATCTCCCCCCTAGTGTAAGAAAATTAAAATAGCAGCAAAAATTAAAGGTATTTATAATAACACAATATATAAAAAAACACATTATTGCAAAAATCCACCATATTGTTATTTGCCACAAAAAGGTGCAATGTTCTCCAAACCTCTTGGCCCCATAGCAGGTTCTGTGACTGCTATGGCTTTAGTTATACCCATGCTACAGTTATCCCTTTAAATTCAGTGGGAAAATATGCATCACATTTTTACAGATGGCTATACTGCTATCGTGTAGTTGCAGCAGTACAGCATATGGTTGTCTGATGGAAGTATTAAAGGGAATCCCTATGTTATACTTCCTTTTCTAGGTGACAGACACCCTGCTTCCGGTGGTATGTTACTTACTTGGCAATATCAGTCATTTTGATCAGATTACAACTGATCATGTGCAGCACTCCGCTCACGCTGCACTTTATAAATTGTTATATAATGGAGACTACTGCCCACTCCATTGCCAAGAAAGCGATATACCGCTGGAGTGAGGCTACCGGTCACTGCTTTATGCTTCCTTGGGAGATACCGCTTTGCATATTCGTTTCCCATGGAGCATTGCCAATAAGTCTCCACACAGAACTGGTCTCCTTAAAGAGGCTCTGTCACCAGGTTTTAACCTATGCATTTTAATACATAGGTTAAAACCCCTTAACTTGTACATTTCGCTGAACCCGGAAGTGACGGCGCGTGCGCACAAGGATGGAAGCGCTTGCAGTGTTCGGCACTGCAAGCGCTATTGCGCATGCGCCGGCGCGATCGGACAGGATTTCAGCGCTAGGCCAAACAGTCTAGCGCTGTCAGTCACTTTACAGAGGGGCGTGGACTTCGGCATGGGGGAGAGCCTCAGGCCCGGGGGGGCGGTGAAGAAGCGGTGCTCAGGAGGAAAGAGCCCGCCCCCCGGTGCTCTGAAGGCTCATTAGCATAATGTTTTAACTTCGTTTTTCAGCACAACCGCTGCGCTATACTCTACAATAAAGGTATGTGAGAAATGTACAAGTTAAGGGGTTTTAACCTATGTATTAAAATACATAGGTTAAAACCTGGTGACAGAGCCTCTTTAAGGAGATTCAGCACCCTGCTTATGCTGCCCTCAAAAGGGAAAGCATAAACCTGATGACAGATCTCTTAAAGGGGTTGTCCAGGTTCAGAGCATTTCCTTGCTCCACTCATACATAATAAATGAGTAAAGAAGAGGTTATATGTGGGTTCAACTCTGAACCTGGACAACCCCTTTAACCGTTAGAGGACCCGCGGCGTACATGTATCGCTCTGGGTGCCGTGACTTAAGAACCAGCACTGTACAGCTATTGCTCGCTGCACAGGCGGGTGCAGCTCCGCCCGATCAGCGGCACAGACACGGCGGTCACTGACAGCCGGCCCCTTCGGGCATACGCCGACAGCGATGAAAACATGCACAGGGTTTGCAGAGAGTATAGGTTCCCTCCACGTCCCCATCGGGTCCCCACGCTGCAGTGACTGGGAGCCGATGTCACAGAAGGCAGCCCGATGCCTTCCATAGGCATCGGGGCTTGCCTTCTACGGAAGCCTGTGAGATCCAGCCCCTTAGGCTGGGTCTCGCAGGCAGTCAGCATAGAAGCTGACAGTCAATGCATTACAATACAGGATGTATTATAATACATTGCAGAGGGGATCAGACCCCAGAAGTTGAAGTCCCAGAGTAAAAAAGAAAGTAAAAAAAAGTTTTTTATAATAAAAAAAATAAAGTTTCAAGTAAAAAAAAAGCCCCTTTCCCAAAATAAAACACATAAAATTGTAAAAAAAATGGAAAAAAAAAGAAAAACAGACATATTGCCGCGTCCATAATGACCGGCTCTATAAAAATATCACATGATCCACCCCGTCCCCTGAACGCCGTAAAAAAAATAAAATAAAAACTGTCCTAAAACAACCATTTTTTGTCCCCTTACATCACTAAAAGTGATCAAATAGTCATATGTACCCCAAAATAGTACTAATCTAACCGTCACCTCATCCCACAAAAAATGAGCCCCTACCTAAGACAATTGCCCACAAAATAAAAAAATATAGCTTTCAGAATATGGAGAGACAAAAACATGATTTTTTTTTTCAAAAATGCTTTTATTGTTTAAAACTGAAATAAATAAATAAAAAACACATACATATTAGGTATGTGCATATTAGGTACGCCGCATCCGTGACAACCGTGATCTACCCCTTAAGGTAAATGGCGTAAAAAAATGTACCTTAAAATGGTACCAATAAAAACGATCACCTACACAAGACGATCGGCAAAATTTTTTAAAAAAAACATGGCTTTCAGAAAATGGAGACATAAAAACATGATTTTTTTTCTCAAAAATGCTTTATTATGTAAACGGACACAAAAGAAAACAAAGTAGTCATATTTGGTATTTTTGCATCCGTATCAATCTGCTCTATAAAAATAGCACATGATCTAAGTAAAAATGAAATATATTTACTGAAATTTACCACTATCATGAAGTACAATGCGTCACGAGAAAACATACTCAGGATGGCTTGGATTAGTAAAAGTGTTCCAAAGCTATTACCTCATAAATTGACACATGTCAAATTTCATAAAACAGCCTGGTCCTTAAGGTGAAATATGACAGGGTCCTGAAAGGGTTAACTATAGTTGTCACTGTTTGTGTGGGCACTGACTTGTGACATTGGCTGTTATGGGGTAACATGGTTATTTGTTATGTAGACAGTGTGATTTTCCCTATTAAGTGGACAGCATGGAAAGTACATTTACATGTTCCTCTTTTGGTTACATGTTTTATATGTAATAACAGTTGTAGGCCATATACTCTTCTTTAAAGGGGTTATCCAACCCCTCTAATGCCTGGACCCCTCACACAGGTTGTACTTACCTTGCTTTTCAGCACCCACGTCGATTCTGATGCCCACACATGGCCTCCACTGTATCTCCTAGTGTCACCTGCAATGTTTTGATCTGCTCCATGGGGAGATGCAGCGGCGGGCATCAGAAGCGATGCAGGTGCAGGGGAGCCAGGTAAGTACAACCTGTGTGAGGGAAAAAATCACCTACTGAAATGAATATACTAACACAAATGCTCAAAGTAAAAGCCAACATTTTTTATTAATGACACATGTAAAATATAGCAATAATAAAATCTAATAATGAATAGCGGTGGTAAGAAAGCACAAATGCGCGGACAAACTGGGGCGAAAGCTCACATCATCTCATCAAAAAGTATTATAAATATTATACATACATCAGTCCAAATCAATATGATAGACAAAACTCATCTCCCTAAGGGTAAAGTGCATAGTGCAGCAGGTTATAGGCAGGATGATATATGAAAAAAACAACCTTCTATCGTCCTAAAAAAGTAAAATGACATTTATAAAATGATGCCAACATAAAGTAGACATATGGGGAATGTAAAATAATAACTATTTTTGGAGGTATTACTATGTATTTTGAAAGTAGAGAAATTGAAATGTGGAAATTTGCTAATTTTTCAAAATTTTTGGTAAATTTGGTATTTTTTTATAAATAAAAATGAAATATTTTGCCACAAATTTGCTACTGTCGTGAAGCACAATATGTGATGAGAAAACAATCTCAGAATGGCTTGGATAAGTAAAAGCGTTCCAAAGTTATTACCACATACAGTGACACATGTCAGATTTGCAAAAAATGGCCTGGGCAGGAAGGTGAAAACAGGCCCGGGGTTGAAGGGGTTAAACTGCTTGTGACAGACTCCCCAAACACATGGAAGAAGGCTCTCTGGTCAGATGAGACTAAAAGTGAACTTTGTGACCATCATAGTAAAAGCTATGTGTGGCGAAAACCCAATATTTTCCATCACCCCAAGGACAGCATTCCCACAGTGAAACCTAGTGGTGGTTTCATTCTGTAAGGATGCTTTATATTGGCACAACTGGTCCGGACTGAAGGAATAATGGATGGCAGTGAATACAGGGCAATTGTTAAGAGAAACCTGTTTCAGTCTGCCAGGGATTTTAGACTGGGTTACAGTTTCACATTCCAGCAGGACAGTGACCCTAAATGTACTGCTAAAACTACACTGGGACGGTTTAAGGGGAAACATTTAAATTTCTTGGTCTGGCCGAGTGAAAGCCCAGATCATAATTCAATTGGGAATCTGTGGCATGACTTCTAACATAAAGGAGTTGTACCTAGAAGAATTAGCAAAAATCCCACTGTCTAGATGTGGTAAGCTAATAGACACATACCCCAAGCATCTCTAAAAGGTGGCTCCACAAAGTATTAACTTTGCACATGTTTTTTTTATGCACATTTGTTTTTTTTGTCATAGTTATATGTTATGTCTCGGTAAGAAGGATTTTACATTTTCAAAGCGGTAGGATACTGTGTAAATCAAACAATACAACAAACCCCCAAAAAACTATTTTAATTTTAGGTTGTAATTTGTTTCTTTTTGTAATTTATGTTGAAATATGTTAAAGCAGGAAAAACCCAAAGGGGGAGGGGGTTGAATACTATCGCAAGGCACTGTATGTTCTGCTTGGTAGCTTCTGTTGATAACAAAGGTCATAATGCAGTGCCCAATCTGTCATACGTCAGATATTCGTGGTGCTTGATGGACCCCAGTGGCTTATGATGGGATCCATTGACAGCAATAATAAAGCTGCATGCTGCTGTCTGTATAAAGCATTGACATGCCAGGTCCTTCATACGCACTCTCCTCTTTGACTTATAGATGAGGGTCCAGCAGACCCCTTTAATGGGCTGATGATCTTATCGGCCACAGAAAATTGGACTATATCACTACCAATATGGTGGCCAGTGGAAATACAGGTGTGCCAGTCATCTAAATTGGAATACTGTTATAGAAATATGACTTGTTTCCGAGCACATTTGCCTGCTGTTTCTTGCTTAGAGATAGATGTTACACAATAACAGAGTTTGGCAGGCATGGCGGAATGTGTCAGGGTCAGCAATAGTGTAGTGGAGTCTGAGGTCTGTTCCAGAAGACTGCTTTTTCCTATAAATTTCTCCCAGCAGAAGGAAGAAGGGCCGGAAACGGCAGTCCTGTGTTATCCTGTGTTTTTTTTTTTTTAATGACAGGACATTTTTAGTTGACATTTTTAGGGGTTCTGCAGAAGTAACACATGACACATTGTAATAAAGTACAATGTCATAAAAGCTGTGGCTTGAAGTAGAAGTTTACTGGCCACTGTCTACACTGTCAAGCGCAGTAATGGGGGTGGAGCTGGAGTTTGACGGCTCTATGCATAAATGACAGGTCTTCTGCAGTAGACATGTTGAGAGATTATTATTTATTTTAATTTTAAATTTAATTTTATGCTAATTTTTATGCTACATTCCACAGTGCTTTACAGACATTAACATCAAGCTGTCCCCAATGTGGCTCACAATCTAAGTTCCCTATCAGTATGTCTTTGGAATGTGGGAGGAAACCGGAGTACCCGGAGGAAACCCACGCAAACACATGGAGAACATACAAACTCCATGCAGATGTTGTCCTTGGTCAGACTCAAACCTAGGACCCCAACGCTGCAAGACACCAGTGCTAACCACTGAGTTACTGTGCTGCCCCTGAATGTAGCCATCAGCATTAGAAATCAGTATTGTCAGGGATATACTACATGCAAGGAAACACAAAACATATGAAAAATTTATCAACAGCATCCCCAACCGTCCACGGCTAGGAATGGACATCTTTATTGGATACCAGATACCAACACTGCTTGTGTGTATCTCCTAAAATGGCCTCAGAGTGAAAAAATAGAAATAATTTAAGTGGGGTGTACTTTAGGAAGTGTTTATGTGGTAGAGTCTGCTCACTCCCTTTAATATTGATCCATTGGAAGCTGTAAGATTTGTTGGTTTCATGATGTCCAAAATAATATATCAAATAATTACAGTAGCTATGTCATAGTATCTCTTAATATTATAAAAATGAGTGTCGGTCTGTCTGTCTGTTCTCTATGAGCAACCAAACTACTGGACCGATTTTCACCAAATTCGGCACACAGGTACATCAGGTGTTCAGGAAGATTTTAGACCAGGTCTCAGCTCTCTAGGACGTACTGTTCCCGAGATATTCCCAAAATATGATCTCCATTAGCCAATATTAGTCTGGGAGCATTTCACTTCAAATTCCAACTGCCATTTTCTCCAGATGCACAGGTTTCCATAACAACCTAGCCAGGTAATTAGCAGCCAGCTGAGGAGCTCAGCCGTTTCTATTCACTGCTATAAAAAGCAGAGCGCTGTGGATGACCCTGTTAAAGGGATGTTCCGGTTACCAGAAATATAACTTATGTTTTAGACTAATTTTAGACTAAGACCGTTCAGTAGTAATAAAAGATGTTTTCTTCCACTGCTACTCATTGCGTGTCCTCATAAATTACCATGGCATCGACCTGTAATTCAGGCCACCCTCAAAAGAAGGACTTAAAACCCCTGCCCCAGGTCTTGCTAAGTCACGCCCCCGACTCGGTCAGCCCATGCCCCCTCCCACTCCGCAGCCAATGGGGAGTTTCTCTCTGCAATGACACACACAAACATTAAAAGCCCCCCCGCCCAAGGTCCCGCTAAACCACGCCCATGACCCGGTCAGATCACGCCCCCTCCCACTCCGCAGCAAATGGGGATTGAAAAAATGAATGTAAAAATCATCTTCTGTCAGCTGCATTGACTTTCTCTCTGCAATGACACACAGAAACATTAAATGAAACAGATGAAATATACCCAGGCGAATCCGGGTCCTTCTGCTAGTATTATATATATTGTAGTTTCTGTTCTTCAACTGTCTGTTTAAATCCACTGTCAAAAAAATCACGAAGAGGCCTACGTGCCTTCAAATAACAGTAAATTGATTCTAAAACCTAACTTTTAATATGTCCTTAAAAAGTAATCTTAATAATCGTAAAAGATTTCCACTCTTCAAAGGCTAGTTTCACGCTAGAGTTACAGAGATCCAGCAGGGGACAGCCTTCCAGAGCTCTCTGGGTCTGGCATTGCCTCAGTAAATATAATAGAGACTGGCAGAGATCTGGCTGTACCCTGGAAAATACCCGTGGGCGGCACATAGCACTGGTGCCTTGCAGCACTGGGGTCTTAAGTTCGAATATGACCAAGGGCAACATCTGCATGGAGTTTGTATGGCATGGGTTTCCTCCGGTTTCCTCCCACACTCCAAAGATGTTCTTACAGAGAACTTAGACTGTGAGCCCCATTGGGGACAGCTTGATGCTAATGTCTGTAAAGCACTGCAGAATGTGAAATGTCAATAAATATGCCAAGAATTGGCCGGACTAAAGCTGCTGCCCTGAACCAGGTGGTGCCAGTTCTACCGTTCAGAGTTTTGTAAGGATCTTACATAAATCAAAGCGTCCCAATTATTCTGAGGTTATTGCTAAATCCACTGTCACCTGATTTTCAGATTCTGTATGTGTGGGTCCAGCGTAAGCGTATCCATAGTGTTCCATTCACTTAATGGAGGCCAAAAGATTGTTTTTGGTCACCATCAGGCCAGTATACACCAATATTCCACAAAAAGGTGCACAGGAAAACATTTTTTTGCAATGGGACCTATGGGTGATGTATCCAGTACAGTGGGACATGTTGTAGCCTAGGTATACAGTACAGACCAAAAGTTTGGACACACCTTCTCATTCAAAGAGTTTTCTGTATTTTCATAATTATGCAAATTGTAGATTCACACTGAAGGCATCAAAACTATGAATTAACACATGTGGAATTATATACTTAACAAAAAAGTGTGAAACAACTGAAAATATGTCTTATTTTCTAGGTTCTTCAAAGTAGCCACCTTTTGCTTTGATTACTGCTTTGCACACTCTTGGCATTCTCTTGATGAGCTTCAAGAGGTAGTCACCTGAAATGGTTTTCACTTCACAGGTGTGCCCTGTCAGGTTTAATAAGTGGGATTTCTTGCCTTATAAATGGGGTTGGGACCATGAGTTGTGTTGGGCAGAAGTCAGGTGGATACACAGCTGATAGTCCTACTGAATAGACTGTTAGAATTTGTATTATGGCAAGAAAAAAGCAGCTAAGTAAAGAAAAACGAGTGGCCATCATTACTTTAAGAAATGAAGGTCAGTCAGTCTGAAAAATTGGGAAAACTTTGAAAGTGTCCCCAAGTGCAGTTGCAAAAACCATCAAGTGCTACAAAGAAACTGGCTCACATGAGGACGGCCCCAGGAAAGGAAGACCAAGAGTCACCTCTGCTGCGGAGGATAAGTCATCCGAGTCACCAGCCTCAGGAATCGCAGGTTAACAGCAGCTCAGATTAGAGACCAGGTCAATGCCACACAGAGTTCTAGCAGCAGACACATCTCTACAACAACTGTTAAGAGGAGACTGTGTGCAGCAGGCCTTCATGGTAAAATAGCTGCTAGGAAACCACTGCTAAGGACAGGCAATAAGCAGAAGAGACTTGTTTTGGCTAAAGAATGGACATTAGACCAGTGGAAATCTGTGCTTTGGTCTGATGAGTCCAAATTTGAGATCTTTGGTTCCAACCACCGTGTCTTTGTGTGACGCAGAAAAGGTGAACGGATGGACTCTACATGCCTGGTTCCCACCGTGAAGCATGGAGGAGGAGGTGTGATGGTGTGGGGGTGCTTTGCTGGTGACACTGTTGGGGATTTATTCAAAATTGAAGGCATACTGAACCAGCATGGCTACCACAACATCTTGCAGCGGCATGCTATTCCATCCGGTTTGCGTTTAGTTGGACCATCATTTATTTATCAACAGGACATTGACCCCAAGCACACCTCCAGGCTGTGTAAGGGCTATTTGACCAAGAAGGAGAGTGATGGGGTGCTACGCCAGATGACCTGGCCTCCACAGTCACTAGACCTGAACCCAATCGAGATGGTTTGGGGTGAGCTGGGCCGCAGAGTGAAGGCAAAAGGGCCAACAAGTGCTAAGCATCTCTGGGAACTCCTTCAAGACTGTTGGAATACCATTTCAGGTGACTACCTCTTGAAGCTCATCAAGAGAATGCCAAGAGTGTGCAAAGCAGTAATCAAAGCAAAAGGTGGCTACTTTGAAGACCCTAGAATATAAGACATATTTTCAGTTGTTTCACACTTTTTTGTTAAGTATATAATTCCACATGTGTTAATTCATAGTTTTGATGCCTTCAGTGTGAATCTACAATTTTCATAGTCATGAAAATACAGAAAACTCTTTGAATGAGAAGGTGTGTCCAAACATTTGGTCTGTACTATAGGTTGAAACTTTTTCCGCATGTACATCAAATAGCGAGCCGTAGAATATTGAGACCATTTATTAGTCAAGTAAAAAGTAATATATAACTGGTTGTATGACAATGGTCTGGTCGTAAAATAGCAGTATGTGCATGAAAAGTTACCAATATGTCTGACTGAAAGAAGGAATGGATCATTTCCCAACAGTTATGTGAGAAGCTAATATTTAATTATGTACAGCCGGTTAGATAGTTTCATTGGGCATTTAAACTACATTTTGTTTAAAGTGGTTGACCACTTTCTGGCTTCTGTTGATCAGTGTATATGTAATGTGTCGATATGGTACTTATTACTGTAGCATTTGTTGATGTTTTGCGCCTTTTTTTGTATTTCATAAGCTATGCCTCTTGTTGGCCAAGTCTTTTGTGTTGTGCTTACGGACTACCTGTACATAATATGGCTGCTGATGTCATGTGACCATCTTTACTTGTACTGTTTGGTGTTTGGTGCAGGTACAGTGTGTTAGAATGGTGATGTGTCTGGTCACGTGACCCTCCATCAGCGGCCATCTTGTTGACAGGACCTCTTTGTGGTCAGCATAGAAGGGGGCATGGCTTATGAAATATAGCAAATGGCACAGAATATCAGCAAAGGCTATATTAGTAAATGTCATATAGTCATCTTACATACATATTGGTCAACAGTAACCCTTTAAATACCTGAAACAAACACTAGAAATGGTGAGATCTGGAATGGTACTGTTATGGTTAGTAATGGTTATTTGCAATTTCCTCCTGAATATTCCCAATTGTATGTAGAGGGATGAGCACAGAGAAATCACTGTTGTTAGCACTGACTGGTTGTGACATTGCTGAGTTTACATATAACAGTGTACTGTCTGGTTTTGTGGGTCATTACTAGATAATTGAGGTTTTTTAATAGTATTGGGAAACACTATGATAGTGATTCAAACATGGCAAGTAACATTTCTGTTGTTTTAGGTACTGCTTATGAAACAATGAGCTTGTTTGGTTGTTCTGTGTGGTATGAGTTATGACTTTCACTGTCTGACCTTTAAAGCTTTTAGTTTACGCCATTAATCACAATTAGAGTCTAGATAACTTTGGTAGGTTTGTCAGATTTTTTGGTGCGTGAAAGTTTTATTGGAGCACGGTTAATACTTTTATTGAATTAAGCTACATGTGACTACTTTTTATTGTTCTATTGGACATTCCTCTAAATTTGCTTAAAGGGGTTGTCTGATTTACATCATTTTTGTTTTTAGATTAGCAAACCATACTCTTTTCTGATATACACTTATTTAAAGAGGTTTTCCGAGTGTTTAATATTGATGACAAATCAGATGTTTGAAGGGGGTATGTCACTCCAGTGAGCAGTGTGTTCTCTTCCTAGGCCAGTGACATCACGTTCATCGGTCACATGTCCTTGGTGCAGGTCAGTCCCCCAAAAGTGAATGGGTCTGGGCTGCAATTTCAATGGTTGGTGCTGTGCTTCATATTCTGTGAAGAGGCCTCTTTAAACAACTAATCGGTGGCACTACCGGATGTCAGAACCCTACTGATCAGATATTGATGACCTATCTTAAGCATAGGTCATCAATATTAAACACCCAGAAATCCCTGTTAAAATTCTGCTTAAATACCATTATTTTTCCTGTACAGTAACCCCTGTCAAGAAAAAAAAATTGTAAAGGTCATATATTCGTCCATTGTAAAGCTGGCCATACACATGAGATTAAAGTTGGCTGAAATTTTGGCCATTTCAGCCACCAATTTTCTGTCTGCCAAAAATGTGGTCAGAAGATTTTGGCCGTTGACAGCTAAAATGACATGCGTATGGAATGATCTTCATCTGCTGAATGGTGAAGGACCAAGGAGTCAGTTTTTAAAACAAATCTCTTAGGGTACTTTCACACTGGCGTTAGGCTTGTCGGGCAGGCCTGCCGGATCCGTACTAACGTTTGCACACGTGTGCTGCTGGAAGTCCGCCCTGGCCCCATTCACTATAATGGGGACAGGCACGGCAAACTGAAAATGCCAACAGGCAGCCGGACAAAAACTACTGCACGCTTTTTTCCCCTCATCACGTTGACTTTGTAAAGCTCACTCCCAAGTGGCTGTTTTCCATTGAAGCCTATGGGAGTTATGAAACAGCCAAGCACAATGGTGCGGCATTTCTGCCTACCATTTATAGAACAAGTTCAAGAAAAGAAAACACTTATATGAAGAAACAATTTAGGCCTCAAAGATCCTTAGGAATATAAGTGCTGCATTGTTCCCATAAGAGATTTCAATAATTCTCTTTAACTGATCAGTAGGGTGCTGTCATTACGATTGCCACTAGGAACCACTTATATATAATACATAATACTTTCAGTGGTAGGTAAAGAATTTACAGAAATAAAATTCCACAGTATGATACAAGAATTTTACTATAGTTACAGTGTGTTATAGACAGATCCATAAAGCACATATATTATATCTCCTTTTTTTGCATGATGTAAACAGTACCATTGCCACAATAGAACTGGGAGATGGTAGAAACCTTTAATTATTGCAGAAAGTGAAGTTAATTATTGGTTGCAGGAACATAATGTGCCCTTGTGTTCCATCGTTCTACTGGTGATGATCACACTCAGGCTATGCAAATTTTATTGTAAGGCGTGCTTTATACAATGACAAACATTTGTGATGCGCTTTTACTTAAAGAGACTCAAAGTGCAGCGTTAGTTGATATTTCTGCAGGAATTTGTTCTCACTGAGCATAGCCACCGTCGCTATAAATGATGATATATGGTCATATCTATCCAGCCGGTAACTTGCCTGCATAAAAAAGTCTTATGTCTGGAGCGGAGGATGAAGGTAGTGGCTCTGGCTCACACTGTTGCTCCCTAGTGGCGTGCAGTGAAAAGAGGGCACCCTTTCTTCCCTCAGGGCACACCCTGATTGTGGGGCCTCAGAGGGTTCCTTTGATGTTAGGTGTTTGGATGGTGCAAGGCAGGGCGTATAGAGTGCAATGGCCGGTGCATGGTGTATCTTGCTAAAGTCTCTCTCAGTAGAATCTATGGTGGGCAGTCATACTCTTGCAATGTATTGTGCAATGCAGGATACAGGGTTCTGAAGGCACGCCTGGCCAGGATGTGTACAAGTGTAAAGGGTGTTTTAACGGTGTCCCTCACAGCAGTAAAGTCCATAGCTTTTGATAGCAGTGTTCCTTACTGACTCATTTTTCTTGGCCATTACAGATTCTGGAATTTCCTTTCTCTCTCTCCAGGAGTACTCCAATGTAAAGATGATTCTCTCTTGCAGATCATGCAGAGATGGTTAGTGTCTGTAGCTTGAGGCCCACTACTGAGGAGTGGAGCACATGGACTTTTTCTCCTCTCTACCTCCCTACTAACACTAGACTCTTCCCAAGGTTAGAAAAAAATTGCCTCAAAACATTCCTAAAGAGTACAGATTAACATCAAATAACCTACTACCCCAGTCTCTCGCCTGAAAGACCAGAAAAAGTACTCAACACAACAGTATTATAAAAATATACAAAATAGCAGTTTATTGGTATAATACAATAACAGTTTATATATATCAAAAAATAATAACAAAAAGAAAATTAAGGCATACAAAAAGAAACCCAGATGCTGGCTAGAATCATAAGCTAAACGGGAAAATACCGCATCTCCCCATTAGATGTTACACATGTCTTAAAAAGAGGGCAAGCATAATCACAATATGTACCTGTCACACTAGGTGTGACCTCCAATGAATAGTGGCTATATATATAATAAGTGCTTGGCCACATAGGAAAAATAACCTAGAAGAAAGAAAAGGGCCCCAGAGTATAATAACTCTAGTAAAAATAAACAAAAAAACCACCAAACAGCTTACCCATGGACATGATGGGGAGAGATGTGCAGCGGCTGACCCGAGTAACCACCAAACCTCTACGCGCGTTTCGCTATGAAAGCTTCGTCAGGAGGAGACACCTCCCAGAATCCAACCCCTTTAAATAGCTCTACAATAGGCCCAGAAACATACACACCTGTTAGCGGCGCAGAATCGGCGCGTCACCAGAGGATGATGCGGCCAGAGAGACACGCTGCGGCGTCAGAGACGTAAGGGGGAGGAGTGAACCGCATCGCATGCAGGACAGTCCTCTCCCGAAGGTCCCACCTGACGCCACCTCGTGACCGCCGGAACGCAGCGCATCCTCCCGACGCGCACACGTCACCACGGTGTGTATGTCATCACCAAGGAAACATAAAAAGACAACCCAACACATAGTCGTGGTATTAATACTATTTGTGAAATTAAATAAGACCCAATTAGGGAATATACATGCGAACTAAATGACCATAAGGTCTCAATAAAAGTGTCTAAAAAGTACAAATCACTACAATTGTGACGCAAATCATGTGATTATTAATAAAGTGTGAGAAATGATATTGTGAAAGACAAACATACTTGTAACCACGCAAATAAAAATATTGTGACATGAAAAACCTGTGTATACTCCATAAACTAAAATTTATGTGAGGAAAAAAAAAAAAAAAAAAAAAAAAAAAAAGGTTAAAATATAATTATTTAATCACAAAAATAATAAAACATCTGTGAAACACAAATCCTATGTCTTCACTGTTCCTTGAGGATTATATATCTGAGGTTCACAAAGAGCCAGAAAGATATCGAAAGGTGGATCTGAGAGGAGATGTTATATACAGCAATCCTATAAAAAAAAACATAAGACACATAAAACACATAAAAATAAAATAATATACAAAAATCATAAAAAGGATTTGAAACTCAAAGCCTCATTCAGACCCTCTGGGGACACCGTATCAAGGAGAACCATCCATTTGGTCTCCTTTTGTAACAGGCATTTTTTGATATTGCCACCTCTGATGCCCAATCTTACTCGGTCTATTCCTCGAAAATGCAACCCACATGGATTGCAGTTATGGGTCTCCCTAAAGTGTTTAGCAATAGGTTTCAATTTGTTAATTTTGTCAACCTCCTTGATTTCTACAGCAGATCTAATATCCTTTATATGTTCCAAGATCCTGACCTTGAGGGCCCTGGTTGTCATACCAATGTAGATTAGATCACAAGGGCACTGGGCATAGTAGATAACTCCCTCAGTGTTACAAGAAATATGATGTAAAATCTTGTACACCTTATCACCCTTTGAATTTGAAAAGGATTTACAACGAGGGACATATCTGCATGCCATACAGTGTCCACACGGGACTGAACCCCAAACAGGGCCTTTATCGCCAAACATGCCCCCAGCCTTTGGTGCCACAAAGTGGCTTTGAGTCAAAAGATCTCTCAGATTTTAGACCTTTTCCAGGTCATAATAGGCGCTGGAGAGATCTGACCACGTAAATCCCCGATCAACGAGTAGCACTTGCCAGTGTCTGTGAGAATGGTTTGTATCTGCCGCCATTGATGATTGAAACCCGTGATATATCTTGGGAAATTAGAATCATTATTCAAAGGTTTTTTCCTCCTTACACTCAAAAGAGAGGGCCTCGGAGCATTTTTAGCTCTCACATACCCCATTTTAATGGATTTCTCAGAATAACCTCTGTCTCTAAAGCGTTGGCCAAGGTCTCTGGCTTGACGCTCAAAATGATCATCATTTGAACAGAGTCTCTTGATTCTATAGAACTGACCCGTCGGAATAGCCCTCATAACTTGTGGATGGTGAGAGGAAGAAAAATGCAACAGAGAGTTGGTGGATGTGGGCTTCCTGAAGACGTCTGTCTCCAGAAAACCCCCCTCACCAACAACAATCTGTAGATCAAGAAAGTCAATGCACGTGGAGCTCAAATGCCAAGTTAAACGAATATTAAGATCATTATTATTTAGGGTGTCCAAAAATTGAGTCAGGTGCGACGCCGAGCCCTGCCAGATAAACAGAACGTCGTCTATATATCTCGACCACGAGACCACGGCGTCATGACCAACTGTATCCATAACCACTTCCCTCTCCCACAGCCCCAGGAATAAGTTGGCATAGGAGGGCGCACATGTCGCCCCCATAGCCGTTCCCCGGAGCTGTAGGAAGAGGCGGTCCTTAAAGGTAAACACATTGTGGTTCAAAATGAACTCCAAGAGTATCATAATAAGATCTATCAACCTACTATCCACATTTGTCATCTGTAAAAAGGTCCTTGACGCCCGCAGCCCGTGGTCGTGACATATAGACGTGTAGAGGGACTCGACGTCGCACGTGACCAACACCATATCAGCGTCCAGATGTATCCCATCAAGACGTCTCAACACATCCGATGTGTCCCTCACAAAAGAAGGCAAAGTCTCCACACACTTCTGCAGATAAAAATCGACAAATCTGCAGATGGTTTCACAGAGTCCCCCAATCCCCGCCACAATAGGCCTCCCCGGAGGTCTAATCAGGTCTTTATGTACCTTAGGAAGTAGATAAAATGTTGGGAGCACCGGAAAATCAACAGTCAAGCCCTCCAACATTTTAGCACTAATGATGCCTTGTTGGTATGCATTTTTCAAGATCTCATCAAGTTGGTCCTTGTAGCGGGGAAGGGGGTTAGTCTCCAATTTACGATAACAGCAACCATCCTTAAGCTGTCTGAAAGCTTCTTGTTCATACATCTCCACCGGCCAGACCACAACACTACCCCCCTTGTCAGCAGGCTTAATAACCACATTTTTCAAATTCTGAAGCTCACGCAGATCTCTTCTCTGCCCCGCCGTGAGATTATCTCTAATACCCCTGTTATGTATCTTGGTCAGATCTTGTTTCACTAGTCGGACAAAAATCTCAACAGCGGGACATGAAGACATTGGGGGCCAGTGCTGTGATCGGCGATGCAGATGGATGGGAAATTTGGACTGATCCTCTATCTGTACATCTTCATGGAGATCCTCCAGGTCTTGTATGGCCCGGAGCTCCACAGGAGAAAAAGAACTCCCCTCTCCAATCCTACCAAAAATTTCTTAAATAATAATTTCCTGGCGAAGAGCTCCAAGTCTCTCACCGACGAAAAGTAATCAAACTTCTCAGTCGGTGAGAAAGTCAGACCCCTACCCAGCAAAAAAAGTTGGGACTCCGTAAGGGGCACGTCAGATAAATTAATTACCTTCACAGTCTCTTTGGTCGCTTGTCTACCCAGTGGTTGGGTCTGTTCTTTCTCTTTATAGAGGAAGTTCTTAGACGGGAGGCCCATGTTTCCTCGCCATCTTTTCCGCCAGATCCCCGGCGTGACTCTAAAAAATGATCCCCACATGTTGAGTCACTGAACGCTGATGTATTTGAAATGGACACAGATGGAGCTCTAGAACGGTTTCCTTTCTGGCTCCAACGGTACACTTTTTTATTCTGGAAATCCACAAAATCCCTCTGAAACTTTTTTACTTTAAGATCTTTAATATCCTTCTCAAATTTAGAAAGTTCCAACTCCACCTCACCATCAAATCCTTCAAAGATTTCTGGGGACAGGGATTGTTGTAACTGTTCACGGGTACAGTCGATATCCTTTTCAATATCTTCCAATGATCGTTTGTCCACTCCTATCAAAAGCTCAACCAAAGTACGCGAGCACTTGGTCAGAGCCTCTTCCCACTTCTCAACAAACACTGGGTCGCCCACCTCGAAGGCAGGAAACACCTGCACACGGAGACCTCTCGGAATAATTTCCCTTTGTAAATATTGTTCCAGAGTGGCTTTATTCCACCAAACCTTGGTCCGTTTTTTCAACAGGTCTTTAATCTTATATTTCAAATCCTTAATTTTGCTCGACTCAGCACCAGCACCTGAGGTTGCCCCAAAAATTGACCCGAGTTGGGTAGCCCAGGTCCTATCTCGCTTCCTGAAATCCATAAATCTGGAGGCAAAATCTGAAAACACAGATATAATGAATAGCAAACACAGAAAAAAATGCCTCAAAATATTCCTAAAGAGTACAGATTAACATCAAATAACCTACTACCCCAGTCTCTCGCCTGAAAGACCAGAAAAAGTACTCAACACAACAGTATTATAAAAATATACAAAATAGCAGTTTATTGGTATAATACAAAAACAGTTTATATATATCAAAAAATAATAACAAAAAGAAAATTAAGGCATACAAAAAGAAACCCAGATGCTGGCTAGAATCATAAGCTAAACGGGAAAATACCGCATCTCCCCATTAGATGTTACACATGTCTTAAAAAGAGGGCAAGCATTATCACAATATGTACCTGTCACACTAAGTGTGACCTCCAATAAATAGTGGCTATATATATAATAAGTGCTTGGCCACATAGGAAAAATAACCTAGAAGAAAGAAAAGGGCCCCAGAGTATAATAACTCTAGTAAAAATAAACAAAAAAACCACCAAACAGCTTACCCATGGACATGATGGGGAGAAATGTACAGCGGCTGACCCGAGTAACCACCAAACCTCTACGCGCGTTTCGCTATGAAAGCTTCGTCAGGAGGAGACACCTCCCAGAATCCAACCCCTTTAAATAGCTCTACAATAGGCCCAGAAGCATACACACCTGTTAGCGGCGCAAAATCGGCGCGTCACCAGAGGATGATGCGGCCAGAGAGACACGCTGCGGCGTCAGAGACGTAAGGGGGAGGAGTGAACCGCATCACATGCAGGACAGTCCTCTCCCGAAGGTCCCACCTGACGCCACCTCGTGACCGCCGGAACGCAGCGCATCCTCCCGACGCGCACACGTCACCACGGTGTGTATGTCATCACCAAGGAAACATAAAAAGACAACCCAACACATTGTGAACCTGTTTGGGGTTCAGTCCCGTGTGGACACTGTATGGCATGCAGATATGTCCCTCGTTGTAAATCCTTTTCAAATTCAAAGGGTGATAAGGTGTACAAGATTTTACATCATATTTCTTGTAATACTGAGGGAGTTATCTACTATGCCCAGTGCCCCTGTGATCTAATTTACATTGGTATGACAACCAGGGCCCTCAAGGTCAGGATCTTGGAACATATAAAGGATATTAGATCTGCTGTAGAAATCAAGGAGGTTGACAAAATTAACAAATTGAAACCTATTGCTAAACACTTTAGGGAGACCCATAACTGCAATCCATGTGGGTTGCATTTTCGAGGAATAGACCGAGTAAGATTGGGCATCAGAGGTGGCAATATCAGAAAATGCCTGTTACAAAAGGAGACCAAATGGATGGTTCTCCTTGATACGGTGTCCCCAGAGGGTCTGAATGAGGCTTTGAGTTTCAAATCCTTTTTATGATTTTTGTATATTATTTCATTTTTATGTGTTTTATGTGTCTTATGTTTTCTTTATAGGATTGCTGTATATAACATCTCCTCTCAGATCCACCTTTCGATATCTTTCTGGCTCTTTGTGAACCTCAGATATATAATCTTCAAGGAACAGTGAAGACATAGGATTTGTGTTTCACAGATGTTTTTATTATTTTTGTGATTAAATAATTATATTCTAATTTTTTTTTTTTTTTTTTTTTTTTACACAAATTTTAAGTTCATGGAGTATACACAGGTTTTCATGTCACAATATTTTTATTTTTGTTGTTACAAGTATGTTTGCCCTTCACATCATCATTTCTCACACTTTATTAATAATCACATGATTTGCGTCACAATTGTAGTGATTTGTACTTTTTAGACACTTTTATTGAGACCTAATGGTCATTTAGTCCGCATGTATATTCCCTAATTGGGTCTTATTTAATTTCACAAATAGCATTAATATCACGACAATGTGTTGGGTTGTCTTTTTATGTTTCCTTGGTGATGACTTACACACCGTGGTGACGTGTGCGCGTCGGGAGGATGCGCTGCGTTCCGGCGGTCACGAGGTGGCGTCAGGTGGGACCTTCGGGAGAGGACTGTCCTGCATGTGATGCGGTTCACTCCTCCCCCTTACGTCTCTGACGCCGCAGCGTGTCTCTCTGGCCGCATCATCCTCTGGTGACGCGCCGATTTTGCGCCGCTAACAGGTGTGTATGCTTCTGGGCCTATTGTAGAGCTATTTAAAGGGGTTGGATTCTGGGAGGTGTCTCCTCCTGACGAAGCTTTCATAGCGAAACGCGCGTAGAGGTTTGGTGGTTACTCGGGTCAGCCGCTGTACATTTCTCCCCATCATGTCCATGGGTAAGCTGTTTGGTGGTTTTTTGTTTATTTTTACTAGAGTTATTATACTCTGGGGCCCTTTTCTTTCTTCTAGGTTATTTTTCCTATGTGGCCAAGCACTTATTATATATATAGCCACTATTTATTGGAGGTCACACTTAGTGTGACAGGTACATATTGTGATAATGCTTGCCCTCTTTTTAAGACATGTGTAACATCTAATGGGGAGATGCGGTATTTTCCCGTTTAGCTTATGATTCTAGCCAGCATCTGGGTTTCTTTTTGTATGCCTTAATTTTCTTTTTGTTATTATTTTTTGATATATATAAACTGTTTTTGTATTATACCAATAAACTGCTATTTTGTATATTTTTATAATACTGTTGTGTTGAGTACTTTTTCTGGTCTTTCAGGCGAGAGACTGGGGTAGTAGGTTTTTTTTCTTCATATAAAAGACCTAGGGCCCGGAAAAAAGCCTCCACAGACAATAGACAAGGGGAGTCAGGTGGCAATGAGAAAGCCCACTCCTGCGGATCACCTTGCAGCAAGGAAATAATTATTCCTACCCGCTGCTGCTCAGAACCCGAGGAGTGTGAGCGTAAACGGAAATATAATTTACAACTTTCCTTAAAGGAACGGAAAGTCCTTTGGTCCCCAGAAAACCGATCGGGCAATTTTACATGGGGTTCAATATTGGGGTTTGGCATGGAGGGAACGACTGCGGGTGCAGTCCGCAGCTGCTCCTGATGTTGGAGTCTCCCGGCCAAATCCTGGATCATCTGAGCCATGTTACTCATCTGGTCCGTGAGTACTCGCAACGGCTCCATTAGGTATGGCCTGTGATTCTGTCACGACAGGGAAACAAGGGATAGTGTGCCCTGTCTGAACCCCACCTCTTTCCCTGCCTACTTACAGTAGATGCCCTAGGCGACAAAACCGTAACTTGGAGACGGTCCCTATGCTGAGTACGTGCACAGGGTAGGGAAGGGAACACAGGGAAAGACGAACACAGACAGAAACAAACACAATAGCAGAATCGTCAGCCAAATCAAGAACAGGAGGTCACGTCAAATACCGAGGGGAATCACAAAAGCGTAGTCTAAGTCCAAAGCCCAAAGCCAAAATCCAATATACCAATAATCCAAAAGCAAGGTCCAACACACAGCACTGATCTCAGAAGACTAATCACAGGCATCTGAGTGAGGCAGTTGCCATCTTTAAATAGCCCGCCCAGGATCATGTGATGTGGCCAGCATCACATGACCTGAGGCGGAGCAAGCTGTCCAAACAATATGTAAAGTAGCCATGTGGTGTGATCAGCACCACATGGCTAAACCCAAACAGAGAATTAACTCATGAAGTGCTGGCTGACAAGACCAGCACTTCAATTCCCTATTGCTCGTCTCTAGGGGGGCGGAGAGGTCCGGCGACGTCGTGCAGAGGGAGCGCGACGCCGACTGTATTTTGTTTCCGTGTCCGTTCCGTTTTTTTGCGGACTGTATGCGGAACCATTCATTTCAATGGGCCCGCAAAAAAATGGAAGGTACTCCGTGTGCATTCCATTTCCGTATGTCCGTATTTCCATTCTGCAAAAAAGATAGAACATGTGCTATTCTTGTCCGTTTTGCTGACAATGATAGGGATTGTTACAATGTATCCGCCAAAAAAAACGGAAACACGGATGCCATACGGAATGTCATCCATTTTTTTTGCGGATCCGCAATTTGAGGACCGCAAAACACATACGGACGTGTGAATGAAGCCTTAGGAGACGATGGATCTCATAGAAACATCAGGCATGGGGCTACCAACCCCCCAAAAAGTTATGGAAAAGAGTTATATTAGGGGATGTGAGAGGTCAACCTAAAAATATGTGTTTTAGGAAGCACCTAAAACTGAATGGAATCCTATACTCCATGGGCAACCAGTGCAATGACTGACACAGGGCAGAAGCATTGGAGCAGCGGTTGGACAGATAGATGAGCCTGGCTGCTACAGTAAGGCTAGATTGAAGAGGGGAAAGTCTGGTGAGGGGGAGGCCAGTTAGTAAAACGTCACAGTAATCGAGTAAGAAATAGGCAGATTCTAGAGATGTTTTTGAGGTGAAGACAACATGAGCAGGCAAGAGATCAAATATAGGGGGTGAAGGAAAGATCAATGTCAAACATAACACTGGGACAGCGGGGGTGCTGACTAGGACTAACAGTAGTACCACATACTAAGATAGAGATATCAGGTTTAGGTTGTTCAGTAGTAGTTCAGTTTTTGAATTCAGTTTTAGATAAAGGACATAATGTTAGAGACAATGTAATGGATTGAAGTGTATAGCCATAGGGTATCATCGCCATAGAGATGGTACTGAAGACCAAATCTGCTGATATTCTGTCCAGTCGGGGTGGTGTAGTGAGAAAAGAGGACAGGACCCAGGACTGAACTCAGGAATTCCAACAGCACAAGGGAGAGGAGGGGATAGTAGGGTCAAATACTGCAGAGAGATCGAGGATAATTAGTAGAGAGTAGTCACCATTGCATTTAGCTGTCAGGAGAACATTTGTCAAATTGGTAAGGGCAGTTTCTGTAGAATGTAGAGTGCGAGACTGAGATTGTAAGGAATCAAGGAGAGATTTAGCAGAGAGATAGCATTGAGCTGAGAGCAGACCAGATTCTCCAGGAGTTTAGAGATGAAGAGGAGATTATAGATAGGTCTGTAGTTAATTGCACAGGATGGGTCAAGAGATGTTTTTTTTTAATAATGTGGTTATGACAAAATCTTTGAAAGAGGAGGAGAAGATACCAGAAGAGAGAATTGAAGATTTTAGTTAGGTGAGTGACAGCTGGGGAGAGACACTGGAAGAGGTGTGAGGCAAAGAGAGGGGCCTCAAGAATTCAGTGACTGGGTCGAATGTGGAACATGAACCAGAGGAGATACATGGAAGGGAGGGGGAGGAGATTGGTGACACTAAGAGGCTGGTAGATAATTTCTTGCTGGATATTTTTAATTTTCTCTTTGAAGAAGATCTTCAGCAAAGATGTCTGTAATAGGTGTCTGCACTTTTGGACTGAGGAGGGAGTGAAAATTGTCAGTTTTTCAGCATCATGAAATAGGTCTATTTGATGACGGGGGCAATAGAGTTATAAGTTCTAAGCATAAATGTGTAATGGAGAAAATCTTTCTGGTGTGTGAGTTTTTCTTCATAGGTGTTTGGCACTCCTGGAGAAAGCCTTTGTCTCTGTTTGGAGGTTCTGATTGGGGACAATCATAACTGTAGAGTCTGTAAGTTTCTTTGTGCCAATGGCATGTAGATATGTGAATGGCATGTGAATGTTTGATAAGTAGGAGTGTACTGAGATAGATGAGGATTTGTGACTGTGATGGAGAGAAGGTTGTGGACAGAGAGTGGGAGAGGAGCATTGGTAAAGTAAGAACGGAGCAGAGTCAAAAAAGGACCAGGTTAAGTGTATTATCGTCTTATTACGTCTGAAAGTTAGAAGGTTGTGAAAGGTCAAATGAGGCAATTGGAGATAGAAGCTGGGAGGCAGATAAGGAGATAGGTGTCACGCTCTGGTGTGGAGGGTATAGCCACACCAAGCATAAGAGGGAAGGGAAAAGGAACAAACAAGGGAAACGGTCACCTCCTGCAGGAAACCCTGAAACTAGGCCCTGACTGACTAACAATATGAACAGGCCTTAGTGGTAGGAGAGTTCATACCCAGGAACCTAAAAACACCTGACCCTAGAGAACCTGCCACTAGTGACAGGGGAAGGAGTCAACCCGTTCCTCCAAAAGGACGGACGAACAGGAGACTCCAGAAGGCAAAACCACAACAGGGAAAAGTAGGATAAACACAAAAGGGAAAATGACACTTATCTTAATGCAGATATTGCAGCAACCGGATCTCAGCCAAGATCCACACCACACACAACAATGTCAGCAGAAAGTATAAACCGCAAGGGATACTGGGAGAGGAAGGGATAAATAGGGGAAAGACAATCACCACACCCGCAACAGCTGAGGGGAAGGGGTGTGGTAAACAGCAACCAAACCAAGAGGAAAACATGTCAAATTATGTCACTTTTGAAAGTCTAGCCGAACGCCTGCAACTTGATGCAGGCACGTTCGTGACAATAGGGCTGTCTATGGGGATGTTAAAGTGACCCAAAAAGAGAGTTGGTCATTTTGAGGAAAAGAAGTGTGGCAGCCAGGCTGCAAAGTGATCCAGGACCTGGGTAGGTGTGGGTCGGTAAAAAAACATAAGAGAGATTATGGAAGAGTCTGAGGGTGTGGACCTCAAAAGATGGGAATGAGAATGATGGTACTGGGGGAATGACCTGGAAAGGCCATTGTGGGGAATGAAGTTCACTGTGAGAGCCAGCAGGTTAAAAGAATTAGTAAGAAAGAAGTTGTGAATGTAGGGGAGTTTGTTACACACTGACCGTTGGTTCCAGAGCACACAGTTAAAAGAGGGTAGAGAGGACACACAACAAATGTTTATGAGATTTGCAGGGCTTTTATGTGAGATAACAGAGGGGTTGAAATATGAAAAGGGTGGGCCAGGGTTAGGCGAGATATCCCCTGAAGTTAAAAGCAAAAGCAGAAAGAGCAACAGTATATTCAGTTTTTAGCAACCCATGTCATTCTCATATTCTACGAAAAAAGATCCACATGGGTCCGGAGACTCTGCTGCGTGGCAACCAGAGGACAAACAGGATCATAGTCAGTATACAAGGCAAGGTCAGAGAAGGTAAAGTTTGTTCAATCTATTAACAGTCAATTGGTCAGGGCAGGTGACACTTGGTTAATATGATGAACAGACAGAGGTCAGTGGCTAAGTGGTCATTTCTTGCATGTTGAGAGGGACCAGGAAGTGGAGACTAGTGGGGGTCAGAGAAGTGGCAAGGCAGCAGCTAGCCATTGTTAAAGTGAGTGGGCTTGTATTAATATTTCACACCATTGTGAGCCTTTATACAACATACTATAATAAACTTGACAACCCGTTTAACTGTATCTATGCTCCCAGTGCTAGAACAAGCACTGACAAATCAAAAATTGGCACACTGCTTCCCAGAATGATGCAAAAATGTATGTTTATTGCCAAACATATAAAACTCACATAAAAGATAACATAAAAAAAGTACTGACATCCAAAACCACATAAATGTGCACAGCCAGGGGCTTTGTGGCCTGGGGGGAAGGGAAGTACATAGCCTTCCTGCTGCCTGAAGGAGAAATTTAAACATCCACCCCCCATGCCAAATTCTTGACCTAACCCCTTGCCTCCGTCTATAGATGTAACTTGACCAGAATGCACTTTCTATAATACCAGTGTCTTCTTATGCAGCACAAGGGCCTTTGGGCCTCCTCAGGCTCCTGGGCCTGGTAGTGACTGTTACCTCTGCACACCCTATAGTATGCCCCTGTGCGCAGCGATGGTCACATATAATTAGACAAAGCAGGTAATAAGGGGTACATATGTAAAACAGTCAGACCACAATGTGGTGTACCCCCATAAATCATACCATGTATCAAAATGTACACACCTGGATAAAAGGCACCTCCACAACGCACCCTGACCCGTGTTTTGCGTCAGCATCCTCAGGGGAGTTCTGAGACAGAACCATAAAAATTATACCTATACAACGATATTACTGAGTTTCTTATCTATATACAGTGGCTTCATTGCTTTTATCATTGCAGTAATGGGATATCATTCTCTGTATGACAACTGTAAGGACCCTTTAGCAGTGACACAGGACATCACAGTGTTAATTATCCATGCAATTTCACTGTTTTTATATTCCTAATGGTGAGATATTGTTGGGTGTGTTATGTGGGTGTTTATTGGGGAAGGGGGGTTGTTATAAAATTAGCTGAATTATTTAGCACACTCTATTAAAAGAGAATTTGTCCATGCATCCGGCATACCCAGGCAACTTCCGGGGCCCACTGCTCCAGGAGGGACCACTGCGTCTTCAAAATTCCAAAAAGTCAATAACTGGCAGCCACCCAGGAGAACTATTGACGTCCTGGGGCACTTTAAACTATCATGGCTGCCTGTGCAGACAGTAGCACAAACAGTCTCTATGTTACAGAATGTACTGGCTGCACACAGTTCAGCGATTGCGATGCTGGTACCTGTCATGGCTTCATGACACGTCACACCTCGGCTCTCAGCCAATAGTAGCTGGCAGCACTGTTATCTGTAATGAAGCCACAGGAAAGCCCAATAGACTAGGTTCCAGTGCAGAGTGTGAGCAGCCAGTCAGAGGAGGCTGCACATCCTCATCATACTGTACGCATAAAGTCGGACAGTGTGTCTGTGGGGCAAAGTGCCTCCAACTCAGCAACTCTCTCCCAGTCTCTAGTGATAAGCGAATTATTGAAAAGTTCGATTCGGCTGCTTCGACAAATTTTACAAAAAAAATTGCACATTTCTTTGTAAGCGGGTGCAATGACAACTGCGATTGCGCCACTCCCCTTCATTGTACCCCTCAGATATAAATATAAATAACAGAGTGTAAAGTAAAATAAGAAATCACACTTACCTAATCAATTTGCTCGCAACGAGCTGGCTGTCACCATCTTGCTTGAAGATCATATGTCACCACGGATGGGATTTTGGCAGAGATCTTCAAGCAAGATGGTGGTGGCCGTCCATCGCGAGCAAGTGGATCACGTAAGTATGTTGTTGTTTTTTTACGCTATTTCAGGTTAAATCGATTCGCTACCACGTAGCATAAGGAAATTCGGCACTGAGGCAAATCAAATTTATCCTGAAGTTTGGATCGAAGTCCACTTTCAGACTTCGATTCGCTCAACACTAGTAATCTCTCATGGTAAATTATTTGAAATTAGGTATTTCCCAGGGAAAGAGAACCATCTCACTATGAGTCAAAGTCTGACTTTTTAACAAGTTTTGGTGCATGACAAGGGAAATAACCAAGCCAAATATCCATCTGCAGACAGCTGTTTTGGGAGTAGGATTCTGATTGGCTGGATGAGATACCTTGGATTCAGCTTAGTGGGGGTACTGGTGTATCCAGTATGTGTGGGCATACCCTTAGGCTAAGTTTCCATGCAGCCAATGGTCGCACGTATATTTGCATATAAACTGAGATATGACCTTAAAGGGATTCTGTCAGCAGGATATTGGGTATAGAGATAATTACATCTCTATACCGGCCTTACTGCTGTGATTGTAAATATGTAAGTGTAATTGTTATTAGGGCAGTAGTTTACATAAAAAAGCGTTTTTATTAACATGTGAAATACCTGGATAAGGAGCCCAAGGGGAGGTCCTGGAAGCCGTTGGAGCCCGGGCACGCCGCAGATTTCGGAGCCCAGCACCGCCCTCCAGCTAATTATGCACGCCCCTTCAGCGCTGTCTTCTCCCCCGGCTGCGGCGCATCTCGCGCATGCGCCGTGCATAGAAGAGTCTGTGCCGCAGCCGGGGGAGAAGACAGCGCTGAAGGGGCGTGCATAATTAGCTGGAGGGCGGTGCTGGGCTCCGAAATCTGCGGCGTGCCCGGGCTCCAGCGGCTCGCAGGACCTCCCCTTGGGCTCCTTATCCAGGTATTTCACATGTTAATAAAAACGCTTTTTTATGTAAACTACTGCCCTAATAACAATTACACTTACATATTTACAATCACAGCAGTAAGGCCGGTATAGAGATGTAATTATCTCTATACCCAATATCCTGCTGACAGAATCCCCTTAAAATTTGTTCAGCCATTTGCCATCGAGTGCCAAATGGCAACTGCCCTGTAAAATCCCATCCTAAAAATCAGTATTTATATGTATGTGTGTATTTTTTACTGTGCACATTTTAATTTTATATTTTCCATTTGTTTGCACAGTGCCTTTAAAAATGCTTCAGAGTCACCCTTGCAGGGAATTGATATGTATTATGCATTTAAATTTAGATGCTTTGTAAAATTGTTAGCAAAGGGATAATTAACAATTAAAAATTAAAATGCAAACAGGTGCAAATTAGCATAAGTGTTTTGTCCTCTTTGACTGTTACTGTTGTATAAAGGGCTAAGAATATAAACACATGGATAATGAGGGAAGCACAGTCATTGCTTTATTGGTGACATATTTTAAGTAAATGCAATATAATTCTAGAAAGTTTTGTAGAGAAAAGACAGTCGATGAATACTTAAAGAGGTTGTGCAGGATCCTAAAAATGTTGTTGTAGTTGTAATCTCATTTAGTCTCCTACAGAGCGTAATAGTGTACCTGTCAACTTTTCCTGAGTCTTCACTCCAGTCTACATGCTCCCACTGTGCTCCATTGTTTACAACTTGAACTTCCAGGTTGTGGGCGTAGATGAGCTTCAGCCATAACATTTCCCATAGTGCTGTGTTCTACAACATCAGCCAGAAATGTAATCCTTCACTGGGCCAAAAACTCCACCCACTACACCCTCCATCATCCCCTTGTTGTCTTTTTCTAATGTTCCCTCCCACACAGCTTTGATATGACAAGCAGTGGATGTCACCGGCCCTGCTTGTGGATCGAGAGCATCGACTAGCCCATTCCAAGATCAAATGGGTCTGATACCATGACCATTGGGCTGGAGATTCTGACAGAGGGGATCATGGGAGGCCTGGTCGTGATGTCAGATGAAATACAGTATTCACAGAGTACACAGTCATGTGACCACTGTCCATATCACCAGGGCGAGACAGAAAGAGTAGCGCAGGTGCATTAGTAAGTTGCAGGCCTGGCAGTGGAAGCACAGGGAAAAGGAACATTTGTACCTGGATGACCCATTTAACCAGTTCACCATTCCCTGTACAATCTATGATCTTAATAGCCATAATTAATAGCACTTACTGCTCTGGAATAGGAGGCCTGTGGCAGCTACATACAGCCAGGGAAAGTCCTCTGTGTTGGAGAACATAACAGGTCCTCTTTAACTTACAGCATATTTCTTGAAAAATGACTCATAAGTGTGCCTATGTGTCAGAAAAATATGCAAGAAAATACGCCACATAAAGACTCCCCCATGTTATCCTATGGGGTTTAAAAGTGTCAATCCCTTCCCTGTGTCCCGCTGTGAAATAATGTTCTGCTGCACTAACAATGGTGTATTTTTTAAAGCAGAATTTCTCCATTCATTTCATTAGGGGATGTAGTCTGCACAATCAAAATTCCTAAAGAAACCCGCATACTAATGAACACGTAAAAATCCGCACCATTGTAAAAATCCACACCTGTGTATCGTCCCACAAAAAATGAGCCATAACATCTCCGTAGACATAACTATAAAAAATTATGGGGATCAGAATACGGCAATGACAAGAAATTTTTTTTTCCCAAAGTTTTTTTTTTCCAGTATTAAATCACAAGAAAAACTATAAATATGTGGTATCACCATAATCGTACTGACCAGAAGAGTAAAGAGCACAAGTGAATGTGGTAAAAACAAATCCTGTAAAACTGTGATTAACCAGAGGCTTGAGGATATGCCGACCCAGGCAGTGTATTTACATGGTGAAGCAGGGAGCTGTCCACTCCCTGCTTCATTGTTACATTGAGCTTCAACCAGGATAGTATTTCCAATTAGGCACTAAAGGGCATGAGCCTAGTGCGGCAGCCAGCAGGGGGAGCCACCACAGAGGACATTTTTATTTTTTTACATTCCTGTCTTCTCCAGGTCGTGTGGAAGAGGGGGAAGGGGTCAAATGGTGCTGTGCCACTGCAAACTACAACCACAGCATGACTTTCCTGCCTGCGGTAAAGCTGCCTGCGGCACCTCAAAGGCAGAGGATGGAGAGAGAGAGGAGCGATTCTCCTCTCTCTCCTCAACACTGCAGTGCTAACTCTAAGCTGCCTGCCCAAACTCCCGTCCACCTAAATGCCTGCCCTCCTGTCCACCTGATTGCCTGCCTGTCTTTCTGGTCCGCCAGCTGGTACACCTGCCTGATGTCTACACCCCTGTGAGCGTCGCATCCCGATCCAGGCCACAGGTAGAGATCCCCATGCTGTCAATTATGCAGGAGATCGACTACTGTATATATAATAGATTAGACAAATCTCATATACACTTTGCCTTTTTCTTCCATGTTGAAATGAAAATTGACCTCTTGTGTGGATTGAGAAATCTGCAGTATGTCAGTTGTTTGTCATTGTTTGTGCAATTCCGAATTTTATGGCTTAACAAAAACAGAAAATCTGCAAGAAAATCCACATAACAAATACACGAAAACTGCAATAAATAGTACAGATTTATATATATATATTTTTGTGCAGTTTTGATGCATATTTCTTGTGGACTTTTTGCACACAAATCCACGCCTTGTGGAGCCACCCTAATAATGGAGGAACAGACTCTGGTGTATTGTCTGCATCTGTTCATTATAATACAGGAGGAGCAGACTCTGGTGTATTGTCTGTATCTGTTCATTATAATACAGGAGGAGCAGACTCTGGTGTATTGTCTGTATCTGGTGACTATAATATAGGAGGAGCAGATTCTGGTGTATTGTCTGTATCTGTTCATTATAATACAGGAGGAGCAGACTCTGGTGTATTGTCTGTATCTGGTGACTATAATATAGGAGGAGCAGATTCTGGTGTATTGTCTGTATCTGTTCATTATAATACAGGAGGAGGAGACTCTGGTGTATTGTCTGTATCCACTGACTATAATATAGGAGGAGCGGGCTCTGGTGTATTGTCTGTATCTGGTGACTATAATACAGGAGGAGCAGGCTCTGGTGTATTGTCTGTATCTGGTGACTATAATATAGGAGGAGCGGGCTCTGGTGTATTGTCTGTATCTGATGATTATAATACAGGAGGAGCAGACTCTGGTGTATTGTCTGTATCTGGTGACTATAATATAGGAGGAGCGGGCTCTGGTGTATTGTCTGTATCTGGTGACTATAATATAGGAGGAGCAGATTCTGGTGTATTGTCTGTATCTGTCATTATAATACAGGAGAGCAGACTCTGGTGTATTGTCTGTATCTGGTGACTATAATATAGGAGGTGCAGATTCTGGTGTATTGTCTGTATCTGTTCATTATAATACAGGAGGAGCAGACTCTGGTGTATTGTCTGTATCCGCTGACTATAATATAGGAGGAGCGGGCTCTGGTGTATTGTCTGTATCTGGTGACTATAATACAGGAGGAGCAGGCTCTGGTGTATTGTCTGTATCTGGTGACTATAATATAGGAGGAGCGGGCTCTGGTGTATTGTCTGTACTGATGATTATAATACAGGAGGAGCAGACTCTGGTTGTATTGTCTGTATCTGTGATTATAAATAGCAGAGCAGGCTCTGGTATTGTCGTATCTGACTATAATATAGGAGAGCGGCTCTGGTGTATTGTCTGTATCTGGTGACTATAATATAGGAGGAGCGGGCTCTGGTGTATTGTCTGTATCTGGTGATTATAATATAGGAAGAGCAGGCTCTGGTGTATTGTCTGTATCTGGTGACTATAATATAGGAGGAGCAGACTCTGGTGTATTGTCTGTATCTGGTGACTATAATATAGGAGGAGCAGATTCTGGTGTATTGTCTGTATCTGGTGACTACAATATAGGAGGAGCGGGCTCTGGTGTATGTCTGTATCTTGGTGACTTATAATACAGGAGAGCAGCTCTGGTGTATTGTCTGTATCTGGTGACTATAATACAGGAGGAGCAGGCTCTGGTGTATTGTCTGTATTTGGTGATTATAATACAGGAGGAGCAGACTCTGGTGTATTGTCTGTATCTGATGATTATAATACAGGAGGAGCAGACTCTGGTGTATTGTCTGTATCTGGTGATTATAATATAGGAAGAGCAGATTCTGGTGTATTGTCTGTATTTGGTGATTATAATATAGGAGGAGCAGATTCTGGTGTATTGTCTGTATCTGGTGATTATAATATAGGAAGAGCAGATTCTGGTGTATTGTCTGTATCTGGTGACTATAATACAGGAGGAGCAGGCTCTGGTGTATTGTCTGTATCTGGTGACTATAATATAGGAGGAGCAGACTCTGGTGTATTGTCTGTATCTGGTGATTACTAGTACAGGAGGAGCAGACTGTGGTGTATGTCTGTATCTGGTGATTATAATATAGGAAGAGCAGATTCTGGTGTATTGTCTGTATCTGGTGACTATAATACAGGAGGAGCAGGCTCTGGTGTATTGTCTGTATCTGGTGACTATAATATAGGAGGAGCAGACTCTGGTGTATTGTCTGTATCTGGTGACTATAATACAGGAGGAGCAGGCTCTGGTGTAATGTCTGTATGTGGTGACTATAATATAGGAGGAGCAGGCTCTGGTGTATTGTCTGTATCTGGTGATTATAATACAGGAGGAGCAGACTCTGGTGTACTGTCTGTATCTGATGACTATAATACAGGAGGAGCAGGCTCTTCTGTATTGTCTGTATCTGGTGACTATAATAAAGGAGGAGCAGGCTCTGGTGTATTGTCTGTATCTGGTGACTATAATAAAGGAGGAGCAGACTCTGGTGTATTGTCTGTATCTGGTGACTATAATAAAGGAGGAGCAGACTCTGGTGTATTGTCTGTATCTGGTGACTATAATAAAGGAGGAGCAGACTCTGGTGTATTGTCTGTATCTGGTGACTATAATATAGGAGGAGCAGGCTCTGGCGCATTGTTTGTATCTGTTCACTATAATACAGGAGGAGCAGACTGGCATAATTGACAGCCTAGGGAGCGTTTGGCTGTCAGCAGTCTGAATTATATGGACATCAGTGGGGGTCAGTAAGACTAAAGTGCCTAGGGCAGCATGAACTCTAAATATGGCCCTGGCTCCGGCGCTCCCCAGTAGGCCACACATCGCAATGCTGGGTGTGTGGGAAGAAAGGTGAAAGCCCGACAATCAACCTGCGACATAGCCAGCAACAGTGTTTGTGTAACTGCATCATGCTGCTGCTGCTTGGGAATGCCAAGTGTGTGATCATCAGGGAAAGTATTTCTGTTTTTTGTTTTTAACTTTATTACTGGAGCTGAAGGTGGGCATTATCACTGTGAGTAGGGCACAATGTCGGTATTATTACTATGAGAGGGACACAATGTGGGCATAACTACTGTGAAGGATGCATCATGTGGGCATAACTTCTGTAAGGGGGGCACAATGTGGACGTAACTACTGTAAAGAATGCATCATGTGGACATTACTATTATGAGGGGCACAATATGGGCATATCTACTGTGAGGGTTCACAATGTGCACATTACTACTGTGAGGGGCACAATGTGGGCATAACTACTGTGAGGGGTCATAGTATGGGCATAAGTACTGTGAGGGGCACAATGTAGACATTACTACTGTAAGGGGTCACAATGTGGGCATAAGTATTGTGATGGGGCACAAAGTGTATATTACTACTGTGAGGGTTCACAATGTGGATATTACTACTGTAAGGGGTCACAGTGTGGTCAAAACAACTATGCAGTGGTGCAACATGTGAATTACTGCTATGAAGAAAGCACAATGTGGACATTAGTACTGTGAGGGGGTACAGTGTAGGGGCACAATGTGGGCATTAGTACTGTGTGGCTCACAGAGATATGATACAATACAGTAAACGTCCAAAGTTAGAGAAGTATCACAGTAATTATTGGGCGCTAAAAGAAAACAAAAAAACTTTATTGAAAATACGTTTTAGTAAAATAGGGTAGATCAATATGCCTTTAAATACTTATGGCAAATGATATATATTGACCCCAGCCTGTTATATATTAGTGATGCAAATGCACAATATCTGCTTGAAAGCGGCCAGGAGTCACCAAATCCCTGTCTGAAAAAACTTCAGTATCCCAATATCAGGGTGGGGGCTATGACCTCTCTCTGTCACCCCCCTATTTCAGACAAGGCTTCATAAACAGTGCCTCTGTCTGTGTGGCTTTGGGACTACAAACAGGTTATCTCAACGCGTTTCTGGGCAAATATAGTAAGCCCTCATCAGGAGCTACTAAGACCCTAATAATGCGCCACACACAGTGTGGCCGCCAAACATCCCCAGTACAAAAGGATGTTGCTCCACCCCTAAGTGCCGACGTCACACCAATCAGCTGTCTGCATTGCCCAACTGAACGGAGCAGTATCCAGTAGATGCTCCACGGGGCAAACAAACGCTGACTCACTGTTAGGTTGAGCGGCGTCAACGTCACCAACGGACGTCTATGTCACAGTTATTTATATTAGTGGGACCAATCGGCGGCTGATATATGTTGCATCATAGGATGGAGTCAACAACTTGATGTTAATATTGATCGGGCACATAGATGATAGTAGCAATTTTATATACATATTATTCAGGTGCAGTATACCAGCCTTGAGCGCAGCAACTATAAGATGAATGATAGTGATATAATAAATCACGTCTAAGCAATGACATCTTAATATTTCTTAAGGTGCAAAGGCTCTGGTATTGAATTAGCTGGATAATAGACATAGATAGAGAACTATCCAGCAATAACAATGACATCTGGATAGTAATAGGAGATCGTCCAGGGGGATTTGTATTAACCACATAGCACCTTCCTCTGTCCACATATAAATATAATGATGACAATAAATAGGAAATTTCGCTGATTAGGTGTACTATATAAAGGGGTAAACTCCCCATGTTCCCCAGAACGGTACCAACCCTGATTGGGTGTTCCCTGAGTATTATCCCCAGATGTTAAATGCATGCCTAGTAACCAGTAAATAAACCATGTCATGATAAGCTGCAACGGAAGGAGGTACTGCGGTACCACAAGGCAACAAATGAAATACACTGTTTTCCACTAGTATATAACTCGGGGACCCTCTATTGGCACCTATATAAGACAAGTATATGAAATATGGTCATTAAGACCATCCGGGCGCACTGTTCCCATCCGAAATATCCATTGCGCCTCTTTTTGCAAGAGCCGCCTATCCAAATCTCCACCTCTCGGGGACGGTCTAATGACCTCAATACCTTGGAATTGCAAAGTGGTACCATCATTGCAAGGGTCTTAGTAGCTCCTGATGAGGGCTTACTATATTTGCCCAGAAACGCATTGAGCTAACTTGTTTGTAGTCCCAAAAGCCACACAGACAGAGGCACTGTTTATGAAGCCTTGTCTGAAATAGGGGGGTGACAGAGAGAGGTCATAGCCCCCACCCTGATATTGGGATACTGAAGTTTTTTCAGACAGGGATTTGGTGACTCCTGGCCGCTTTCAAGCAGATATTGTGCATTTGCATCACTAATATATAACAGGCTGGGTTCAATATATATCATTTGCCATATGTATTTAAAGGCATATTGATCTACCCTATTTTACTAAAACGTATTTTCAATAAAGTTTTTTTGTTTTCTTTTAGCGCCCAATAATTACTGTGATACATTAGTACTGTGTGGTTGCACTAAGGGGAGAGCAATGCCCTAAATTACCCTGTTATACATTGGGATGGCTGGGTGTTCCAGGGCTAGCACAGCCCCCTGCTAGGGATTTAACATGGACAGTTGCCATCCCTTCCTTATGTGATTATTCTTTTTGCTCTATTACCACAGTGACCATGTCCCAATTCCAGCAGACGTCATTTGCAAAGACTGGCTTTTTGTGCCGAACTTTGTTCCCCCTCGGCACTGCCAGAGGATTAGCCAAATTTATGAATTAGGTGCACCTCTGGAAGTCCACTCTGGAGTAAAAACTACTTGGGCCTCTAGAGTAGTTTTTACTCCTCTTTTACGCCTGTTTTCCGGTCACACACTTACCACTGCTAAATAGTTACAGTTACACATTGGGCTTAGTTAAAGGTGTGGCTTGGCATTAAAAAAATTGCTGATTTTATCCCTCATCTAATAAATTTGTTTGGCATGGGTGAGGGGGGTGCCGTACTGAATCTATGCCCCGGCTGCTGGGGCACCTCTGGATTAACACATGCCACGGTATGGGACACAAGATTTGCTTGTGCCTCATTGCAGTTCACTCTTGGACTTAAGAACCATAGTGAGTTCTCTACCTACACACAGGGAAACAGCTAAAATGTGGTAAAATAAATAGGACATTTCAGAGCTTAAAACATATGTGAAGAAGAAGTAAAATGCAAAGTTAGTCTGTATCTCCCTAGTCTGTGTTCTATTTGCCTTAGAGAACCAGACAACTTGAAAATGATAGGTCTCCCAGCAGGAAACTCAGCCTCTGTCCACACATCTTCTCATCACTGCCAACACCATTTTAACGTAGTTATCTAGCAGGATAAAACTTTTTGTAAAATAAGCATAGTGTAACCCAGAAATAAAAGAATCATTACTCACCTTACCAATTTTCTACTGCTGCTGTTTTGGTGCTTATCAGGTCCCCACGGGTCTTTGCCTATTGACACAAAGTAATGCCCCTTTCACACGAGCGGGAGACTCGCATGTCTCCCGCAACGCATCTACAGGGCTGGATTCCGGCACTGACTGGGATCGCATATAATGCTATGCGTTCCCTGTCCGTGCCGAGTCCAGCCCTGTAGATGCGTTGCGGGAGACATGCGAGTCTCCCACTCGTGTGAAAGGGGCATAAATGTCAAGAAATATCCACTCAATGGCTGAGGATGATCACCGCTGCAGTCAGTGATTGGCTGACCGAGCATCTCCTGCCATGTCCTGTGTGTGAAGAAGAGTCTACGAAGAACATACCAGCAGGTACCTGATAAGCACCAGAACAGCAGCAGCAGGGCATAAGTGAGGTGAGTAATGATTCTTTTATCACTTTAACTCATTCTACAACTTTTCTAAAAAAAATTATTCCTCCAGAAAACAATGTACAGAGCTGTGCTAGATAATGTATAAAAAAGCTGCAGTGCTCATCCAAGCACTGGGGCCCCTTCATGCAGCTGATCGCCAAAGGTGCCAGGAGTAGGACCTCCACCATTTTGATATTGATGACCTACAGTATCCTAAGAATTAGTCATCAATATTTAAGTCCCAGAACACCCCTTTAGATAATGGACGGCTCAAGTCCACCAGAGCTAAAAGCTGCAGCTTGTCTCCTACTCTCTACTCTGGCTCATAGAAAGGCATTCTGAGTAGGGGATCCCAAGATGTCCATATAGATCCTGATGGGACAAACCCTTTCATGGAGTCATGAGGCAGTCAGTAGTCTGTGGTCTACAGCTGTACCCCCCAGTTATTTTTAGTAATGTAAAGTGAATGGTTGTGACTTGTGAACTTTTATTCCAAAAAGATCAAGTAGTAGTAATAGCCTGCAGTAATGATGTGGGAAATATTCCAATCAAGTACAATATCCAGTAAGTTATCTTACCTATCTATTGATTTTGAATCTCAAGTCAAATATAACATCAAATAGAATGTTAATGAGCAATGCATCTACCTGATGTCACTGAGCTATACAATCACTTACTGGTTCATTTACGAGAGTGATTGATTAAAATATGATAGTCAATGATTTTTGTGACCAATGTTGAGAAAATGTAACCTTTCCACAGAGCTAGGTCAGTCTCTGAGTAAACTTTACTCAATACTGTGGAATGAGATGATTCAGTCAATGTACTAGTGACATTAAAAATCCCCTTCATAAGTAAGCCATGGAAATCTGGACCTATCCTGACTAAACTGAAAAAAGATACATATGATGCATAAAAACAATAAAAGGAATTATGTTATCTATATTTTTAAAGGCTATGGGTACAAAATCATTTTTGTGATTGGCTTTAATTAGACATTTTCAATCATTTGTCTCCTGCAGTCTGCATGTGATGTGTTCACATACATTGCAAGCAGCTCAGTCCCTCTCATAGTGAAATCCTTCAGACATTTTAGATCTCTCTCTGTAGCCCTTATCTTTGGACTACTGAACAATCTTTTAAATTGATATCTTTATGATTTAGGTTTATTTTATTTGGCTGTAAACATGTCAGCTTAAAGTGAACATGTAATCAGAAAATTACATCATTAAATCATGTTTTTATGTTAAACATTATGTTACCCTGCAATTTTCCCACTGGCCACTAGGCCTAAAATATGTTACGACTTCCTGTCTTTTCAGAGCATCTACATAGGCCTAACAGAGTAGGGTCTTTTAATTGTGCAGTGGCAAAATTACCCCTAGAAACTTCTAAATCAGGCACATTTTGACCAGCAGGGGAAGGTTCTTCCCCATCTAAGACCTGCAAAGGAAAAGGAGCTTGTCATCATCAACATGCATGTCACTTGACCCTGCATTTTCATCATTTAGAGGGGAAAGAGAGTTCATAGGTGACAGTCCATTTTAAAATCTTTAGCGCATGCCACAGTATAACTTGGTATCCCCATGGATGCAAGGCACACTCATAGTTTTCTCCGGAACATAATCTCCAGCTACAAAGAGATATCAAACTACCTGAGTCCAGTAAGGTCTTGAACGGACAGTCATTTAATATTATATCACATACAGTATGGTATTTAGTCCTGGTGATGCAACACAAAGAGTATCTGCAAACAGTGACCGACACTGGCCAACGTCACAGTCCATGGGCTCAGGGGCAAGTGGGCAATTGGCAGTTACATGTCCCCACTCTGGAGTAGCCCTGGTCCCCTTGACAGGGAGTCCTTCTCCAGGCAAGCTTGCAACTTAGGACCACCAGTCTTTTACCAAAGCACAACCTCCAGAGCCTTGTCCCCTCCATGAGTCCTCCTCCACACCTTCCAAACAGCTGGAACTCTCTTACCAGATTTATTGGCCTGGGGCTCCTGGGAGGTGATGGCATCATCTGGACTTTGCAGAGTTAGTCTCCCTATGCCTGACCTAACATTGTAGGTCAGCAGGTAGGGCTTGGAGGTAACGATCCATGACCACCTTCTCCACAATCTGTGCTGGTGTGGACGAGTCCGGTTCCAACCATTTCCTTACAAGTTAGATGAGGTCATACCAGACCTGGCAGGCTTGTCCATGCTGTATCTTCAGTTGTGGATCCTCTGGACACATACAGCCAGTTTAACGCCAAGTTAAGCAATAATGTCCATCTTTAAATTCATATAGTCCTGGACATCCTGCTCACTTAAGTCTTAATAGGCCTATTAGGGTTCCACCATCAAGAATAGTGCAATTACTTCTGCCCATTCAGCAGTTTGGAGTCAATTTCTGGCCCCCACCTTCTCAAACACCGTACAGTGGGCCTCCACATCGTCCCCTGGAGTCACCTTTCGCACGGGCTGCTGCAAAGCTCTACTCACATTAACAGTGTGGGCTTCTCCCAATGCAGCCACTTGCTCTATTAACAGGTGATTAGTTTCCTGCTGCTGAAGATTGACCTATGCATGCCTCCAGTTAGCATGTACCAGCTGCTTTATCGCTCCTCCATGTACTCAACTGGCTTTTCAAAGCAGGAGCAACCTTTACCAAAGACATACAAGTCAGTGAAAAAATATTGTCATGCTGTTGCCCCTAGCTACTTCTGTCCGCATCCTACACCAATTGTAGGGATCTGTGTACTTGTGATAGGGTCGGCAATGACAGATTTTCCAACTTTGGAGGCAAAAAGTCCAAATAGTGCTTTTATTTTTCATATAGCACACCACAATGCAGGGCACCCAAGTTAACTGTCACTTGGGTGTAGCCACAGCACATAAAGCATAACAAAAAAACAAAACAAATAAACACCTGCCTGTCTGGGTGCTAACACAGAGGACTTCTCTCTAAGCCATGTCTTTAGCACTTCAGGAGGATCAGACTTAGCCCAGCCACATAGTCTCATAGCCAGCATTCACTGACCCTGACTGAGGCTCTGAAGCCTCTATTTATTCCCAGTAATGATCCCAGTAGCCACACCTGGGATCTCTTCTGGCTAGGAGCAATAGCCATACTAGAGTATAGTATGGACTGGTAGATTCCACTGCCAAACCTACCTATCAGTCCAATAAAATCCAGCCCAGAACAAAGTCTTAGCAAATTATGTTTAACTGCAACAATCTTTCTGGATTTCTTTTTACCTCACCCAGTTGAGCAGTCTGGGTGAGATACACACCCCCTACAGCACTTTACCACACACATTGTTACAATTATTTTGTAGAGTGTTATTTTGTTAGAGAATAAATGTATTTTATTATTATATACTGTATTGTGTATTGCTATGCACACTGCACAGTGATAGGAAATAGAAAGTTTGTTTATACAAGGGAAAGGTAGGGGAGACTAGGAAAACAAGTTTTACCCCTAATAATCCTAAAATACAAAGTGAGTTTATTAATATGAATTATTAATATTAGATATTGATATTAATAATGAATATTGTACCTTTTACATTGGTAATATTAATATTGAATGTTAATATTAGTTATGAAAATTATTTATTAATTTCAGTTATGAATATTAATTATTAATATTCAACATTGATAATAATTACTATTATATCCTTTTACAAAGCTTTGGCTACTGTGAGCAGCCTGCATGATCTAAACGTGCTATCATTGCTTGTACTGTCTCCACAGAACCTGGCGCTATATAAGGGGGACACAGAAGTTGGTATATATAAAGGGGGCACATAGCAAGAAACACAAACAAAGGGCCCTATTTAAAAGGGAACAGAATATGGAACCATATTCAGGGGGCACACATCCTGGTATAGCTAGCGGTTTAGCAGAGGAGGAGGCAAAACACATCTGAGTGGGCCACCAGCCCAGTGCCCCTCCAATGCATGTTTACAACTGCAGTGGTGTATTCTAAGGCTGGGTTTCTACACCCAGGTTTAGTTCAGCTTTTTTGTTACTTTTTTTAAGCAAAAAACAGGTGTGGATCATAAAGTGGAAAATTAATGTGTATGGGAACAATCCTTCCCATTGAAATGAATGGGTCGGTTAGGTGTAATTACACCTGCTCACCGCTACCCATGTTACGGTAAACAATGAAGAGGAGGCAGCGCTGGTGCGGCGCATGCCTCCTCTTCAAACAGCTGATCGTCGGGGTTGCTGGGTGTTGGACCCCCACTGATCTGATATTGATAACCTATCCTGAGGATAGGTCATCAATAAATATAACTTGGAGAACCCCTTTAACTTGAAATCATAGGTTCTTAGTTTGGTCAAGAGACCATACGATTCAGCAGCAGTTTTTGGGGTGGTGCCATTATGCATCTTGATGCTGCGCAGAGCCTCAAGGATTCCAGTCAAACTGTGGATTACCCATCAGTTGCCTGTTTCATGGAAGCAAATCTTGTACAGTGCTCCCTCAAGATACAATATTAATTGGTTCCAGGATGACCATTGTATGTTGAAACCATTGTAAGTTGAGTAATCAGTTCCAAAGCCCCAAAATGTCATCCAAGATAAGAGAAAATGAAGATTTAAGAAAAATAAGCTGATAACTAAGACAAATAAAAAAAAGTCCTTACATATAATAGTCAGGAATAGCTGTTAACTAGCAACTAATACAGCTATTTTACCAGAAAAGTGGCCTTGATTGGTTGGATCTCAGCCTGGGACATTGTATGTTGAGTCTGGTTTCAACTTAGGATGGGTCAGAAAAGACCATTTTATGTTGAAAATATTGCATCCTGAGGCCATTGTATCTTGAGGGATCACTGTATCTGGTAGCTTCTTTAGTGTCAATACTGTGTCAATTTATGTTATTCTTCCTCAACAATATTATGTCGCAGCAGGCTTGATGTTAAAAATGTGTACAGTTTTTCAAGTGTACCAAAGAAACCCTTAGCACTTCATAACGCACAAGCATCTATCAGAATTAAATTGAGGTTTTATGCATAACAAGGAACATAAAATGCTTGAAAACAGTTTTGTTTGACTTTGGCTTGCAACTCCATTAAGTGACCTACATTGTCCTTGCCCCATTTAGGTGGAGGTGTGGCTGACTCCACCATTTCGGTCATGCACTCCTAACTAACCTGTTTGCCTTACAGGCTGATTTTAATTAGTGCGAGCATAAAGCTGTGTCCTGCTTTCCCTATATGCATTGGAGGCCAGTTGGCACCAGGAGAGGTGAAAACAGAATGGGCTCAGCATTGTGTGTAATCTGCATTTCCTGAGCGTAACAGAGGTCAGTGTGGCACCAAGGAGGTATCATATTGTGTGGGCTCGGCATGCATGTGGAGCCTACATTCCCTGAAATCAGTGGAGGCTATTTTGGCACCACAAGAGGTACAATATAATGTCGGCTTAGCATGCATGTGGAGCCTGCATCCTCTGTAGTTAATGGAGGCTGCTATGGCACTTAGTGACTATGGAGTTTAGTTTTAGGTTCCCATTTAAAGAGATCGCCTTGATGTAGGGCAGACGGGCACAGATAATTTTTGTACAAAATTATTTGCCAAGAATCTCACATTTACAATGTAGCGCTAGTATCGTGTAGATAGTGAGTATGGCAGTATTGTATGTACTCATTTTATTGTCTGTGTTCGCAGAGTGCTATTGCATTTTTTTATGTTTTAGCTTGCCCCATCATAGGCTTGTCCTTTCATTAAGTTCACATTAAGACCAAGGTCTCTGGCGAGCACATTAATTAATGTGTCATAGAATGACTCTGCACAGCCATCTGGAGGTTCTTCAAACTTAATAAAATGCTAAACACTATTACCTGTTTTTGTGACATATTTTTACGATAAGGAGAACTGGTCTATTCTTGTGATATCAATTATGGAATCCACAATTACTGAGAAAAACTTTGCTGCTTTCACTTCCTCTATGATAGCACTTATAGTTTCACTTGCAAGTGAACAAATCAGTTTGTTTTGCGATTCTGAACTCAAAAAAGTAACATGGCCTTCTGGATTTTTCAGATGATTTTCAAGAACAGTGTCATGTGTAGCACATACAGCAGCTAGACGGGTTGGGAGTGACGCAATAAGGTCCTGATAGGTTCTCACAGGTATCTGGAGCTATGCTCACTGCAGTGCCTCCTACAGCTGCTGAAGGGTGCAGGGAGGAGGAACCATATTACGACCATAACGATGGAAGTGGTCCCACAGATGCTCAATTGGGTTCAAGTTTGGGGAATTAAGGAGCCAGGGAAGTATTTGGAAGTCTTGGTCATGCTCTTCCAACCCATGTTAGACATTTCTAGCTGTGGAACATGTTGTACTATCTTGCTAGACGATCCACTTCAGAGAAGACAATCCGATCCAGGGAAGACCAGCAGGTCTGATGACTGACCTAGATTCCACTATATGGCATACCATACTGATGCTATAAACCTTTAACTTTCATTTTTAGAGAGGCCTGCAACACTTTCTCATGCAAACTTCTCTGTCAGCGAAAAAGACCATTTTTTTGTGCCCTAACTAAGGGCAACATATAAACATGTGACAGATCCCCTTAGCAAAATGCTGGGTCACTTTCTGTAATTGACCCGGTCATTGATGCATAATGATAAATCCTGAATATTCACGAGCTTCTGACTCTCTCCGCCCACCTGCTGCTGCTCATATGGAAATAAAGTGTCAATCATGAATATGAGGACTTATTGGCATGTGCTGGAACTGTTAGAATTTAAAAGTGAGGGCAGCAGAAAGCTGGTGACAGATTCTTTTGAATGGGAGCTGAGCTGCAGTAATCCACTACATAGTATACAGAACCTTCCGCTGGGTGTCAGAGGCAATTTTGATCTGAACTGATCACTGTACATCTGATTCTATTACATTATCTGAAATGAGATGAATATATCAGCAGATGGCTAACCCAGTTCTCAATTAATGACAAGTATGTTGAGTGCTCTAACCAATACAGTACATTTGCACTAAAATGGAACAACAATGATATAATGAAATAAATGGAAGGTTTTAAAGAAGAAGACAGGGACATTTAATATATTTAAGGTACATTACATATACATGGAGAATGAGGGTAAACATACTTTATAAAGGGAGCATCAAATAAACACATCATCAGAAATGACTATAGAATAGGTCATCAGTATCTGATCAATGGGGGTCCAACATGCAGGACTCCCGCTGATCAGCTGTTTGAGAAGGCACCGACGCTCACCGAAGTGCTGAGGCCTTCTATAAGATCACCAAGTACAGCGCTGTACATTGTATCATGACTGTGCTTGGTATCTCGTCTCAGCCCCATTCACTTCAGTGAGGCTGAACTGCGGCTAGGTCATGTGACCAATGAATGTGAGTCACATGGCTTAGACTTAGCTGCGAGAAGGCCTCGCAGCTTACTCTACTGCGAGTGTCGGTGCCTTCTCAAACAGTTGATTGCCATGGACCCCCACCGATCAGATACTGATGACCTATCCAGAGGATAGGTCAGCAGTATAAAAGTCTTTGAAAACCCCTTTAATAGAAAGTAATATAAAAGTCTGCAGGCCCTGCACCTGAATGCCCCCCCTTTTACTGGTCACCAATAAATTACCTAAATACTAAATAGGTATACGGAAATTAATATAGCTTGGAAGGGTGGTGGATATACATCAATCCTGTGGCAGGCTCTTTCCATGACAGGACACAGTATGACAATGCTTAGTATATGATAGCTGCAATACCAAGCACAACCTTTATACAATACAGTATACAGGTAATGGCGCTGCAACAAAGTTGTGCATACTGTTTGTAAACCCATGTGATGGATCTGGATATGTATTCATTTATCCTTTCAGAACTAGTGATGTGATCAAAATGTGCACTGGACCTAAGCTACTTACTGTTTAGCCTGTGTGACTGGAGCTGTTATACAAGGGCCTGTGTCTGTGTCATGTTATATGGGTTGTGCAGGATGAGAAAAATATGGCTGCTTTCTAACGAAAACAGCACCAACCCTGTCCACAGGTTCTGTGTGGTATTGCAACTAATCCCCATTCACTTCAATGGAGCTCAGCTACAATACAATTTGAAAAAAAACAGCCATATTTTTCTTATCTTGGACAATCCCTTTAATAAGGAATGACATTTTCTCCCAACACAACACCAGCTCCTGACATCTTTTGTGTCACTGCTCTCCATAGATAAGCCAATTACATTTTTACCATTTACCAAAAATTTACCATTTTTTTCTCCAAATTACTCAAAACCAGAATAATCTAACACACTCCAGGAGAGTGTAAGAATTAAGAAACATGGTGGGCTCCAATAAGGTGTTTTCCAGTTTCTGGTCTTCTTTCAACTCTTGCTGTTCCTGAAATAAGGATCTGTCCAGTGCCAAGTAGTGAGACCTGCACAGAGATGAACAGCCACACGGTTCTGTCAATTATGAGGCAGCATTCTAAACAATAATCATTTATTTATTTCACGCACTTATATAGCGTTGCTATATTTTGCAGTGCTTTACATACATTAGCATAAATCTGTCCCCAATGGGCCTCACAATCTAAGGTCCCTATCAGTATGTCTTTGGGGTGTGGGAGGAAACCAGAGTACCTGGAGGAAACCCATGCAAACACAGGGAGAACATACAAAGTCCATGCAGATTTTGTTCTTGATCGGATTTGAATCCAGGAGCCCAGTGACCCTCAGTGCTAACCACTAAGCCACCATGCTGTCCCAAGAGAACTTGTGCAAGTTGTTTGCTTTATTTTACTATTTTACTACTGTACCTTACTTTCCTCTGTCCTGTGTGATCCAGTGCCGTCACTCTGTCCTCTGCCCCAGACTGCACCCAGGATGTGTAGTTTTGGTACCACTGCGGGCACTTTTACACTGGTGAGGCCAGATACAGAACTTCAGCGAGGCAGCCAGAACAATATGTCACTAGCTGCAGCCCAGAGAAGAGGACAGAACGGTTTAAATAGGTGGCGGCAGAGGAAGGTATGGTAAGTTGTTTTTTTTTTTTTCATTATTTTATCAGTCACTTTGGTAAAATTAAAAAAAGTTGAGTATTTCTCAATGAAACCGTGTACCAGGCTAGGAAGATAGTTGTTTAGTATTGGATGCCTAGAGCTGCCATTAATCTCCGTATTATGAAAGACTCAACACTACCCTATGAGAAATGGGTTTATAAACACAGGAACAAGGAGGACAAGTTAAAATTTTGGATTGTTTAACTTGGTCCTCCTCCACTGATTTTTCTAGGTACTGTTCTTTTCATGTGTAGAGTGGGTTGGTTTATGGTTGTTCTTATATTTTGTAGTCTTTTGGGGCATGAGTGTTGTGATTTTGCCTACCTACCTCTATGTATGTAATCTTTGGCTGGGATTGTGTTGATTGCTAGGCTGCTTCTCTCTTTTTTTTCTTCATACATTGCCTTTGAGTTAATAAGGGTACTTTCACATTAGCGGCGGGAGTGTCTGGCAGGCTGTTCCGGTGGGCGAACAGCCTGCTGGATCCGTTCTGCCACTAGTGCAAGTCTGCGGCCGGAACTACGCTCCATCCCCATTCACTATAATGGGGGTGGGCCAGAGTTCCGGCCGCAGCACGGCAAACATGCCGAGAGGCGCCCGACTAAAATTACAACATGTCGTAATTTTAGTCAGCCCGCCTATCGGCATGTTTGGCCCGGACTCCTCGCCCCCCCCCCCCCCCATTATAGTGAAAGGGGACAGAGCGTAGTTCCGGCTGCAGACTTACACTAGCGGCAGCACGGATCCGGCAGGCTGTTCACCCACCGGAACAGCATGCCAGACACCCCTGCCGCTAATGTTCCTTTTCTTTGTGTGTGTAGTCCGTGTGCCTTCTGTAACAAAATCTGCAAGGAACACGTGGATTTTGATGCAGAAAAGACTTATGGAAGCACAGGAATCTGGCACAACTGGGCTCCCCTGTCTGCAGACTATAAGAAGCAGGGTCTTCTTGCAAAAAATTGCATCTTATATGTAGACTGAAAATACAGTAATGATAATGTTAACATATATTGAGCAGTCAGTCTTGAAGGCAATGCACCACAGAAACAGGCAAATGTAAAAAAAAAAAAAAAAAAAAAAAGAAAACTGTCTCTCTAGTGCCACCTACATTGGAACAACGCCGGGAAAAAGGCCAAAACCAGAATCTTTCCCACAAGGAAAAGACACCCATCTGCAGACAGCTGCTTCTACACTCCAAAAGTCTGGCTTTAAAAATTTAGCAAAACTGGATTTTTTGAGCTTATTCAAACAAAAATAGCAACATTTTTCATTTTTACACCATTTGTGCCAGTTGTGTGTAAAGTAGGTGTAAAGTTAGCATAGTTAGCCTGTCAAGCTGTTTTAAGACAGATTTATCAAATGAGTAGTGCAAATTGTCACAATCGTACTCCAAAAAAGGATATACAAAGTTGTGTAATATCTGAAAAAAAAAGTATTCAACTTAAAGATGTATTAAATTTATCAAACATCATGCAACATTTGATAAATTTGGCATGAATTACGGAAAAGCAGAATCTTGCAAAACCGACTTTAAAAATTCCCCTGATGACAAATCTCCCCTTCATGTGCATTAAACAAGATTGTGTAGTATTGGTTAAAACAAACTTTCAGTTGCTTTTCTGGGCATGAAATTATTTTATTCTAAAAGTGGTGCAAATCTACGATGAAGATCTTAGCCAAAGGTATTGAATATTGATTAGGGCTGCGGATTTGCCGTTTTGGACTGGATTTTTGAACAGCAAATTTACAGTGTTGCAATTCTCATCTACTCGCTGCAAAAAAAAAAAAATCTGCAGTGGAAATTGACCTGTGATGCAAATTTAAAATTTGTAACATGTTCACTTAGGCCTCTTTCACACGAACGATACAGATTTGCTCTGGATGTGTTCAGGGTGCGTTCAGTGAAACTTGCACCTGTCACGGGGGAGACAAGGGAAAATGTGCCCTGTACTGAAACCCACCTCTTTCCCTACCTACTTACAGTTGGAGCCCTAAGCGGCAACACCGTAACTTGGCGGCGTTCCCTATACTGCGTAAGTGCACAGGGAGGGAAAGGGGAACACAAGGAGGGACAAAACACAGACGGTACAAACACAATAATAGAATGGTAAACTAGCCGGGTAAATACAGGAGGTCACGTCACATACAAAGGGTCAAGCAAAGAATAGTCAAAGTCCAAGTCCAAAATCCGAAATACCAAACAATCCAATACAGCAAGGTCATGCACAGCACTGATCAAAGGGAGACTAATCACAGGCGCTGAGTGAGGAAGTTGCCATCTTTAAATAGCCCGCCCAGGATCATGTGATGTGGCCAGCATCACATGACCTGTGGCGGAGCAAGCTGTCAAAACAATATGTAAAGTAGCCATGTGGTGTGATCAGCACCACATGGCTAAACCCAAACAGAGAATTAACTGATGAAGTGCTGGCTGACCAGACCAGCACTTCAATTCCCTACTGCTCGTCTCTAGGGGAGCGGAGAGGTCCGGCGACGCCGTGCGGAGGGAGCGCGACGTCGGCCTCCCGTGACAGGCACTGCATGAGGGAAGCGCGCCCCTGGCTTCCCATGACAGCACCATTTTGCAAGCAAGTTCAGTCAGTTTTGTCTGCGATTGAGTTCACTTGTTCAGTTTTTTCCGCGCGGGTACAATGCGTTTTGATGCGTTTTTCATGCGCATGATAAAAAGTGAAGGCTTACAAAAATCTCTTAGCAACCCTCAGTGAAAATCGCATTGTACTTGGACTTGCTTCTGGATGAAATGCAATTTTTACTGAAGCCTCAATCACTTCTATGGGGCCAGGGATGCATAAAAAACGCAGAATATAGAACATGCTACGTTTTTCACGGAACACAGAATTGATGCATAAAAAAAACCGCTCATGTACACAGACCCATTGAAATTAATGGGTCAGGAATCGGTGCGAGTGCTATGCGTTCACGTCACGCATTGCACCCGCACGGAAAACTCGCTCATGTGAAAGGGGCCTTATGCTGCTTATTTTCATTGCAAATTTCGCTGTTTACAATCAACAGCAATTCTACAATGAAATCCACTAGAAAAAAATGGACCATTAGCGACTTTTTTTTGTTTAGGATTTCTAGCAGAAAAACTGCAGATTTTCTATTGTATGAAATTGTCAATAATTCAGTCACATGTGGACATACTGTAGAGTGCACATCATCCCCCTTTTTTTATATAAGTAGATTCAGTGCTAATTGATACCATAATACATCTTTATTGTCAGACCTTTGATTTTCTGAATGAGAGCATGAATCCAAGCGAGTAGACATACGCCCACATTTACTAATATCAATGCACCTGGGATTATTGTAAACTGTGATAAAAGGTGGTACAATTTTTGAGGTGGTGCTTTCCAGGAAGGAGATGTGGCTTCACAGGAAAGGGGTGTAGCCTAACATGCATACAAGTAAAGTTAACCAATAGCTGGTATAAAGTTAGACAAATGTTATCTAGCCATGCACCAAATTTATCATCCAGGATGAGGCATGAGACATTGTGATCAAGTTGGTGCATGTTTAGATAACGATCTATAGGACTTTTAAAATATAGCAGTCTGGCTCCCTGCATCTACCGCTAAAGGTCGCTTTCCCATTGAACTGACCTCCTGAGCTCCCTCTTGTGGTGACTGCTGGCAACAAGAATCGTTTACCTGCAGTAGATTTGGAGCTCTGTATCAGAAAAATTAAGCACTAAGGTTACTTTCACTCTGGCTGAACATCCTCCCGTACCCGTGCTACTGCAAGTCCACCATTGCTGGCGAAAGTCCGCTCTGGCCCCATTCACTATATAAAAACCACAGTGTGCTGTAGTAACAGCCTGCCGGAAAAGGCTACTGCCAGTGTGAAAGTAGTCTTAACATATATTAATGAATTAATCCACATAGAAATTTGAGCTTAAAAACAACATAAAGAGACTGTTAGCTCATATATACACAGCAGAAATACCTCCTTAGTGTCATTTTAGGTAAACTAAGCCACATCACACTAGAGATTATCAATACGCTGCAAATGATTAAGCCGTGTCATTTAAGGTTACAATTCATAGCAACTTTTTAAAAAAAAGTCTTTGAGAACTAGAATATATAATGAGATTGGCTTGGGACAGAGCCTTAAGAAACAATGTCTTTGCTTACTGCTCTTCTTATGCATCTTCATTATGTGCTATTAAGTTAAATTAAGAGGATCTGTATCTTTCTAGCAGTGGTCTCATAGTAATTATGTGTTTTCTCTGAGCATTTCGTTTAGCAACAGAGCATTAAGAAGGTTAACGTGTGCAAATAAAATGACTAGTCTAAACGCATATGTAAGTGATTACGAGCTAATGATTTTCAGAAGGTTACATAGCTGTGTAATAGATTCAATATATATTTTGATGGGATCCTGAATCATTCTGTGGTAGACTTTGCATCTTAATCCTATGCACATAATACCATGACAAGCTAAGTCCTAGTTGCTCACATTTTCCTTGAACAAGAGAAAAAAAGTTATATCGCTTGTTCATTTTTTTCCATTTATCACATTCGGCACATTTGACTTCTATCCAACATTAGTAATCCAGTTGACTGAAGCAATAAAGTACATGAAAAATACATACTGTATGCTGTATACCAAGCCGTGTTTTAAATAAAGACATTATACATAAGGTATTCCGTAGGGACATGTTTGTTTTATTTGCCTGCTTATGTGCTTCTCACTATATAATTATATTTTCCTTACTATCACAATTCTCCTACCTGCCTCTATGAATATTTGGTTCAACCATTATTCTTCACACTATTAAAGGGGTTGTCTCATTTCAGCAAATGGCATTTATCATGTAGAGGAAGCAGTGGCATACATAGAGAAGTAAGGGCCCCATAGCAAGGATCAAACCAGGCCCCCACACAGGACAGAAGGGTTTCCGCCTAAACCCCTTTCAATGACCCTTGGGCCATTTTTTCCACTGACTTGTTTGCTAAAAGTTGTTTCTTTAGAGGGCAGAGTCCTGATCAATTTTTCACTCCCAGTAGAAGATGAGAGGATCCAAGCTAAGACTGGCCCCCCTTGTGCCCTGGACCCCATAGCAGTCGCATGGTCTGCCGCTGTGGTAGTTACGCCCCTGAGAGGAAGTTAACACAAGACACTTATATATTGTGATTGTCCATGTTGCCTCCTTTGCTGGCTGGATTCATTTTTCCATCACATTATACACTGCTCATATCCAGGGGTTAGGACCACCCTGTAATCTAGCAGTGGTGGCTGTGCTTACACACTAGAGGAAAAAGCATCAGCCTATACACACTCCCACGGTCCCAGCTACTAAAGGGGCTGGCGCCCTTGTCCACTCATTCAGTCTCTGGCTGTAGAGATGACCTGCTTTATACAGTGACTGGCGTATTGGCCATTCCAAGTGGTTTTCTGTGTTGAGCAAGCATATGACCAGGATGTGGAGAACAGTGGGGATCAGTTAGGTGCGTTATACATATTTGTTATTTTTAACTCATTCTGATTAGAGATGAGCGAGTAGTGTTCGATCGAGCCGGTATTCGATCGAATACTACGCAATTCGGCATACTCGATTTCAATCGAGTATAACGGCGATGGCGCACTTAGAATTCGTTTCCCCTCCCACCTTCCCTGGCGCTCTTTTTCCACCAATCAACATGCAGGGGGGGTATGACAGGCCCGCGGAGCACGCTGGCAGCGTGAAAACAGCGTCTACATGGATTGGCTGGAAAAACCATGTGACCTCGAATATTAAAAACTCAGCTCTTCCTGCTCGTTCGCATATGCTGCGTGAACTTAGTCAGGGACAGAGGCTGGAGAAGGGACAGATAGGTTTTAGCTGTTGGACAGGCAGGAGCGTGATTAAAAGCCCTTATCAGGGCTACTATAGTGCAGTACAGTGATAGCTTTACTACAATATACAGTCTGCAGAGAACGGCTGCTGTATTCAGGGATAGCTGCTGGAGTAGGGACAGAGAGAGGCATTAGTGGTGTATTAGGTGCTCTGCTAAATACCAAACTATATTTGGCACTACTGTTCTGCGTTTTTTTTGGCTGCAAAACCCTGTTATATACCTAGTGTGTATATGCACCATCTGATCTTCTGGCAGTATACGGCTGTGTACATTTTTTTTTTTTTAAATACAGTTTCTTTGGCTCTAGTGTTCTGGGTTCTGTGTGCCTGCAATACCCTTTTTGTATACCAGGTGTAAATACCCACCGTCTGAGCTGTTAGTACACGGCTGTGTACCTAGAAATATAAAAAAAAAAAAAAAAGCCTTTTCATTGGCACCTGTACTTTGCGTTCTCTTGCAAAATAATTGTATATACGTAGTCTTCATACACACCGTCTGATCTGTTTGTACACGGCTGTGTACCTAGAAATATATTTTTAAAAAAAAGCCTTTTCATTGGCACCTGTACTTTGCGTTCTCTTGCAAAATAATTGTATATACGTAGTGTTCATACACACCGTCTGATCTGTTTGTACACGGCTGTGTACCTAGAAATATATTTAAAAAAAGCCTTTTCATTGGCACCTGTACTTTGCGTTCTCTTGCAAAATAATTGTATATACGTAGTGTTCATACACACCGTCTGATCTGTTTGTACACGGCTGTGTACCTAGAAATATAAAAAAAAAAAGCCTTTTCATTGGCACCTGTACTTTGCGTTCTCTTGCAAAATAATTGTATATACGTAGTGTTCATACACACCGTCTGATCTGTTTGTACACGGCTGTGTACCTAGAAATATATTTAAAAAAAAAGCCTTTTCATTGGCACCTGTACTTTGCGTTCTCTTGCAAAATAATTGTATATACGTAGTGTTCATACACACCGTCTGATCTGTTTGTACACAGCTGTGTACCTAGAAATATAAAAAAAAAAAAAGCCTTTTCATTGGCACCTGTACTTTGCGTTCTCTTGCAAAATAATTGTATATACGTAGTGTTCATACACACCGTCTGATCTGTTTGTACACGGCTGTGAAGGCAAAATATTGTAACAAAAAAAAAATAAAATGCGGCGGGGGGCTAGCGGAATCGGACGTGGACGAGGACGGGGGCGCGGAAATGCTGTTGGTGGCCTTGTTGAAGCCAGTGGGGATACAATGCGTGCTGGTGAGGGTCAGCCAGGATCCCACTCATCCAGAATCCCTGCCTTTATGGGACAGTTAAGCAGGGGGCGGGTTACACCGCTGTTGAGGCCTGAGCAGGTTGAACAGGTGGTGCAATGGATAGCCGATAGCGCTTCCACACAGTTGTCCACCAGCCAGTCATCCACACAGTCTCACTCTGACCCTCCTTCCTCCACACCTGGCCAACAGAGTCATCCCACCATTGACCCCTCCCAGGAGCTCTTTTCGGGTCCTTTTTCAGATGTGCCGGAAGAATCCCAGGAGCTAGCAGAGGAATTTGTTTGTAGTGATGCCCAAACACTTGAGTTTTCGCCATCTCCTGCTGATGTGGACTCTGAACCAGCATCTGTTATCATGAGCGATGATGATGATGAGACGCAGTTGCCATCAAGGGAGGCTGTTGGAATGTCCAGTGGGCAGGAGGAGGAGCAGAGTGAGGAAGTGGAAGAGGAGGTGGTGGATGACGAAATGACCGACCCCACTTGGCCAGGGGTGATGTCCAGCGGGGAAAGCAGTGGAGAGGTGGTGGTCTGCGCAGCACCGAAAAAGGCAGCAAGAGGCAGAGGGATGTCCAGAGGCAGAGGGATGTCCAGAGGCAGAGGGATGTCCACAGGCAGAGGACAGTCCAGACAGAGAAGTGAGGCCACAGCCAGCAGGGCCGAAGCTGTTCCCGGCAGCGGGCAGTCGCGCGAAGCTCCCCCATCGAGGCCTCGTACTTCTGTGGTGTGGAGATTTTTTAATGTTTGTGCGGATGACAAACTGAGCGCGGTTTGCACACTCTGCCACTCAAAACTGAGTAGGGGCTCTGAGAAGAGCAATCTGACCACCTCAGGCATGCGGCGTCACTTGGAAGTCAAGCACTGGGCTGAGTGGGAGAGAGCAAACGCAATACAACCTGCGCCCGGTCTTGCTGCCACTGCCTCTTCCCCTTTGTTGTGTGCTGCCACTGCGGTCCAGACCTCCAGCCAGGACACCTCCACATCTGCCTCTGCCTCGGCTACTTTGGGGCCTTCTCCTTCAGCCTCCCCTTCCCCCGCCTCTTCGCCTGCACCTTCACACTCCTCGTCCCAACAACTGTCCATCTCGCAGGCGTTCGACCGCAGGCGGAAGTACGCCTCGAGTCACCCCCAAGCCCAAGCCTTAAACTGCCACATCTCCAAACTGCTGGCCCTGGAGATGTTGCCGTTTAGGCTTGTGGAGATGCAGGCCTTCCGCGACCTGATGGCGGCTGCCGCACCTCGATATTCCGTCCCCAGCCGCCACTACTTTTCCCGGAGTGCCGTCCCCGCCCTGCACCAGCACGTGTCGCGTAACATCAGGCGGGCCCTGAGGTACGCAATCAGCGCAAAGGTCCACTTGACCACCGACTCGTGGACAAGCGCTTGCGGCCAGGGACGATACATCTCTTTGACGGCACACTGGGTGAATGTAGTGGAAGCGGGGACGGGGTCGCAAACAGAGACGGCCTACCTACCACCCCGCCCAAGATTGCCAGCATGGGTTCTGATAAACCCCCCTCCTCCTCCTCCTCTGCCTTAACATCGCCCTCAGCCGCTAGCTGGAAGCGTTGCAGCACTGGCGCAGGGAGACGTCAGCAGGCGGTGCTTAAGCTCATCAGCTTGGGCGACAGGAAGCACAGCGCCCCAGAGGTGAGGGACGCCATATTGCAGCAGACGGAGATGTGGCTGTCGCCGCTGCAGCTAGGACCAGGCATGGTCGTGTGCGATAACGGCCGTAACCTGGTGGCGGCTCTGGAGCTTGCCGAACTCAATCACGTACCATGCCTGGCCCACGTTTTTAATCTGGTAGTCCAAAAATTTCTAAAGACTTACCCCAACCTGGCAGAGTTACTGGTGAAAGTGCGGCGCTTGTGCGCTCACTTTCGGAAGTCAACTGTAGCTGCTGCTAGCTTAAAAAAACTCCAGCAACGCCTCCATTTGCCTGAACATCGGCTGTTGTGCGACCTGCCGACTCGCTGGAATTCCACCTATTCCATGTTGGCCAGGGTGTGTGAGCAGCAGAGAGCATTGATGGAGTACCAGATTATGAATCCACGCGTGCCTCCAACTCAGCTCCCTCAGTTTGCCAACCACGAGTGGCCATGGATGGCAGACATATGCGATGTACTGCGTATCTTTGAGGAGTCCACCAAGAAGGTCAGCAGCGAGGACGCTATAGTGAGCGTAACCATCCCGCTCCTATGCGTCCTTAAAGAATCACTCATCGCAATAAGGGAGAACGCATTGCACGCAGAGGAGACGGGGGTAGGAGGAGACGCAACGGAGCTACACAGTCAGACCACACTTTTGTCTGCTTCACGGTGGCAGTTGCAGGAGGAGGAGGATGAGGAGGAGGAGGACGACGTGGAGGTGGCTGTGGAAGAGGAGGAGGATGCTGGCGGTGAGGGTAGCAGTCAGGCTGTGTGTGTCCCATTGGTTCAGCGCGGATGGGGCGGAGAGGAGGCGGAAGAGGAAGAGGAGGAAATGGCAAGTGATCCTTCTGGTGGGGGCAGTAAGGTCATGCCTATTCAGAGTCTGGCACACATGGCTGACTTCATGCTGGGCTGCTTTTCCCGGGACACACGTGTTGTCCGGATAGTGGAGAACAAACTGTACTGGGTCTTCGCAATCCTGGACCCCCCGGTATAAAGATAACGTCTCCTCTTTTATTCCGGTAGAGGAGAGGACGAATCGATTGCTGGAATACCAGAGGGAACTCGTGCAGAACATGATGGAGATTTTCCCACCCACCATCGCTGGCGGCAGAGAGGAGAGGGTCTCCCAGAGTCCCTCAACATCCATCAGGCCCACAGCCACCAGGGGGAACACTCTCCAAGGTGTGGGACACGTTCATGGCACCCCCTCGTGCAACTTCCATCACTGCGGGGCCCGCTATCAGCAGGAGGGACAAGTATCAGCGGATGTTGCGGGAGTACCTGGCAGACCGTACCCCTGTCCTCCCCGATCCCTCGGCGTCCTACACTTACTGGGTCGCCAAGTTGGACACGTGGCTGGAACTGTCCCTGTACGCCTTGGAGGTGCTTGCCTGCCCTGCGCCAGCGTGCTATCAGAAAGGGTGTTCAGCGCAGCCGGGGGCATTATAACCGATAAGCGCAGCCGCCTGTCAACCGACAGTGCCGACAGGCTGACGCTAATCAAAATGAACAGCAAGTGGATTGACCCGGACTTTGCTTCTCCAACAGTGGAAAGCAGCCAAAAGTGAAGTGCCATCTGTATGAAGTGCCATTTCCTCCTCCACCTCCTCCTCCTCCTCCTTAACCGCTGTAGAATTGCTCCGTAAATAAAAAAATTTATATATTTATGGCTCACCTCTTGGGCCTCCACAAAATTTTTAAGAGGTCTCACCTCTTGGGCCGCCACATAATTTTTAAGAGGTCTCACCTCTTGGGCCTCCACATAATTTTTAAGAGGTCTCACCTCTTGGGCCTCCACATAATTTTATCGAGGTCTCACCTCTTGGGCCTCCACATAATTTTTAAGAGGTCTCACCTCTTGGGCCTCCACATAATTTTTAAGAGGTCTCACCTCTTGGGCCGCCACATAATTTTTAAGAGGTCTCACCTCTTGGGCCTCCACATAATTTTTAAGAGGTCTCACCTCTTGGGCCTCCACATAATTTTATCGAGGTCTCACCTCTTGGGCCTCCACATAATTTTTAAGAGGTCTCACCTCTTGGGCCTCCACATAATTTTTAAGAGGTCTCACCTCTTGGGCTCCACATAATTTTTAAGAGGTCTCACCTCTTGGGCCTCCACATAATTTTTAAGAGGTCTCACCTCTTGGGCCTCCACATAATTTTATCGAGGTCTCACCTCTTGGGCCTCCACATAATTTTTAAGAGGTCTCACCTCTTGGGCCTCCACATAATTTTTAAGAGGTCTCACCTCTTGGGCCTCCACAAAATTTTTAAGAGGTCTCACCTCTTGGGCCGCCACATAATTTTTAAGAGTCTCACCTCTTGGGCCTCCACATAATTTTAAGAGGTCTCACCTCTTGGGCCTCCACATAATTTTATCGAGGTCTCACCTCTTGGGCCTCCACAAAATTTTTAAGAGGTCTCACCTCTTGGGCCTCCACATAATTTTTAAGAGGTCTCACCTCTTGGGCCTCCACATAATTTTTAAGAGGTCTCACCTCTTGGGCCTCCACATAATTTTTAAGAGGTCTCACCTCTTGGGCCTCCACAAAATTTTTAAGAGGTCTCACCTCTTGGGCCGCCACATAATTTTTAAGAGGTCTCACCTCTTGGGCCTCCACATAATTTTATCGAGGTCTCACCTCTTGGGCCTCCACATAATTTTTAAGAGGTCTCACCTATTGGGCCTCCACATAATTTTTAAGAGGTCTCACCTCTTGGGCCTACAAACAATTTTTCTCATGGCTCACCTCTTGGGCCTACAAACAATTTTTAAGAGGTCTCACCTCTTGGGCCTACAAACAATTTTTATTATGGCTCACCTCTTGGGCCTTAATACAATTTTTAAGAGGTCTTACCTCTTTGGCCTCCACTTAATTTTTTCGAGGGCTCACCTCTTGGGCCTCCATATAATTTTTTCGAGGGCTCACCTCAAGCTAACTTTGCGCACTCATTAAAATATTTTCACAACAAGGACCTAAGAGCCCTCGATGGGAGAGCTTTGTGTGGGGGCCTGTTATAGGGAAGAGATGCGGCCCTGCGGGCTCTAGCCTGCCTTCTCCATGAGCCTCTGGCCAGCCCAAGGCCTCTTCCTGCCTTTTGCGGTCCTACGCATCTCTCAACATCCCCACTGCTTTACCTGCTAGACATGACACTGGGCCAGGTCGGTTCACTGACATCTCAAGCGCCAACAATTTGGGCATTTTAAGGCTTCTGCATGTGTTTGAGTTGTTTTTACATTTTAAAGAAGACATGTCTGACCACATCTCACACACACACACAATGACAATTAGGGGTGGGGTCTATTTGCTTTCCCCTTTGCCTATGCCATCTGTGGTTGTCATAGGCAACGTGATTTTAAGGGGTGCAGAATTTTATCTTCTTTTTTGTCTAGTTTGGCTTGGGGTCCATGGCAATGTAGAGGAAAGAAGGTTTCCTTGTATGGTCTCACTTTACAGAGAGGTTACATTGTCTTTGGAGTGTATTGTTGAGAGGCTGTGATAGTGGCGTAATAGTGCGACTTGGGCGCGTTATATGCACCCAGACATGCTTCCCCTGCTGTCCTAGTTGCATTCCAGCAGTGTTGGCATCCTTTTCTGAGGTTTCAGGGTGGACTTGGTGACCTCCAAGTGGTCGAATTGAGATTTCCAAGTGGCGAGCATTTTTTTCCCATAGACTTTAATGGGATTCGATATTCGGTCGAATAGTCGAATTTCGCGGTCTATTCGAATCGAATTTCGAACTTTCGAATATTTCACTACTCGCTCATCTCTAATTCTGATTCTCTTTTTTAAATGATTACTCAAGAAAACCTCTAATTCCCAACTAGTCAGGGACCATGAGTGGCTTCACTGGGATCAAGGGCAGTTTATGAAAGGTTTACTCATTACTCACTGAGCACTCCAAATAAGGTAACCTTATTTTTCTACAAAAAAATCTAAATGTGGAAGTCATTGTAAACAACTTTGATGACCTACCTGTTCCTAGTATGTACCAAGAATATTTATTGCACTGGGAAATGAATTGTAAATAGTTTAGATGACTAAAGAGGAATTCTCTTCTATGAGATGAAGAGTGGTGCCAGTTTCCTCTTTTCAGTTCCAGTTATTACACCGCAGAAGAGAGCGCATGGTGGCACCCACAAGATGTAATTTTATGATCTCCCACTTTTTGTTTTTGCTTCCATTGTCTGGAATGAAACTAGTTAATGTATAGGGTACAGATGAAACTAAAGTGTGAATTTATGTGAGTATATTTGTAGGTTTCATACAGTCTTGCTAGCATCAAAGTTTCCTTTTTTTACAGGAACCATGATGGACATAATAATGCTGAAAGAAATATATTGAGCGGGCTCATGAGCTGAGCTCGCTCCATACACAGTGGTGTTATAGAAGTGACACTTTCCTTCAGTGACCAAGATTAGAGTAACTATGAATATATTCTAAAAAAAACAAAAATATAAAAAGTTCAAAACTTCCCCTTTCCTCATTTGTCAAATTAAAAAGATAATAAATTGTAAAATATAATTGGTATCTCCCCGTCCATAAATATCCAAACTAAAATATTGTTGTTCACCTTGCCTCTAAATAAAAAAGTTGTATGCACCCCAAAATACTAATGCTGAAACTCAAAATGCTGAAAAAAAGACAAAAAACAGCACAATGAGTTGAAAAATAAAAAAGGTTATGGATGCCAGAGTATGGCAACACAAGGCTTTTCTTTTTAATGTTCTTAAAATTTAGTAAAGCATAGTGAAGCATACCAAAAACTATATAAATTTGGTACCTCCATAACTGTACTGACCTGCATAATAAAGCTAATATGTCATTTCTACCACATGAAACGCTAAAAAAAGTACAGGACAGTAGCCTCGCGGGTGGCCCGACGTGCACAGCATCATAGTAATGTATGATGCTGTGAGCTCCCGTGCCCACGATCTATGCCACTCCAGGACATATGGCCCACTCATGAACCATATGTCTCGGGGCGCATACGGTCGTGTGCAAGGGCCCTTAGCAAAGTAGAGTGGACAAAAAAATCCTGCTTGCAACTCCCAAACAAAAAACAAATGGACCCTTTATAGTCAACAGGGTCTGTTAGGCTCTGTTCATTTCAGTCATGTTCGAATTCAACAGTTCCATTATTTTTGTTGTGAAAGATGAAGGACATATTTTATTATGTATTTTACAATATTTTTGACCAGTTGCGCAAAGCTGATCCAAAATATGTTATTTACATTAACTTACTCAGATCAGTTAGGGACAAAGTTTCAGCAGAAAGCCCAAAAGTACTTCTTGGTTAAGCCATCTGAGTTATGAATTTTACCTTTAAATGATGTATCATCTGTCTGCGTAATCACGCTTCTCTTTCCCTGTTTCTATCACATGCTTGCTTTGAGGTTAAGATGATGATGCCTTTCCTCAACACCAATTAATGCCTTCTATGCTCCACTGATTGCATCATGTGATGAAGGTATCCAAGTGTAACAAACTGAAATTAAGATCTAGAACTGCAAAACCATTCTTAAAAAATGGAAATGATGGAATAAGAAGGCAAATCGACAATGAGCTGCATAAATGATCATTTTATATATATATATACACTCACTGGCCACTTTATTAGGTACACCTGTCCAACTGCTCGTTAACACTTAATTTCTAATCAGCCAATCACATGGCGGCAACTCAGTGCATTTAGGCATGTAGACATGGTCAAGACAATCTCCTGCAGTTCAAACCGAGCATCAGTATGGGGAAGAAAGGTGATTTGAGTGCCTTTGAACGTGGCATGGTTGTTGGTGCCAGAAGGGCTGGTCTGAGTATTTCAGAAACTGCTGATCTACTGGGATTTTCACGCACAACCATCTCTAGGGTTTACAGAGAATGGTCCGAAAAAGAAAAAACATCCAGTGAGCGGCAGTTCTGTGGGAGGAAATGCCTTGTTGATGCCAGAGGTCAGAGGAGAATGGGCAGACTGGTTCGAGCTGATAGAAAGGCAACAGTGACTCAAATTGCCACCCGTTACAACCAAGGTAGGCAGAAGAGCATCTCTGAATGCACAGTACGTCGAACTTTGAGGCAGATGGGCTACAGCAGCAGAAGACCACACCGGGTGCCACTCCTTTCAGCTAAGAATAGGAAACTGAGGCTACAATTTGCACAAGCTCATCGAAATTGGACAGTAGAAGATTGGAAAAACGTTGCCTGGTCTGATGAGTCTCGATTTCTGCTGCGACATTCGGATGGTAGGGTCAGAATTTGGCGTCAACAACATGAAAGCATGGATCCATCCTGCCTTGTATCAACGGTTCAAGCTGGTGGTGGTGGTGTCATGGTGTGGGGAATATTTTCTTGGCACTCTTTGGGCCCCTTGGTACCAATTGAGCATCGTTGCAACGCCACAGCCTACCTGAGTATTGTTGCTGACCATGTCCATCCCTTTATGACCACAATGTACCCAACATCTCATGGCTACTTTCAGCAGGATAGTGCGCCATGTCATAAAGCTGGAATCATCTCAGACTGGTTTCTTGAACATGACAATGAGTTCACTGTACTCAAATGGCCTCCACAGTCACCAGATCTCAATCCAATAGAGCATCTTTGGGATGTGGTGGAACGGGAGATTCGCATCATGGATGTGCAGCCGACAAATCTGCGGCAACTGTGTGATGCCATCATGTCAATATGGACCAAAATCTCTGAGGAATGCTTCCAGCACCTTGTTGAATCTATGCCACGAAGAATTGAGGCAGTTCTGAAGGCAAAAGGGGGTCCAACCCGTTACTAGCATGGTGTACCTAATAAAGTGGCCGGTGAGTGTATATATATAGTGTAAAAAGGTTTGTATAGCAGTACTCCCGTAGAAGAGTCCAGGTGCAAATCCAGTAGAAATACCTCTGACAAAAGGTTGAACTTGTAGAAAATAAAGCAGGCTGGCAGCACTCCAGAATTCGTGAAAAATAGGATCCCTTTTATTTCACCAATGTGCAACGTTTCAACTGCTCAATGCAGTCTTTGTCAAGCCATTGAAACGTTGCACATTGGTGAAATAAAAGGGATCCTATTTTTCACGAATTCTGGAGTGCTGCCAGCCTGCTTTATTATATAATATATATTCAGATAGTGAGATAAAGAAGGAATCCTTTTCGTGAGCGAAGTAATTGCAAGTTATTGCCCATCTACTTGCTCATATACTATACAATTTTATCTACAAGAATTTAAACTATTATTATAAATAGTGTTGAGCAAATTGAAGTGAAGCAAATTGAATTTGATCAGAATTTCAGGGAAGTTTCGATTCACTACGGATCAAAATTTCCTCTTGCTTTGTTGTAACTCTTTTTTCTCCTAAGATGGTGACTACATGTGGTATAAAATGAACGTAAGAAGCCTGGGAATGCGATATGACCAATAATGCCATGCAGCCAGCCAATCAGCAGATTGCCATCCCCAGTGATGTCACAGTCCTATAAAAGCCTTATCTGGCTCGGTCTCTGCCATTTTACTGTGAGCTGATCATACTGAGAGACAAGTGCTATGGACAGTGTTTTAGCAATCTTTTAATTGTAGAATATTTGATAGGGACAGTGTAGGGAAATCATATGGAGAGTTTCCAGACAATGTAGGGAGATCATAGGGAGACTCCAGGTACAGTGCAGGCTGTGTGTAATTGCCATGTGCATCTTGCTCTACTGCTGGGCCAGTCATTCTTAATCTATTCTGTTATACATAGACTGACTGTGCATCAGATTTAGTCTCAACAGACGGCCTAATATATAGGTGCGTGTACCTAGTTAATCTACTTTGCCATTAATAATTAATCTGTTCAGTTATACATGGACATACGTTTTTTTATAGTCCATCTGCTGCAACATTCATACTTCATCTGTTACATTACTGATTCAGTTAATGTACAGTATGGCCAACAGACAGTTGCTTGGGTGCTCAAAAGGAATGGGCATTGGCAAAAATATAGTCGCTGCAACAGGCCAAAGATGCCAAAGTCATTCAACGGTGGTGTTTTGACCAACAATCCAGCTGTACTGGAATGGTTGACTCATTATCTCAGGTGACAACAGATACACACAGCCAAGAATCAGTGGGTTCCTCTGACACCACACTTAGTTGGCATGGCCCTGGAACAACCTCTGTGCCCTCACCTGTCCTGTGAAGATGAGCTTAGTGAGGACAGTCAGGTCTGCTGTATCCTCCCTTAGGCGTGCAACTAGCGATAATGACAGTCGGGTGGGAGCATGTGTTATGAGTGGTCAGGGACATGGCCATAAGACTGGTGAGGGTGGGTGACATAAGTGACGAACAGACATTAGTGGATGATGATGTAGCCGATTGCACGTGGGAGCAGGAGAAGAGGGGGCATCATCTTAAGAGGGTGAGTGTGGAAGGAAAGGCCCGTGAGACAGTAGCAGGGTGGCTTTGTGCCGATGAGCCAACTGGGTGTAAGCAGTGGGAGATCTGGAGCCAAACATGCCAGGGATAGACTGTCTGCTACTCAGGAGCCTATCTGTGTCAACACATGGAGCAACACCATAAAGTGGTGTGGGGAAACCGTGGCACTAATGTACACTCACCGGCCACTTTATTAGGTACACCTGTCCAACTGCTCGTTAACACTTAATTTCTAATCAGCCAATCACATGGCGGCAACTCAGTGCATTTAGGCATGTAGACATGGTCAAGACAATCTCCTGCAGTTCAAACCGAGCATCAGTATGGGGAAGAAAGGTGATTTGAGTGCCTTTGAACGTGGCATGGTTGTTGGTGCCAGAAGGGCTGGTCTGAGTATTTCAGAAACTGCTGATCTACTGGGATTTTCACGCACAACCATCTCTAGGGTTTACAGAGAATGGTCCGAAAAAGAAAAAACATCCAGTGAGCGGCAGTTCTGTGGGCGGAAATGCCTTGTTGATGCCAGAGGTCAGAGGAGAATGGGCAGACTGGTTCGAGCTGATAGAAAGGCAACAGTGACTCAAATTGCCACCCGTTACAACCAAGGTAGGCAGAAGAGCATCTCTGAACGCACAGTACGTCGAACTTTGAGGCAGATGGGCTACAGCAGCAGAAGACCACACCGGGTGCCACTCCTTTCAGCTAAGAACAGGAAACTGAGGCTACAATTTGCACAAGCTCATCGAAATTGGACAGTAGAAGATTGGAAAAATGTTGCCTGGTCTGATGAGTCTCGATTTCTGCTGCGACATTCGGATGGTAGGGTCAGAATTTGGCGTCAACAACATGAAAGCATGGATCCATCCTGCCTTGTATCAACGGTTCAAGCTGGTGGTGGTGGTGTCATGGTGTGGGGAATATTTTCTTGGCACTCTTTGGGCCCCTTGGTACCAATTGAGCATCGTTGCAACGCCACAGCCTACCTGAGTATTGTTGCTGACCATGTCCATCCCTTTATGACCACAATGTACCCAACATCTGATGGCTACTTTCAGCAGGATAATGCGCCATGTCATAAAGCTGGAATCATCTCAGACTGGTTTCTTGAACATGACAATGAGTTCACTGTACTCAAATGGCCTCCACAGTCACCAGATCTCAATCCAATAGAGCATCTTTGGGATGTGGTGGAACGGGAGATTCGCATCATGGATGTGCAGCCGACAAATCTGCGGCAACTGTGTGATGCCATCATGTCAATATGGACCAAAATCTCTGAGGAATGCTTCCAGCACCTTGTTGAATCTATGCCACGAAGAATTGAGGCAGTTCTGAAGGCAAAAGGGGGTCCAACCCGTTACTAGCATGGTGTACCTAATAAAGTGGCCGGTGAGTGTAGTGGTACAGCAGGACGCAGCAAGCGCTGCATCTCCCAGTGGCCCGCACGCCTTCTTCAGCAGTCGGGGCTCCTCAGCCTCAGCAGAAGGAAGTTATCATTCCTTTCCTTCATCTGGATCAACTTGCAGGATAACAGGCTGAACTAGATGGTAAGATGTCTTTTTTCCAGCCTTATAAACTATATTACTACTGTATGTTATTGCTCCTGATGCTTCTCCTATTCCTTGTCATGTGTTTCAGCAGCAATCAATCAACAAGAAAATTGCACAACAGTATGTGTGCAGTCATCCAATGGCGCAGAAGCTGAACATGCACCTGGCCATGTTGCTGATACTACAGTCCCTCCCTTTGAACATTTCAGAGAACTGATGGCTTATGCCCACCCAAGATGGAGAGTCCTAAGCCATCATTACTTCTTTAAAAAAGCCGTACCAGCCCTGCAAACGTATGCTCAGAAGGTGGGCTAGTCCTTGAGCCTGTCGGTTTCTGGTACAGTTCATGCCAGTACTGACATGTGGAGCTGTAACTATGGTGAATGACAATATATGTCCTTTACAGTCCACTGGGTAAATGTGGTTCTGGTCCAGGCACACCAGAAACTTGGCCAGATAATGGCAATGCCACCTCCATGGTGTAATCATGGGATTTCTCCGCCAATGAACATTCTGTCTGCGCTGTGTCAGGGGGAGCTGACCCACGCATCCTGCATGGTGCATGTCTTCAATCTGGTTCTGACCCGGTTCCACACTGTGCCACGTTTCCACGCGTTGGAACTCCACGCTCCATATGTTGGAACGACTGTATGAGCAGAGGAAACATGACCGATTTCTTGATGATGCAGACAGACAGGAGTACTTCCCGGTGTAACTTTGACGTTAAACAGTGGCAGCTCATGCGTGACACCTGCAATTTGCTCAGGCCCTTTGAGAAGGCCACTTTATTTGTCAGTCGCCTGAACTACGGGATGAATAATGTCATTCCACTCCATGCTAATAAATCTGACTGAAGAAGGTGGACAGAAGACGTGGTGCCTACATCTCACTGCCACTTGAGCCCTGTGGAGACAGAGCTGGCAAAGGAGAAGGATGAGGAAGAGGAGGAGGATATAAACAGCCAGGAATTCTATACAGAACTAAGTGGTTTATCTGCCCAAGCGACAGGAGTGGAGCAAGAGAAGGATGAGTAGCTATGGTGTCATAGTACCAAGGCTTTGGTGCTTCTCATCTTAGACACATTTTCTTTATTCAAATGACTTTTTCTGACATCCTCAACATTTCCAAATGTTCAACTAGAATGTGACTGTGGCCAACTTTTGTCTATATTGTAGATACTGTACATCTGAGATGTAATTAGGTTTTGCTCCACCAAGGACTAATATCCAGGTTGGCTCCCCAACCCCCTCTTAAACTTTTTTTTAAATCATTTTCCAAATAGTAAGACACAGTAATACTAGATTATATCTAGAGATGAGTGAATCATTCAAAATTTGCTTCGCTGAATATTCGCAGAATTTCTGCCAAGATTTGTATTTAAACGAACTTATTCGTCGAATCTGCGTTAAAAAAAAAACACGTTGTTTTGTGAACATTCCTGCCCAAATTATGTACGTACAGTCAGTGTAGTTAAAAGTACACAATACGTAATCATTAACTTACAAAAGTGCGTATGAATCCTTAGCGTACTATTGACGTGCAAATGCGTCATACGCATGGGTTTACAGTCTTTAGAGGCAGTCCATATGAACTAGAAAAATAAGGTGCTCACTGCTGCTAACTATCAATAAGTGAATAATTTAGTAAAAATGCCGTACAATAAGTGCATAATAGGACACATTGCAGTACCAGAAAAAGAATACACACAATGGGCTAAAGTGCTGAACCATTAAAAACAGTGTAGCTAAAATACAGCAAAGACATAAGTATGCAAACATTTTAGTGCAATCAATTTCACATTTGCAAGCATAAAAGGCTCAGATATACGTTTGAGTCTCTCCTTATGGCTCCTAGTTGGCAATGATAAAACACTGTCTGGAACATATATTCCAAAATTCAATTGTAATCCACATGAGGTAAAATTGTAATCCAAACAGATAATGTGTAATCCACATGGATAATAGAGAATAGCAGCAAGAGAAGAGAACCCTTTTTACAAAGGGGACTACCAAATAACCTGAGAAGGGGATAAAAAGGAAAATAGGCACGCTTAGGCGCAACTGGGACTTTTCTGCAGAATGGGGGGAGTCCTGACAGCCATGTCCACTCCAGCTGGGTGAGAGTCAAATGGGGGAAATACATTACATATTAGAAAGAAGCAGCACATAGAGAACCCTTTTTGCAAAGGGGGCTCCCAAATAACCTGAGAAGGAGGGAAAAAGGACAACAAGGAATTTTCTGCAGAATGGGAGGAGTCCTGACAGCCGTGCCCATCTAGGTGAGAGTCAAACGGGTGCAGTCCATGATGTGGCTCCCATAGGTCCTCCTGCAGTGTTCTTGACACTGCCAGTAGTTGGGTTCCTCAGATGAGGGACCTGAAGTCCTCCTTGCTCGAGCTGCTGCTGAAGCTCATCAGAGGACGCTCCTGCCTCTTGTAGGCCATGCTCGCTGCAGTGGTGGAACTCCAGTGCCCTCTTTTTCCTGAAGACTTGGACTTGAACGGGTCCGGGTGGTGGTGACGCTGGCGAGCGCTGCAACCATTTTCGCTTTTCCGGATCCTTCTGCCGGGGCAGCAGGGGTAATGACTTCCGGCTGCAGCAGTTCCGGAAAGGTTGCATCCAGGGAAGAAGACCCAGCTTCCCCGGCTGCTGATGGCTTCATCTTCCACGGCAGCTGGTATTGGTGGATGACCATGGATTGTAAGGTGAACGATAACGTGGTCAGCTGACCCAGCTGTAAGGACTGTGGTGGTGGTGGTGCTGCTGGCAGTCCAGGAATCAGAGGCTCCGACTGAGGCTGTGGCTTTTCCCTGAACTGCCATCTGGGAACTCCTGCAGGCAGCGCAAACATCCTGGACCTGGTGGTTCATCCGGCCACACTTCTGGTTCCGTTGTAGGCACCAGAGGCTTTGAAAGGAGGGTAACCCAGGTCGCAAATGGGCCTTTCAGGGACGCCATGGGGGTGTACTCCACCTGATCCCCCACGTACAGGCTATGATGATGTTGTGGCAGGTACGGCCGTTTCACCGTCCTGCAGCCCACAAAATATTCTTTTTATCCTCATCATCCTGCAGGAAGCCAGACCCTCTCCCAACGGAAAACCAAAGCACAGTTCCCTTTCAGCGTTCCAATGAAGGATCTCCCGGCCTAGAGTGGTCGAGTACCTGGGTGACCCAGTCCTCCACTGCGGTTTTATAATCCCAGAGGGTCTGTGCATGGGCCATCACAGATGGTGGAACAATTGGGTTCTGGAGTATGGAAGGGGTGGATCTCCTCCTGGGTGGCGATGTGGACGCTCCAGCCGCCTCCGCCGCATGAGCCACAGCAGACGCTCCAGCTGCACGAGCCACAGCAGATGCTCCAGCCGCACGAGCCACAGCAGACGTTCCAGCCGTACGAGCCACAGCAGACGCTCCAGCCGCCTCACAAATCGCAGCAACAGCAACCTCAGCAGGTGGTAAGGAAGACACAGGCACTGAAGCTGGGTTTCTCTGGCAGAGTTGTGACACCCTCATGTCTGGAGAGGGTGGTGGTTCAGGAAACTCGTCCCCAAAATACATTTCATTCCAATTTGGATGCAGCTGTTTTTTAGCCATGATGCTTGCCTCTTGATCAGTGTTCAGCGCTGGTCTAAACTGGTTCAGACTTCAGAGGAGGGAGGAGTACTGAGGGAGGAGTCTTCACTCCCTATACGTGCAAAATAGTTAGATCCCGGTGGGCCGGGCTGGTTTTTTCCAGTTCTGAGGGGGGAGTATCTTCACTTTCCCGCTCTTGCGTGGGCGTATCGTCATTGTCCTGCCTCATGCAGAATGCGTACATTTCGTACGTTTCATACGTATCGTACCGTATCGTTAGCGTGTTAAATTTTGCGAAGATTTACGAATAATACGAAGCAAATCCAAAGAAATTCGGATTCACTTCGCAGCTGAAAATTTCTGAAAAATCGCTCATCTCTAATTATATCATATTGGCACACAGGCTGTGCGAAGACATCTTAGGTTCCATTCACACTTTCGCATAATGGGTCCGCATCATTCATTTTCAATGGGGCCGCAAAGGATGAGGACAGCACACAGTGTGCTCTCTGCATTCGCACTTCCGGTCCGCGGCTCCGCAAAAAACAAAAAAATTTGTCCTATTCTTGTCCGGAGAAACGGACAAGAAAAGGCATTTCTATAGTGCCGGCACATGGCCTGTAAGCGTGTTTTGCGGATGTGTGAACGGACCCTTATTTCATGTTTTGAAAGTTACAGTACCTGTTACTTATAGCACAAATATTCCTATCTGTACCTTGTACTTATCTCTGAACTCAAGTCTTAAGGCTTTATTACACAGCCCTATGTGGGAGACAATTGTCGGGAGGGAAGCGTTCCCTCCTGGCAGTCACCTGCTCGCTAGTGGAGGAGATCACTGCTATCACATGCAGTGATCTCCTCCACAGCATGGGAAGGAGTGATTGCTATGCCATCGCTCGTCCTCATGCTGTATAGTCATTATTAGACACCACGATCTGCTGCCTGCAGACAATAATTTTTTAACATGTCAAAAGATTTGGATTGCCCGATGATCAAATGTTTGCTCGTTCATCGGGCAATCGGCAGCAGTATTACACTGCCAAATGAATGCTAACAAGCGTTCATGCGAACGCTCACTAGCGATTATCTGCCGAGAAATTGGGCAGTGTAATACAGGCTTTAGGCCGGCTATTCATTTAGCCCACAGCTATCTATCTTTAACCTTGCATACACATGTACACTTGGTTGAGCATGTCTGTGTTGTATACAGTGTCAGACTGTCCCACCAGAGTACCAGAGGATCTTCTGGTGGGCCCAGGCTCTTATACCAGAGTGGGTCTCAAAGGTCCAGCAGGAAAAAAAAAATCATTTGGAGCTGCCTTTGGCTCCAGTGACTTGCTACTAGGGTCTATTTCTTTGAATCAAAATCTAGTAGATTGTTTTGATAATTTCCTCTTGTGGACCCAAAAAACCCTAGTCCAACCCTGGTTGTATATGGGAATTGGAAGAAAGTAGTCACTTCCCAAGAACAAAAGGATCAAACATTTTTAAATCCAACTGCCAGAGCAGTGTTCTGGGCTGGTGGTTGAGTAATTTATACCACTATTAAAGTTAGAAATGAAGAAAAAAGGGGCAGGGGCAATGAGGTTTGTTCAACAAGAGGGAGTGAAATTAGCTGTACTCCATAATCTATTTATGTTTTGGGGAGTCATGAAAAGTGATCCCTCTAAAAAATTACTATAGTTACTTTATTTTAAGGTGGTGTAAAAAAGCATTTCTTTTTTTACACTGTTCACTGGAACTGCACAGTGAAAAACTGCACCGACCATTTGCAGACCTGATTTACAGCTTTGGGGTTCCCAGAGTGTGCAGCCAGGACATGAGTAAGAACATGGGTAAGAACATTCTGTGTATTGTGTCTAGTTTGACCTGTTACTGTTAATCAACTGGTCCGGCCGGTTTATTATGTTTACCCTGTTATATGGTGGATAGTGTACATCATGTGTTAATAATGCATTTAGCATGTTGTGTTTTAGAAAAATGCAGCAAGCAAAACTGCACTGTGTGTTGAGAACTTCATACAGTATTCTCCTTTTGACAACCAGCAAACATTTGGCTATAACGCTTTTAGCAACCAAAAGATCAGCAGAAAGAAAGCATAACAAACCTGACCTAAACTAACAGAAGAAAACATCAGCTCCCAGTGCAAAACCACAAGGTAGAGGTGATAAATATATCATGACAATAACTTAACAACAATTGTTGTTTTGGTAGATGAGGACTGGAGATGTACATTTTACATAAGAGATAGTAAATGCATCATGGTTAGATTACTGGCAACACTATAAATAACGTCAATGTCAAACAGGAAGTTCAAGAGTAAAGTTTGAGAAGCCCTCTCTATATAGTCACCTTTATGTTAAAATGCAATGGGGATGTAAAATATTTGTGAAGAAGAAAAAAAGGGACTAGTTAAGAAAACTTTCCATTAATAAGCATCATAGTTGTACTCGTTAAGGTAAAAAAATGTGAAAACTATATAAAGACGAATCTATTTTCTGAGAATGACAGATTCTAAAGCTACTTTCACATCTGCGTTTTGATTTCCAGTTGTGAGATCTGTTTGATTTAACACATCAGGAAGCATCCATTCCATTAGGATGTGGTTGTGTTAAATTAAAATGGAACAAACCGGATCAGTCACTAAAAACAATGTAAGTCAATGGGTGACGGATCCTGTCCGCAGCAAGGGCCTGGCCGGCACACAGTCGTGTGCATGAGCTTTTACCTTGTTTTTAGTGACTGTTCCGGTTTGTTCCGTTTCAATGATCGGACACCAAACCACACCTTTCGGAGGTTTTGTGTCCGGTCACAAAATGGAACGCGGCCAAATGGAATACATACTGATGCATCCTGAACAGAGCATACCCCATTCACAATACATTGGTCCTAAACATTTTAGCCCAGTTTTGAGATCCTCTGCTGGATCTCCACTGATGTGAAAGTAGCCTAATATATATGATGTATTAAAGTGGCTGTGCAGCATCATGATATTGATAACTTAGGGTGCAGGGTGATTACAGCTTCTTTTCCCATTAACTTGAATGAGACGAAAAGATGTAATTACACTGCACTGCCACTACAATCCTAGATGGTGGGCAAATAAACATTGAAGAGGATGCAGTGTTCAAACCAGTGCTGCATCCTCTTGAAACAGCTGATTGGTGGGGGTTCCGAGAGTCAGACCCCTGCCAATCTAATATTCATGACCTATCCTGAGGAGAGGTCATCAATAGTATGACACTGCACAACCCCTTTCAGAAAAAAAACAAAAAAAAATCATTTATACTATCTACAGTATTACCATAAGTGAGGTGTACTAGATATAAATGAGTTTTGCATGCACTCATATTAGTAAAGGGAGTCTGTCAGCAGTTTTAACTGCTACAGGGAGACCAGGACAAACATTCCATTTGCTAAGCTTTTACTATAAAGAGTAGTATTAATATGAACTTTTATTCTGCTGGTTGTTGTTCCTGCAAGTGCACTGGAGGTAAAACTTCACCATGAAGTTGTTGCTGCTTCACAGCCTCCCTCCTCAGCTCTGAGTGAAAACTGTAGCATCCAACTAGAAGAGCACTAAAAAGGTCACTCAGAGCAGAGAAGAAGGGTTGTCAAGCAGCTCAATGCAGACAGCAGAGTGCACTTCAGAGTGAAGCCCCCTCTCCAATGCACTTGCAGGAGAAGAACCTAGCAGAATAAAACTTTATGTTCACACTACTCTTGATAATGAAAGCTCCGCAAAAGGTATGTTTGTCCTGTTCACCTTGACCCCTACAAGTCAATGTCTGTTCCATACATCTGAATGTACAATGCATTGGACTATTGACCATACCTCCCAACCGTCCCGGATCCAGCGGGACAGTCCCGGATTTCAGTGGCTGTCCCGGGCGGTAGAGGTATGTCCCGCTTTCAGCTGTCTCTGCTTCCATAGGAGGCAGAGACAGCTGTTGGTGAAGCAGAGAGCCATCAGCTCCCCACACCATTCCCCTCAGCCTACTTCCCCCACTTTCTACTAACCTCATAGAGGTGGGGGCTGTGGAGGACTTGGTTCAGCCTCCGTAGTGTGTAAAATGTAGCGGCCAGAAGGAGGTCTGTGACAACACTGTTCACATGCTCCATCATGGTCACATGACAAGCCCTGACTACAGGAGCTTGTGGAAGAAGGAGGGGCTTTGTGTGCTGGCCAGCAGCCCAGTGAGGAAGGACTACACAGGACCTGGACTGCACAGAGCTTCATGGTGAGCAGGTAAGGGGCAACGTATGGAGCTTGTATATGAGGGGGCAGGTGGAGCACTCAGGGGAAGTGGGGTTCAAGTGGAGTGGAGTCTGGGGCAATTACAGGGGTTTATACTACAGATCTGGGTGCATGTGGTGTATTCTGGGGGAAATAGGGTGGGGCTTTATGTGGTGTAAATCTGTGAGGGGGGCATGTGGCGTATTCTCGGGGACATGGGGGGGCTTTATGGGGTGTAAATCTGTGAGGGAGGGCATATGGTGTATTCTGGTGGACATGGGGAGCTTTATGGGGTGTAAATCTGTGAGGGGGGCATGTGGTGTATTCCGGGGGACAGAACAGGAGAGGACTCCAGCATAACGGAGACCGAATGGATCCGTTATGCAGGCCATAGACTTCTATTATGACGGAATGAATAACGAAATGTCTCTAAAGGCATTCTGTTATGCATTCCGTCATAGAATTGCGTTATGGTCCGTGATAACAGAATCCATAACGCAATTCTGCTTTTACCTCAACCTGAACACGAATTTCAAAATATGACATTCGCTCATCCCTAATAGCGATGTTATGTACATGGAGGGGCTGGAGGGAGGGAAGCGATGATATTTCGCCTATAAGTAGGGATGAGTGAACTTCTGTTTTCAAGTTCGGCGTATAAGGTTCGGGTTATCTAAGAATTTCGTTATGGATTCCGTTACGATGGACTATAACTTATGGTCCTTGGTAGCGTATGGAATGGAATTCTTAGATAACCCAAATCTTGTACACTGAACTTGAAAACAGAAGTTCACTCATCATTACCTATATGCACATGGACGCGAAAAATGGCTATGTGAGGACGGTTTAAGTAACAGTCGTCAGACTTTTTTATAACCAATTAAAATCTGGCTGGTCACATGGTTTCTTTAACGGCCAAAGAATAGCGGCTGTCAGAAAGTAGGACATGTCGTGGGATTAGGTGTTTTATTTATGGGTGGAGTTAGAGGCGTGGCCTAGTACAAAAAAAATTGGCGCCGCACATGATGTCCCTCTTTCCTCTTTTCAAAAGTTGGGAGTTATGTATTGACTGTAGTGTAGGTGAGTCAGACTAAGCCCACCAGGCAACATGCACCAACACTGAATATTAGACGACACTGTGCAACCATTATTTTGCTCCTCAAAGGGGTTGTCTCACTTTAGCAAATGATATGTATTGTGTAGAGAAAGTTAATACAACACACTTTTTAATGCATTTTTATTGTCCATTTTGCTTCCTTTGCTGGCTTGATACATTTTTCCATCACATTATACTCTGCTCGTTTCTATGGTTACGACTAGAAATAAGTGAAGTTTTTTTTTAAAAAAAAAGTCAATTCAGTCGCTTTGCCGAATTTCTCCAAGATATTCACTTTGTTAAGAATTAATTAGACATGAAGCGCATTAAATCTTTATTGCCGATGATAGGCATAAAGAGCCTTGTTTTGGCTCCTCCCCTTCCCCCTTCTCTGTTTCCTGGCGCAAACCTGCCCTATACCACGAGGCAGGGTTCGGCCATCAGTATAATGGGTGGACATCGGAGCTCATCGCCCCCCTGAGGAGCCTCTCACAAGTGGTGGATCCTGTATCCATGACACTGCAGCCTGCTGTCCCCCCCTCTGCTGGCCCTGAGGGTGATGCCCTTGCCCCTCAGCCTGACACTGCTGCTATTTAGCCTCAGGCTCCACAAGACATCCCCCCCCCACTAGCCCCTCCTGCTCCGACATCCAGCAGACGCCGTTCGGTGTCCTCCTCTACGTCGCAGGAATCCAGGCGGCGGTCCTGTTGCAATCCACGTAGGCGCCAGTCCCGTCACTGGTCCAGGGATACCGGGAGAAGTCGGCTCTCCAGATCCTCCAGATGGCGCTCACCGTCGTCTTCTGATGGGTCGTCGGGCGTGTCGGAGGAGTCTGGTTTTTCTAATCCAGGGTCCCCAGCATGGTTTTGGTTCCCGCGACGCAAGCTGCTGATCCTTCATCCGTTCCACCTGTTCCTCCTGTGCCGTCCCCTTCTGGTGAGTACCAATATACCGGGGCTTGGGGTGCAGGGGGTAGTGGTTCCGAAGTGGTGGCGGCCCTGCGGACAGTGTTGAATAAGTTACAACCTGTCCCGAGTCCGTCGTCAGTTCCGGTTAATTCAACTAAATCTCCTCCGGTCTTGGTGGCCATCCATAAGGATGTCCTTTTATGTGGGGTTAGTCATCTGGGTGCTCACGCCGAGAAGACTGTAAAGAAAAAAAATTTGGGGTAACCACTTTGTTGATATTTGGTCCTTGATTTCGGTGGATCAACACACCGTAGACAAGGAACGTTGCTTTTCAGAAAAGTCCTATGAGCGTAGGCCCAAGGTTGCGAAAACGATGAATAACTGGTTGCAGGCATTTTCCATTTTGGGCTGCATCATGGGCCAGTGTCACCCTGAGTGTTGCTCTGAGCTTTTCGTCTATCAGGACATTATTTACAGCGCTTACAAGGCTCATGGCGGCAGTGCATGGTAGCGGTATGACAAGGATTTTAGGCGGCGTCTGGCCTTATAGCCGGATATTGGGTGAGGGGTGAAGGCTATTGATGTTTGGTTGCGGTTAATGATGACTCAGAGGCCCACCCCTTTCTCAGGGCAGCCACCGGTTCGGGAGCGGCTTCTTCTCAGGGACCGGTGACCATTAGACGCCCAGGAGCGTGCTGGTTATTTAATGAGGGATACTGCAAATTCACGGGCCTCTGCAAATACAAGCACGAATACTCCATTTGCAGCCCTCACGCCGCAAATCGGTACCCCCGTTCAGCAGTTAAGCCCTCAAAACAACCAGGCCAAAGTGACCCTAAGGACCCCGGTGAGCGTGGTCGAGATGGGACCATGGCTCGATCTGTACCCCAATAAAGCTGCCGCTGCCCAGTTGCGTTTCGGTTTTTCCTTTGTTTTTTTCATCCCCTTTGTATTGAGTAGGACGCCTGTGTTTGCGGATAATCTGAGGTCTGCCCGCGAGTTCCCTGAGGTCCTTTGGGAGAAAATTTCTAAGTAAGTTGTTTTGGGTAGGATTATGGGGCCATACAGTACAATGCCTTTTACCAATTTGCGTATTTCCCCATTAGGAGTTGTCCCAAAAAATGAGTCTGGCAAATTTTGTTTCATACATCACCTTTGACTCCCAAAAGGCACGTCAGTAAATGACGCCATTTCTCCAGAGGATGCGTCGGTGTCATATGTTTCCTTTGACCGGGCAGTTATGCTGGTGAGGGAAGCTGGTAGGGGCGCCCTCCTGGCTAAATTGGATATCGAATCAGCTTTTCGACTTCTCCTTGTACACTCGGATTGTTAACATCTTTTGGGCTGTTTTGTCGAGGGCCGTTTTTATTATGACACTTGCCTCCCAATGGGCTGTTCGATTTCATGTCACTATTTTGAAATGTTCAGCTCATTTTTGGAATGGGTCGTGCGATACGAATCGGGCTCCAAGTCAGCCATACATTATTTAGACGATTTCCTATTTGTTTCGCCGGGGAACAGGAATTGTTGTCGGGAACTTCTGGACACCTTTTTATTTTTCATGGACTGTTTCGGTGTCCCGATTTCCGCTGATAAGACGGAAGGCCCTGTTACGAGTTTGGCTTTTTTGGGAATCGAAATCGACACCGTGGATATGGTTTTCCGTCTCCCGCAGGAAAAGTTACAGATGCTTCTCCAGCTGATAGAAGGTTTTTTGGCAGTTAGGAAAGCAACCCTCCTACAGTTCCAGTCTCTGCTAGGTTTGTTATGTTTTGCTTGCCGGGTGATGCCCATGGGTAGAGTTTTTTTCTCGTCGGCTGTCGCTGGCTACCCGCGGTGTCAAGTCACCACGCCACCGTATTAGGATCACTGCCTCATTAAAAGCGGATTTAGAAGAGTGGAGGATGTTTTTACAGTATTACAATGGCCAAACTTGTGTTATGACGGAAGAGATTTCCAACACGGAATTGTCGCTGTTTTCGGATGCTTCTGGTTCATGTGGTTTCGGTGCTATTTTCGGCAAGCACTGGTGTTCTTTCCCTTGGCCCTCCTCATGGATGTCGTCCGGTCTTTGCAGGAATCTCACGCTGCTTCAGCTTTTCCCCATAGTGGTCGCAGTGGAGATTTGGGGTAAGAGTTTGGCTAACCGCCACGTTTGCTTTTGGACGGACAATATGGCGGTAGTACAGTCATGGCCAAAAGTTTTGAGAATGACACAAATATTCTATTTTCACATGATCTGCTGCCCTCTGGTTTTTATGTGTGTTTGTCAGATGTTTTTATCACATACAGAAATATAATTGCAATCATATTATGAGTAACAAAAGCTTATATTGACAGTTAGAATGAGTTAATACAGCAAGTCAATATTTGCAGTGTTGACCCTTCTTCTTCAGGACCTCTGCAATTCTCCCTGGCATGCTCTCAATCAACTTCTGGACCAAATCAAGACTGATAGCAGTCCATTCTTGCACAATCAATGCTTGCATTTTGTCAGAATTTGTAGGTTTTTGTTTGTCCACCCGTCTCTTGATGATTAACCACAAGTTCTCAATGGGATTAAGATCTGGGGAGTTTCCAGGCCATGGACCCAAAATCTGTATGTTTTGTTCCCTGAGCCATTTAGTTATCACTAGAGATGAGCGAGTAGTGAAATATTCGAAAGTTCGAAATTCGATTAGAATAGACCGCGAAATTCGACTATTCGACCGAATATCGAATCCCATTAAAGTCTATGGGAAAAAAATGCTCGCCACTTGGAAATCTCAATTCGACCACTTGGAGGTCACCAAGTCCACCCTGAAACCTCAGAAAAGGATGCCAACACTGCTGGAATGCAACTAGGACAGCAGGGGAAGCATGTCTGGGTGCATATAACGCGCCCAAGTCGCACTATTACGCCACTATCACAGCCTCTCAACAATACACTCCAAAGACAATGTAACCTCTCTGTAAAGTGAGACCATACAAGGAAACCTTCTTTCCTCTACATTGCCATGGACCCCAAGCCAAACTAGACAAAAAAGAAGATAAAATTCTGCACCCCTTAAAATCACGTTGCCTATGACAACCACAGATGGCATAGGCAAAGGGGAAAGCAAATAGACCCCACCCCTAATTGTCATTGTGTGTGTGTGTGAGATGTGGTCAGACATGTCTTCTTTAAAATGTAAAAACAACTCAAACACATGCAGAAGCCTTAAAATGCCCAAATTGTTGGCGCTTGAGATGTCAGTGACCCGACCTGCCCCAGTGTCATGTCTAGCAGGTAAAGCAGTGGGGATGTTGAGGGATGCGTAGGACCGCAAAAGGCAGGAAGAGGCCATGGGCTGGCCAGAGGCTCATGGAGAAGGCAGGCTAGAGCCCGCAGGGCCGCATCTCTTCCCTATAACAGGCCCCCACACAAAGCTCTCCCATCGAGGGCTCTTAGGTCCTTGTTGTGAAAATATTTTAATGAGTGCGCAAAGTTAGCTTGAGGTGAGCCCTCGAAAAAAATTATATGGAGGCCCAAGAGGTGAGACCTCTTAAAAATTGTATTAAGGCCCAAGAGGTGAGCCATAATAAAAATTGTTTGTAGGCCCAAGAGGTGAGACGTCTTAAAAATTGTGTGGAGGCTAAAGAGGTGAGACCTCTTAAAAATTATGTGGAGGCCCAAGAGGTGAGACCTCTTAAAAATTATGTGGAGGCCCAAGAGGTGAGACCTCTTAAAAATGATGTGGAGGCCCAAGAGGTGAGACCTCGATAAAATTATGTGGAGGCCCAAGAGGTGAGACCTCTTAAAAATTATGTGGAGGCCCAAGAGGTGAGACCTCTTAAAAATTATGTGGAGGCCCAAGAGGTGAGACCTCTTAAAAATGATGTGGAGGCCCAAGAGGTGAGACCTCTTAAAAATTATGTGGCGGCCCAAGAGTGAGACCTCTTAAAAATTATGTGGCGGCCCAAGAGGTGAGACCTCTTAAAATTTTGTGGAGGCCCAAGAGGTGAGACCTCTTAAAAATTATGTGGAGGCCCAAGAGGTGAGACCTCTTAAAAATTATGTGGAGGCCCAAGAGGTGAGACCTCTTAAAAATTATGTGGAGGCCCAAGAGGAGAGACCTCTTAAAAATTATGTGGAGGCCCAAGAGGTGAGACCTCGATAAAATTATGTGGAGGCCCAAGAGGTGAGACCTCGATAAAAATTATGTGGAGGCCCAAGAGGTGAGACCTCTTAAAAATTATGTGGAGGCCCAAGAGGTGAGACCTCTTAAAAATTATGTGGAGGCCCAAGAGGTGAGACCTCTTAAAAATTATGTGGCGGCCCAAGAGGTGAGACCTCTTAAAAATTATGTGGCGGCCCAAGAGGTGAGACCTCTTAAAAATTTTGTGGAGGCCCAAGAGGTGAGACCTCTTAAAAATTATGTGGAGGCCCAAGAGGTGAGACCTCGATAAAATTATGTGGAGGCCCAAGAGGTGAGACCTCTTAAAAATTATGTGGGCCAAGGGGCCTCAAGAGGTGAGACCTCGATAAAATTATGTGGAGGCCCAAGAGGTGAGACCTCTTAAAAATTATGTGGAGGCCCAAGAGGTGAGACCTCTTAAAAATTATGTGGAGGCCCAAGAGGTGAGACCTCTTAAAAATTATGTGGCGGCCCAAGAGGTGAGACCTCTTAAAAAGTATGTGGCGGCCCAAGAGGTGAGACCTCTTAAAAATTTTGTGGAGGCCCAAGAGGTGAGACCTCTTAAAAATTATGTGGAGGCCCAAGAGGTGAGACCTCTTAAAAATTATGTGGAGGCCCAAGAGGTGAGACCTCTTAAAAATTATGTGGAGGCCCAAGAGGTGAGACCTCTTAAAAATTATGTGGCGGCCCAAGAGGTGAGACCTCTTAAAAATTTTGTGGAGGCCCAAGAGGTGAGCCATAAATATATAAATTTTTTTATTTACGGAGCAATTCTACGGCGGTTAAGGAGGAGGAGGAGGAGGAGGTGGAGGAGGAAATGGCACTTCATACAGATGGCACTTCACTTTTGGCTGCTTTCCACTGTTGGAGAAGCAAAGTCCGGGTCAATCCACTTGCTGTTCATTTTGATTAGCGTCAGCCTGTCGGCACTGTCGGTTGACAGGCGGCTGCGCTTATCGGTTATAATGCCCCCGGCTGCGCTGAACACCCTTTCTGATAGCACGCTGGCGGCAGGGCAGGCAAGCACCTCCAAGGCGTACAGGGACAGTTCCAGCCACGTGTCCAACTTGGAGACCCAGTAAGTGTAGGACGCCGAGGGATCGGGGAGGACAGGGGTACGGTCTGCCAGGTACTCCCACAACATCCGCCGATACTTGTCCCTCCTGCTGATAGCGGGCCCCGCAGTGATGGAAGTTGCACGAGGGGGTGCCATGAACGTGTCCCACACCTTGGAGAGTGTTCCCCTGGTGGCTGTGGGCCTGATGGATGTTGAGGGACTCTGGGAGACCCTCTCCTCTCTGCCGCCAGCGATGGTGGGTGGGAAAATCTCCATCATGTTCTGCACGAGTTCCCTCTGGTATTCCAGCAATCGATTCGTCCTCTCCTCTACCGGAATAAAAGAGGAGACGTTATCTTTATACCGGGGGTCCAGGATTGCGAAGACCCAGTACAGTTTGTTCTCCACTATCCGGACAACACGTGTGTCCCGGGAAAAGCAGCCCAGCATGAAGTCAGCCATGTGTGCCAGACTCTGAATAGGCATGACCTCAGTGCCCCCACCAGAAGGATCACTTGCCATTTCCTCCTCTTCCTCTTCCGCCTCCTCTCCGCCCCATCCGCGCTGAACCAATGGGACGCACACAGCCTGACTGCTACCCTCGCCGCCAGCATCCTCCTCCTCTTCCACAGCCACCTCCACGTCGTCCTCCTCCTCCTCATCCTCCTCCTGCAACTGCCACCGTGAAGCAGACAAAAGTGTGGTCTGACTGTGTAGCTCCGTTGCGTCTCCTCCTACCCCCGTCTCCTCTGCGTGCAATGCGTTCTCCCTTATTGCGATGAGTGATTCTTTAAGGACGCATAGGAGCGGGATGGTTACGCTCACTATAGCGTCCTCGCTGCTGACCTTCTTGGTGGACTCCTCAAAGATACGCAGTACATCGCATATGTCTGCCATCCATGGCCACTCGTGGTTGGCAAACTGAGGGAGCTGAGTTGGAGGCACGCGTGGATTCATAATCTGGTACTCCATCAATGCTCTCTGCTGCTCACACACCCTGGCCAACATGGAATAGGTGGAATTCCAGCGAGTCGGCAGGTCGCACAACAGCCGATGTTGAGGCAAATGGAGGCGTTGCTGGAGTTTTTTAAGCTAGCAGCAGCTACAGTTGACTTCCGAAAGTGAGCGCACAAGCGCCGCACTTTCACCAGTAGCTCTGCCAGGTTGGGGTAAGTCTTTAGAAATTTTTGGACTACCAGATTAAAAACGTGGGCCAGGCATGGTACGTGATTGAGTTCGGCAAGCTCCAGAGCCGCCACCAGGTTACGGCCGTTATCGCACACGACCATGCCTGGTCCTAGCTGCAGCGGCGACAGCCACATCTCCGTCTGCTGCAATATGGCGTCCCTCACCTCTGGGGCGCTGTGCTTCCTGTCGCCCAAGCTGATGAGCTTAAGCATCGCCTGCTGACGTCTCCCCGCGCCAGTGCTGCAACGCTTCCAGCTAGCGGCTGAGGGCGATGTTAAGGCAGAGGAGGAGGAGGAGGAGGAGGAGGAGGGGGGTTTATCAGAACCCATGCTGGCAATCTTGGGCGGGGGTGGTAGGTAGGCCGTCTCTGTTTGCGACCCCGTCCCCGCTTCCACTACATTCACCCAGTGTGCCGTCAAAGAGATGTATCGTCCCTGGCCGCAAGCGCTTGTCCACGAGTCGGTGGTCAAGTGGACCTTTGCGCTGACTGCGTACCTCAGGGCCCGCCTGATGTTACGCGACACGTTCTGGTGCAGGGCGGGGACGGCACTCCGGGAAAAGTAGTGGCGGCTGGGGACGGAATAGCGAGGTGCGGCAGCCGCCATCAGGTCGCGGAAGGCCTGCGTCTCCACAAGCCTAAACGGCAACATCTCCAGGGCCAGCAGTTTGGAGATGTGGCAGTTTAAGGCTTGGGCTTGGGGGTGACTCGAGGCGTACTTCCGCCTGCGGTCGAACGCCTGCGAGATGGACAGTTGTTGGGACGAGGAGTGTGAAGGTGCAGGCAAAGAGGCGGGGGAAGGGGAGGCTGAAGGAGAAGGCCCCAAAGTAGCCGAGGCAGAGGCAGATGTGGAGGTGTCCTGGCTGGAGGTCTGGACCGCAGTGGCAGCACACAACAAAGGGGAAGAGGCAGTGGCAGCAAGACCGGGCGCAGGTTGTATTGCGTTTGCTCTCTCCCACTCAGCCCAGTGCTTGACTTCCAAGTGACGCCGCATGCCTGAGGTGGTCAGATTGCTCTTCTCAGAGCCCCTACTCAGTTTTGAGTGGCAGAGTGTGCAAACCGCGCTCAGTTTGTCATCCGGACAAACATTAAAAAATCTCCACACCACAGAAGTACGAGGCCTCGATGGGGGAGCTTCGCGCGACTGCCCGCTGCCGGGAACAGCTTCGGCCCTGCTGGCTGTGGCCTCACTTCTCTGTCTGGACTGTCCTCTGCCTGTGGACATCCCTCTGCCTGTGGACATCCCTCTGCCTGTGGACATCCCTCTGCCTGTGGACATCCCTCTGCCTCTGGACATCCCTCTGCCTCTGGACATCTCTCTGCCTCTTGCTGAATTATTACAATTATTTTGCAAGAGAACGCAAAGTACAGGTGCCAATGAAAAGGCTTTTTTTTTTTTATATTTCTAGGTACACAGCCGTGTACAAACAGATCAGACGGTGTGTATGAACACTACGTATATACAATTATTTTGCAAGAGAACGCAAAGTACAGGTGCCAATGAAAAGGCTTTTTTTTTTAAATATATTTCTAGGTACACAGCCGTGTACAAACAGATCAGACGGTGTGTATGAACACTACGTATATACAATTATTTTGCAAGAGAACGCAAAGTACAGGTGCCAATGAAAAGGCTTTTTTTTTTATATTTCTAGGTACACAGCCATGTACAAACAGATCAGACGGTGTGTATGAACACTACGTATATACAATTATTTTGCAAGAGAACGCAAAGTACAGGTGCCAATGAAAAGGCTTTTTTTTAAATATATTTCTAGGTACACAGCCGTGTACAAACAGATCAGACGGTGTGTATGAACACTACGTATATACAATTATTTTGCAAGAGAACGCAAAGTACAGGTGCCAATGAAAAGGCTTTTTTTTTAATATAATTCTAGGTACACAGCCGTGTACAAACAGATCAGACGGTGTGTATGAACACTACGTATATACAATTATTTTGCAAGAGAACGCAAAGTACAGATGCCAATGAAAAGGCTTTTTTTTTTTTTTATATTTCTAGGTACACAGCCGTGTACAAACAGATCAGACGGTGTGTATGAACACTACGTATATACAATTATTTTGCAAGAGAACGCAAAGTACAGGTGCCAATGAAAAGGCTTTTTTTTTTAATATATTTCTAGGTACACAGCCGTGTACAAACAGATCAGACGGTGTGTATGAACACTACGTATATACAATTATTTTGCAAGAGAACGCAAAGTACAGGTGCCAATGAAAAGGCTTTTTTTTTAATATATTTCTAGGTACACAGCCGTGTACAAACAGATCAGAAGGTGTGTATGAACACTACGTATATACAATTATTTTGCAAGAGAACGCAAAGTACAGGTGCCAATGAAAAGGCTTTTTTTTTAATATATTTCTAGGTACACAGCCGTGTACAAACAGATCAGACGGTGTGTATGAACACTACGTATATACAATTATTTTGCAAGAGAACGCAAAGTACAGGTGCCAATGAAAAGGCTTTTTTTTTAAATATATTTCTAGGTACACAGCCGTGTACAAACAGATCAGACGGTGTGTATGAACACTACGTATATACAATTATTTTGCGAGAGAACGCAAAGTACAGGTGCCAATGAAAAGGCTTTTTTTTTTTTATATTTCTAGGTACACAGCCGTGTACAAACAGATCAGACGGTGTGTATGAACACTACGTATATACAATTATTTTGCAAGAGAACGCAAAGTACAGGTGCCAATGAAAAGGCTATTTTTTTAATATATTTCTAGGTACACAGCCGTGTACAAACAGATCAGACGGTGTGTATGAACACTACGTATATACAATTATTTTGCAAGAGAACGCAAAGTACAGGTGCCAATGAAAAGGCTTTTTTTTAAATATATTTCTAGGTACACAGCCGTGTACAAACAGATCAGACGGTGTGTATGAACACTACGTATATACAATTATTTTGCAAGAGAACGCAAAGTACAGGTGCCAATGAAAAGGCTTTTTTTTTTTATATTTCTAGGTACACAGCCGTGTACAAACAGATCAGACGGTGTGTATGAACACTACGTATATACAATTATTTTGCAAGAGAACGCAAAGTACAGGTGCCAATGAAAAGGCTTTTTTTTAAATATATTTCTAGGTACACAGCCGTGTACAAACAGATCAGACGGTGTGTATGAACACTACGTATATACAATTATTTTGCAAGAGAACGCAAAGTACAGGTGCCAATGAAAAGGCTTTTTTTTTTTTTATATTTCTAGGTACACAGCCGTGTACAAACAGATCAGACGGTGTGTATGAACACTACGTATATACAATTATTTTGCAAGAGAACGCAAAGTACAGGTGCCAATGAAAAGGCTTTTTTTAAATATATTTCTAGGTACACAGCCGTGTACAAACAGATCAGACGGTGTGTATGAACACTACGTATATACAATTATTTTGCAAGAGAACGCAAAGTACAGGTGCCAATGAAAAGGCTTTTTTTTTTTAATATATTTCTAGGTACACAGCCGTGTACTAACAGGTCAGACGGTGGGTATTTACACCTGGTATACAAAAAGGGTATTGCAGGCACACAGAACCCAGAACACTAGAGCCAAATAAACTGTATTTAAAAAATAAAATAAAATTCACAGCCGTATACTGCCAGATCAGATGGTGCATATACACACTAGGTATATAACAGGGTTTTGCAGCCAAAAAGAATGCAGAACAGTAGTGCCAAATATAGTTTTGTATGTAGCAGAGCACCTAATACACCACTAATGCCTCTCTCTGTCCCTACTCCAGCAGCTATCCCTGAATACAGCAACCGTTCTCTGCAGACTGTATATTGTAGTAAAGCTATCACTGTACTGCACTATAGTAGCCCTGATAAGGGCTTTTAATCACGCTCCTGCCTGTCCAACAGCTAAAACCTATCTGTCCCTTCTCCAGCCTCTGTCCCTGACCCTGTTCACGCAGCATATGCGAACGAGCAGGAAGAGCTGAGTTTTTAATATTCGAGGTCACATGGTTTTTCCAGCCAATCCATGTAGACGCTGTTTTCACGCTGCCAGCGTGCTCCGCGGGCCTGTCATACCCCCCCTGCATGTTGATTAGTGGAAAAAGAGCGCCAGGGAAGGTGGGAGGGGAAACGAATTCTAAGTGCGCCATCGCCGTTATACTCGATTGAAATCGAGTATGCCGAATAGCGTAGTATTCGATCGAATACCGGCTCGATCGAACACTAGTCGCTCATCTCTAGTTATCACCTTTGCTTTATGGCAAGGTGCTCCATCATGCTGGAAAAGGCATTGTTGATCGCCAAACTGCTCTTGGACGGTGGGGAGAAGTTGCTCTAGGAGGACATTCTGGTACCATTCTTTATTCATGGCTGTGTATTTAGGCAAGACTGTGATTTCGATTCCCTTATCCGATTCCCTTGGCTGAGAAGCAACCCCACACATGAATGGTTTCAGGATGCTTTACAGTTTGCATGAGACAAGATTGGTGGTAGCGCTCACCTCGTCTTCTCCGAATAAGCTGTTTTCCAGATGTCCCAAACAATCGAAAAGGGGATTCATCAGAGAAAATTACTTTACCCCAGTCCTCAGCAGTCCACTCCCTGTACCTTTTGCAGAATATCAGTCTGTCCCTGATGTTTTTTCTGGAGAGAAGTGGCTTCTTTGCTGCCCTCCTTGAGACCAGGCCTTGCTCCAAGAGTCTCCGCCTCACAGTGCGTGCAGATGCACTCACACCTGCCTGCTGCCATTCCTGAGCAAGCTCTGCACTGCTGGTAGCCCGATCCCGCAGCTGAAACACTTTTAAGAGACGGTCCTGGCGCTTGCTGGTCTTTCTTGGGCGCCCTGGAGCCTTTTTGGCAACAATGGAACCTCTCTCCTTGAAGTTCTTGATGATGCGATAGATTGTTGACTGAGGTGCAATCTTTCTAGCTGCGATACTCTTCCCTGTTAGGCCATTTTGGTGCACTGCAATGATGACTGCACGTGTTTCTTTAGAGATAACCATGATTAACAGAAGAGAAACAATGATGCCAAGCACCAGCCTCCTTTTAAAGTGTCCAGTGGTGTCATTCTTACTTAATCATGACAGATTGATCTCCAGCCCTGTCCTCATCAACACCCACACCTGTGATAATGGAGCAATCACTGAAACGATGTTAGCTGGTCCTTTTAAGGCAGGGCTGCAATGATGTTGAAATGTGTTTTGGGGGATAAAGTTCATATTCTAGGCAAATATTGACTTTGCAAGTAATTGCTGTTAAGCTGATCACTCTTTATAACATTCTGGAGTATATGCAAATTGCCATTATAAAAACTGAAGCAGTAGACTTTGTAAAAATTAATATTTGTATCATTCTCAAAACTTTTGGCCATGACTGTACATTGTGTTACTACCCTTTCCTCTTCATCCCTTCCAGTGTTAGCCTTACTGCATCTGGTGTTGAGGTGCTTGGATAACAATATCTTCTTTAGGGCACGTCATGTACCAGGAGTTGATAACAAACTCGCTGATGCTCTCTCTCTCGCTTTTGTTGGCAGGATTTTCGGACCCTTCTTCTGGAAGCAGACGAGTTGGAATTACTCCGGCCACGTGGCATTCACACGGTAAGGCGTGGGCCAAATGGCTGTCAATGGTGCATACCTCCCAACTTTGGAAATGGAGAAAGAGGGACAAATTGTGCGACGTGCGAAGCGCGCCGCTGAAAATTTTTTCAGGCACTAGGCCACAGGTCTAACTCCACCCAAAACATAACTATACACCTAATCCCACCCATTCCCCTTACTGCCCCACATAGTAATTATTCCCCAGTTATGTGCCCCCATTAATATGCCCAGTTATGTGCCCCCATTAATATGCCCATTTATGTTCCCCCAGTAATATGCACAGTTATGTGCCCCCAGTAATATGCCCTGTTATGTGCACCCAGTAATATGCCCAGTTATGTGTCCCCAGTAATATGCCCAGTTATGTGCCCCCCAGTAATATGACCAGCTGTGCCCCCCAGTAATATGCCCAGCTGTGTCCCCAGTAATATGCCCAGCTGTGCCCCAGCAATATGCCCACATTGTGCCCCCAGTAATGTGCCCACATTGTGCTCCCCAGTTTATGTTGTGCCCCCAGTAATATGTCCACATTGTGCTCCCCAGTAATGTTGTGCCTCCAGTAATATGCCCATATTGTTGAAAAAAACTTGAAAATATTGAAAATATTGAAAATTGAAAATTGAAAAAAATTGAAAATTGAAAAAAATAAAAACTATATACATACCTCCCCCGTGCCAGGACAGCGGGACAGCCACTGCAATCCAGGACTGTCCCGCTGGATCCGGGACGGTTGGGAGGTATGATGGTGGTTTCCAGGGATGTGGCTTTACAGGACGAAATAGGTGGTGGTGACGGTGGAATTCCTGCTTAGATTACGGTCCATGGGGGTCTCTGCTGCCGGCCTTCTATTTTCAGCTGTGTGGATGGCCGGATGTTACTAAGAGTTTTATCATTCGTTTGCAGGGGTGGCGTAAGGAAGGGGTCCGGCAGGACACCAGATGACTGGTTTCCTTCCGGTTGCTCTGCAGTTTGATTTCCAGTTGTTCTGTGATATGTAAGTCGCTGTTCGAGGCTGCGTTGTTTTCCGCTGGGTTTAGTATCATCTTCTTTGGTGCCTTGCGGATTGGCGAGTTATTGCCCCAATCTAGCTTATGCCCTGGTGGCCTGTTATTTCAGGATGTTATGTTGTCCAATGATTCTGTTAGAATTCGCGTCCGTCGTTCGAAGACTGATCAGTATGGGTGTGGTGCGTGGATTCTCCTACACCCAGTTCCTGGACCGGCTTGCCCCGTCCGTTTAGTATCTGAATATAGCAGGATACATTCGGGACAAATTTCTTTGCCCACCTGGACGGTTCTCCTCTGACACAATTTCAATTTTCTTCTGTCTTCCGTTCCTGTCTCGCGCAGGTGGGAGTCACTCTTGGGGAGTACGGTACCCACTCATTCCGCATAGGGGCAGCCACGGAAGCTTCTAGAGCGGGTTTACCAGAATCTGAGGTTATGCGGATTGGGAGATGGCGGTCGGCCTGTTTTTCTCGTTACATTTGGACTGATCAGTTGCATAAAAAAAAAAAAAAAAAGAATTTTATGATTTTATGTACTTACCTTGCGGGCATGCTTAACCCCTTCACCCCCAGCGCCGTACATGTACGGCGCTGGGGCGATGCGGGCACATGGCGCCCGCTCGCGGGTGCGGCGGGCGTCATGGCCGGCAAGTCTCTGCTGTTTCTAACAGCAGAGACTTGCCGCTACCTACTACATCGGCGGCATCTTCCGGGTTGACTAGATGCCGTGATCACACGTGATCACGGCATCTAGTTGCGTCTAAACCCGGAAGCAAACGCTTCCGGGTGGTGTACAGACACCCCGTGTGTCCAATCGGGGTGTCTGTACACCATATGAAAACTGTAATCCTCGCTGGTGAGGATTACAGTTTTCAAAGTGCAATTCTTATTCTGGCCACTAGATGGCAGGCCAGGATAAGAAATGAGCAATTCATGGATTTAAAGTCTATAAAACCCAGAATTGCTCATAAAGAAAAAAAAAAAAGCCACAATATATAAGCCCATATTTGAGCTTTCTAATAAAAAAAAAAAAAAAGTTAAAAAATATATAAAAAATAAAAAAGATGTAAAAGTTCAAATCACCCCCCTTTCCGTATAAGTAAAAAATAAATACCTAAATAACAATAAATATAGACATCATGGGTATCATCGTGACCGAAAACGCCCGTACTTTTAAAATATTAAAAAAAAAATTCCAATACGGCGAATTGTGTGGCGGAAAAATGCGTCCAAATGGCTATTTGCCGTTTTTTGTCGCTTTTTTTTTCTAAAAAAAATTAAATAAAAAGTGATCAAAAAGTCATACACACCCCAGAATGGTATCAATAAAAACTTCAGATCGTCCCGCAAAAAATGAGCCCCCATACAGCTCTGTACACATAAATACCAAAAAGTTATAGGGGTCAAGATTTGACGAGGAAAAAAAAAAAAAAAAGGGCAACTTTCTAATTATTTTATCACTATGAAAACGCAGGAAAAACTATACATATTAGGTATTGCCGGATTCATACTGACCAGTAGAATGAAAGTAACGGATCAGTTTTAATGCACATCGAACGCTGTAAATAAGAAACCCGTAGAACTGTAGCAGAATAGCGTTTTCTTTGCAATTTCACCCGGTTTGGAATTTTTTTCCCGCTTCCCACTACACCGTATGCAATATTAAATGGTGGCGTTGGAAAGTACAACTTGTCCCGCAAAAAACAAGCCCTCATACAGCTATGTGAACAGAAAAATAAAAGAGTTATGGCTGTTTGAAGGCAGGGAGCGCAAAACGAAAATGCAGAACCGAAAAAAGCTCCGGGGGTGAAGGGGTTAATTGCGTATTGTTTGACATATGTTTTGCAATATGTTTACCTGTGTTTTTCTTAGGTGTGGTACGACCGGCTGTGTAGCTGCTGGGCCACTCCTACGTGTTCTGGGCGGCTCAGAGAGCAGAATGCAGACCAGGAAGGCGGACGCTCGGTTTTCGGGATGTTGACGTTTTCTGTTGGGGAGTCAGAGGTCTGAGGTGGTCACAAATCTTACCGCAGATGGTTGAAGTTAGCCGCCACTCCAGAGGTCCGGTAATCCCGGGTGTTCACACGGGGGGCAATGATCTCTGTTCGTTACGGCAGGCGGAGCTCATGACCCTGATGCGCTCCGACATTGAGAGTTTTGCAGCTTTTTTTACTGAAATGGTGCTACTATGGTCGGAGATCATCCCCCGCGTGGTATGGCTGGGTGCTAGGGAGGCGGAGGCGGTGGAAATTGTTGTACGGCATCGCCAGTTACAGGGAGATAATTGATCCCTGATGAGGCCATATGGGGTACATCTTACAGATATCGGTCTGGACATATTCCTGTCTGGAATTCAGGATGGTATAGAGCAAGCCATGTTTTTGTTGGGTGGTGGTCGGAGCCCTGTGTAGGGCAGCGGGTCTCCCCAGTGGAGGCATTTTAATAGAACGGGAGCTGTTTTGAGTTTCCTGGTCACAAAGATGGTAGTTGCCCCCTTCCTTTTTGCTGCCGTTCATCTATTTGATAGTACCATGCAAAGCAGCGGGTACCGAAGAGGTTAAAAATACTCAGGGATGGTCATTCCTTCCCCTGTGCAGTGAGGTCCCTCCTACAGGGCTTGATGTCCCACCCATAGGGCTTATATACCCCTCCTTTCCCCCAGCGCTTCCTCTCGGTCCTTGGAAGCGATCTGGTCCCGCCCACCCTCCCTTTGGTTCTCAGTGTGTGCACAAGCTCTAAGCAGTTGTTTGGTTATCTTGTGATTTCACTTACACAGTTTTCTATTTTATAGTGAGATGGTTGATGGGAGAAGGAGTTTTCACAAGTCACAGCAGGCAGCAGTTTAATAGAACGAGAGCTGGAGAGACGGATGGCGGACTTGCCCCTCGGGAGCACGGCGGCTGGCATACCGCTCCGTATGTTGTTTGACAGTTAAAGAGGTTTTTGCCACACTATATGCTGTGGCCGATCACCACCCAACAAATAAAGGGAGTTAAAAGATAAAATGGACGTGATGTCTTTATTTAAAGTGGCACAGATGGTTCTGGTGTTAAAAGGGGGTAGGGTGTTGGGAAGTTCAGTGACCCCCTTCCTATCAACAGTCTGTACAGTAAGTCTATGTAAGTCTATGTATAACAAAAAAGATTCAGTATTAATGGCACAGCAAGTGTACTAGATAATCACGTCTATATACTGGGCAGAATGAGGCTGTGACATCACAGGAGATGCCTGCTGATTGGCTGGCTGTACGGCATTATGGGTCATATCGTGTTCCCGGGCTTCTTACATTCACTTTGTAACATGTGTAGCCACCATTTTATGGAAAAAAAAATGTTACCATGAAATGCAAGGAAATTCAGATTCATGGCAAATCAAATTTTTCCAGAAATTTGGATCAAAGTGAACTTGTTTCACTTCGATTTGCTCATCAGTAGTTATGTCCATCGCTGATCGTGCTTTCACACTGTAGGAAAAAATATTGGACTACGTTCACTACCTTGGCCCTGGCCAGCAGAAAGGCCAACACTTTTTTCCTATAGTGTGCAAGCACGGCCACCACTGCTGGATTGCAGGGTGGTAAATAACCATGGAAACAAGCTGTTTATAATGCGATGGGAAAATTAATCAAGCCAGTAAAGGCAGTATGGGCAATTGCTATACATTAGTGCCGTGTATAATCTTTCTCTGCAGGATAAATGCAATTTGCTGAAGTGAGACAACCCCTTTAATATTTCTGTAAAATTTCTCCAAAGATGAAACCTCATTTCAGCAGTCCACTAAGTGTGCGTTCACCTATTTGAGCTGTATCCTGTTGCTTTTTTGTTTTTTGAAATGATCCAAACCTATGTAAAAATATAGCAGTTATCTGAACATTTTCATACTTGGGGTTTATATAAATCTTTTGGTCATAATATGGATATGAAAATGTATCTATATTATGGGTATCTAAAACTTACACACAACAGTGCTCCCCTGAGCTTCACCAAATTCTCCACCATATGCCTGCCCTCTTCCTCTAGTTAACATATATAAAAGTAACATAATTTGCAGTGATGCTGCTTCCCTGGAATGAGTGGCCACGACTGAAGTAGCAAATTGATATTTAAAACTCCATATTTTATTAAAAATATGTTTGTTTACTTCACTACTGAACAAAAAGACTTCTCGCCTCATGAGAACACCAGCCACCAAGGGATGTGTTGCACCCATCTTTTTAGCAAATGGGACTGAGCACCTGATGGCAAGTCAAAGGGCGATGGGAAGGACTACCCGGAAACCCAGCCATACCACATGGCCGACCTTAACAGTACCTTTCCCTTCCTTTGTACCACTCAGACCTCCCCCAGAAATAAAACATGACCACCTTCTCATTGGGTGGTGATCCGCCACAGCTTTATTTTTTTTTAATGACACATCAAAAAACCCCGAGCTTTGAACTGCTCAAACCATCAGTTATCAAGAGCGGTATACCAACCGCTGGACTCCCAGTGGGCAAGTCCGCCATTATCTCTTCACACTTCGTGTTAATCATGTTCATACCGCCAGCTGTGACTTATGAAGATAAATAACCGATCTACACTAAAAAAGAAACAGAGATCAGGAACACAAAAAACGAAGGTAAATTGGGAACACTCATAACCAAAAACGTAGCCAAGGACACAAGGGCGGGAGGGCGGGAAACAACCGCTGGCCGGCAAGAGAAGGAGAGGGAGGAGGAGTGGCATTATATATGGAGAAGGGGGGGGGCACCAGGAGCAGGGAAGAAGGAGGAGCGGCCAGAACTTGCTTTAACCCCTTAACCACCAGGGCCCCTGCAAATCACATAAACCTCCTCATTTGCCCCTAAACTAAGAGAAGCGGAAGGGGGACGCCAATGTGACCAGCAGATCCCAAAACCAAGGAAGGGGATCCCAGCAGTCCCATATCCCCTTCCTTATACAGTCAGGGGCTCCCCAGACATCAATCAGTAAAACAGATGTAATATTGACATAAGAGCAAAACTGATGTCCAAATGGTGGAAGGAACTGAGCAAGAGAAACTGACGTGTACTCCTGAAGTAATATAGGATAGTATGCAGAATACACTTAGAATATAGTTTATACAGCATGTAAAACGGAGCTTTTGAAGGGTTCAAGCCACCTATTATTAACAATGCAGATAAATGCCTATGCTTGTATGTGGCTCATCTATTGCTTCAATTTTTGCCTGGCAAGTGTCCAAAACATGTTTTCCCCATTAAACTGAATTTAATTCCAAAGTCTGAGAACACTAAGGATGAAAATGACATCAGCCAACAAACACCAGAGGATTGATAAGCGGTTGAAATTAGGTCATCTCCAAGCCGTCTCTGTAGATGAAATGCCTCGCTGCCTCTGGGTTTCTAAGCAAAGATCTACTACTGCATCTTAATGGAAATGCACACAAAAGCAGAAAGCTCATTAGAATATGGTACAATTGTTTATTATCCTAGTATTTCAGCCAAATCACATGATAGCAGATATAGTATAAAGTCGCCAAAAGTTATCTCTTCAATGAAGAAATACAAGTCATGCTTTTCAAAACTGAACCCTTCTATCAGGCTGTTTACCAATGAAATCTGACTCAACGGAGTAGAAAATGTTCATGTGTGCTGAATAAGCAATTTGTATGAGATGTGTACGTGCCTTGCATGATGCAGGGTGATAAACCAGAAATATGACAGACAGGCATGAAAGGTAACGTCAGTTCACCAGATATAGCATGAGTACAGAGTTCTCTCAGAGGTCAATTAGGCATATAAACCACAAAAGTGCTACACTGCTGCGAAATATTTTTTATGATATCAAATTTGGCTTTTGGCATCTGTGCAGCCATGTTCATAGAAGGCTCATGGGTGAGAAGAAAGTGGAAACTAGACCAAACCTAAGCTGCTAGTTTCTAAAACTTGGCCCCTTGGATATCAGCAATAGCAGCTGCTATAGGACCTTAGGCCTATGAGAGATGAAGTTGAGTTATAGGGTATTTCTATTGTATGATGCAATGGCATGTCACTAGAATATGCTTTACTTTATGCTTAGTGGGGTTTGATCTCTGGGACTCCCACTGTTCATGAGACTAAAAGAGGTGCAGTATTTGGACATTGCTGCATGTGAGAGGGTTGAAACAGATGTGAGCTGTTAATATACCCCCTTCTAGCCACGCACTATTGTATTCTGGACCTGCATATAGTTGACAATAGTAATGTTCTGATGATGATTTGTGCAATACTTTGTGCACTATTGATTATGTCCATGTACGTAGTTATGATGTACAGTTTATATACCAACTATTGGCAGGACACAAGGTGGGGCTTTGGACCCACCAGAGGTAATTATTCTCAAGGCCCAACCCCTATATCATTGATAAAGTTTAAGTAATTTGGAATCAAAGAAATAGACCCCAGTGGGAAGTGATTGGCTCCAAAGGCAGAAACATATATAGAGTACCTCATATATCTAGTCTGAGTGAAGGAGAGAAGCACGCTAAAGGCATTACTGCCAATGAGCTAGTTGGGAGGCAGTGTGAAGTGCTAGTAGGAAATAGACTACTTGAGTGTGGTGAAGACTCTGAGATCTGACGAGGTGAAGTAATCCACATTTTACACAGCGTCTGATTGCCTTCAGGATCATAAAGTGATGGCTTATTATTGTGGTAAGCAACCGCTTTATAACATGAAAAAAACCCTTTAATGATCACTGTGAATGATGGATGGGAAAAAGGGATATATAAAATGCTTATATTTGGGAGACCATGAAAAGGAAAAAAGACAGAAAGCAAAAAGTGGAAACCATAATAACCATGTTTGTTTTATATCTCAATCAACTACAAGGGCAAACATTTGTAATGTACTTTTCGAGCACAAGCAACCTAAAATGCAGGGATGGTTGTGAAGCAGGAGAATCAGAGGTTAGGCTCTGATCGCCAACATCCAATAGGGTCAATCTCATAGGAAGTCCATGCGGATGTTCTCATTGGTTATATTTGAACTCAGGACCCCAGTGCAGCAATAGTGCTATCCACTGAGCCACCATGCTGTCCACTAATGGGGATATTGTTGGTGCAGTAGGGTTGATTCAATGCCTGGAAAACCCATGACTATTAGTTTGTATCTGGAGTTCAAGATTGCTGGATTTTGCTGGTAGCAGAGCGGAGCTAATAGACACGAGACAGCATGTTTCCAGGAATCCTTTTTATACATTTCTCAGCATCCTCCAGCTCTAAGAATTCTTATTTCTGTCAGTTCTGGTCATACTGCCTGCAACTATTATGAATTCCATCTTCAAAAGACTGATTGCTATGATCTATTCAGATGTACAGACTCACATTATAGCCACGTCAGGCAAGAAAAATAAGAAGAATTATTATCCTCAATACAAGGTTGCCTTTACCATACCGTAAATAGCTGAAAATCTCGATTTCACATAAATAATTGTATATACCTCAACATATGTTAATGGAAGACCATTATTGAAGCTTGGTATAGTGTGCTTTCCATTGAATTAACTATTTTTCACACTGCTTGTTTTACCCTTGTTGTGCATATATAGTTGTGTACAGAAATATTATTAAAGGAGTTTTCCCGCAAACAGATTTTATCACCCAGTGATCATGCACACTACCCCATCCATTAAAATGTGGACTAAAAAAAACAATGTTCTTAGGATTGCGGAGGGTCCAACTGCTGAGATGCCCACTGTGAAGAGATAAGTGCTGTTTGTGGTGTAAACCCTTTTAAAGTGGTGTTTCAGTGTTTTATTATCATTGGTCTCTGCTCAGAACTGGCCATCAATATCTGAGCGGCAGGGCTCTAAAACCCCACACCCCCACTGATCAGCAAGTAGCTCCAGCGTTGGAATTACAAGCACCTCGTTATAGAAGTGCTGCTCCCATTGAAGTGAATGGGAGCAGCATGCAATAACCAGCTCTGTCCACTACACAATGGCAGGGGTGCACCACCAATGAGGCCAGGTGAGGCGATCTCCTCAGGCAGGACCAGAAAGGGCCAAGAGGGGGGCAGCAGAAGGGCCATGGGCAATGAGTTCTTTCATTAAGGCAAAGGGGTCGGTTAAGAAATTGGCATTGGGGGGCACCATTTCAGTTTTCACCCCAGGCAGCAGATAGGCTAGATGCACCCCTGCACATTGGACATAGCTGTGGCACAGGCCTCCTAATAAATTTGGTGCATTTCCAGCCAGTCCATGTACCAGACTACGAGCTGGTGTAGGTTTGAGGTATTTGAAGTAAAATTTTACTTCAAGAAAGAAGATCTCAGAAATAGTCAGACATTAAAGGGGTTGGCCAGTTTACGTTACTAGCTGCACATGTGCTGGCAACAAGGCATGTATGCAGCTACTAATAGGCATTATTAAACCTGATGGTTTAATAAGACTAATATTTTCAGGTAGGTCTGTTCACCTGCTTTCGGACGCGTCCCTCTGAACATGGGCTTGCGCTATTTCCACTGTCCCCAGTATACTTGAATGGAGGCCGCTAATGGTTGAGGCCCTCCATCGGCGGCCATGTTTGGAGCAAAGCACTTTGAAATAGGTGAACTTACCTGCATGTAACTGTGATTTAGCAGCTAGTAATATCAACTGGTCAAACCTCTTTAAAGCCGATCTGTCACAATAAACATAGGGGGTCATTTACTATACAGAAATATGCCTAAATTAGGTGTATTTTAAGTGCAGATCTGCAACTTCGCCTCGTTCACTCCAGGTCTAAAATTGTGGGCAGGGCAGGGGATGGGCCCGCAGGCACATCTCATTCATCATTTTCTACGCCTGGTTTAGGCATAGAAAATGGTATAAATGTAAGCCAGCTCAGAAGCTGTGTTAAATTTAGAACTGGCACTGGATGCGCCAAAGTTATGGAGAGACCTGCGCCTTTTAATAACTTCAGTGGATCCACCACCAGCACAAGGCCTTTATTAAGGCCGGCATCTAAAACGCAGGTATTAATAAATGTGTCCCATGCTCTTTACATGCAGGCAGCATATTATAGAGCAGGAGGAGCTGAGCAGATCGATATATAGTTTTATGGGAAAAGATTCAGTAAAACTTTTAATTTATACAATTAAATATCTGTTTTTCTATACTTTGGAGTCATATGGGCGGTCTTAGTTTATTGACAGCCTTCCCTGTATGCTTCGGCATGTGGTTAGCTGTCAGGATCTCCCACATGACTCCTGAGCATAAAAAAGTAGAGTTTTAAATGGAATTACAAGTTTCATAGATTTTTTTTCCATAAAATTATAAATCAATCTGCTCAGCTCCTCCTGCTCTATAACATGCTGACTGCAGACTACACTGCATGTTCATGGTGACAGGTTTCCTTTAAAGAACATCAGAATGCTGCATTACTATACTGGAAACCCCTTTATATTACCTTCTAGTGTGTGTAAGTGTGAAGGAAGATTTTATTGTGCCCCTTCCTCTAGTAAACCGTGTGTGATGGACTTTGTACACTAAGTATTTGCAATCAGCAGCTCCTACTGGTAATAATGTCTATCACTTGTGTTCCCTTGTTGATAAGATATTCAAATTTCCTACCTAAATATATCTGCTGTACACAATGTTCTACAGTATGAGCTCTGGACAGGGCTGAATAGCATAAGCCATGATAACTTCACTTTCATATATCAGATAGAATCACTTATAAAGGTGACATGTTGTACTCTAAACTTGGATAGATCTGCAAACCAAACACAGAGAATATAATGTGCTGTAAAATGATTCTCATTTTTTGATTCGTAACCTAGAATATTTAGTTTTCTGTATGACTGCAAAAATCAAAAATATGGAAGTAAACCAAAATAAAAAAAGAAGTGTCAAAGAAGTGTGAGGTTTAACACTGACAAATGTAAGGTTATGCATATGGGAAGGAATAATGCAAGTCACCAGTATATACTGAATGGTAAAACATTGGGTAAGTCTGACATGGAAAAGGACCTAGGAATTTTAGTGAACAGCAAACTAATCTGTAGAAACCAGTGTCAGACAGCTGCTGCCAAGGCCAATAAGATAATGGGTTGCATCAAAAGAGGCATAGATGCCCGTGATGGGAACATAGTCCTGCCACTTTACAAATCACTAGTCAGACCACACATGGAGTACTGTGTGCAGTTCTGGGCTCCTGTGAACAAGGCAGACATAGCAGAGCTGGAGAGGGTTCAGAGGAGGGCAACTAAAGTAATAACTGGAATGGGTGGACTACAGTACCCAGAAAGATTATCAAAATTAGACTTATTCACTTTAGAAAAAAGACGACTGAGGGGAGATCTAATAACTATGTATAAATATATCAGAGGTCAGTACAGAGATCTCTCCCATGATCTATTTATCCCCAGGACTGTGACAAGGGGACATCCTCTGTACACAAACATAGAAGAGGATTCTTTACGGTAAGAGCAGTGAGACTATGGAACTCTCTGCCTCAGGAGGTGGTGATGGTAAGTTCACTAAAAGAGTTCAAGAGGGGTCTGGATGTATTTCTGGAGGGTAATAATATTATAGGTTATAGTTACTAGAGATGGGTCGTTGATCCAGGGAGTAATTCTGATTGCCTGATTGGAGTCAGAAAGGATTTTTTTCCCCTAAAGTGGGAAAAATTGGCTTCTACCTCACAGGGGTTTTTTGCCTTCCTCTGGATCAACTTGTAGAAGAACAGGCCGAACTGGATGGACAGATGTCTTTTTTCGGCCTTATAGACTATGTTACTATGTTACTAATCAGTGGGACACAAACTGCTGCATGCTGTGGTTTGTGTCCGGTCAATTCCTTGCATTCTCTGCCAGATTAGGTGGCCGGATCGTGGTGCCGCAGGTGTGAAAGTAACCTTACGCTGTATGTTTTGTATTGTATTGTAGGAAAACAGGCCGAACTGGATGGACAGATGTCTTTTTTCGGCCTTATAAACGATGTTACTAAATGTTTCCTGTTATATCACAACGTAGTAAATGAAACTTAAGAACCACGTAACAATAAGACAGTTTCCATCATGTGAAAAAAAAAAATCTAAGTGCAATTGAGTGTACACGGATATCATAGGGCCCCATAGCAGGACTTAGTAAGTGACATTTCTAACAAATTTAGATATCTTTTTTATTGAGTGGAGGAATCTTTTTATAAATAAGAAATCACATGCCCCTTGACCTACTTAACCTGACTTCTATGCCAATATATGTGGTATATATACAGTGTATGTATATTTATACAGTATGCAGGCTCTGACTGGCCCACAGGGGTACAGGTGAATCCCTCGGTGGGCCCTGAGCAAGGTGGGCCTCTAGTCTCCCATCCCCTGCACAAGTGGCACATAACACAGTAGACTTACTGCACTACATACATATATTCAATGTACAGCACCTCAACCAGCCCATGTTCATATAAAAATCTTGATAGATTATTAAAAAACTCTCCAGTTTATTATTATAGACACATCAGAGCTGAGATGACTTCTAGGTATAGAGGAAAGCTAGCCAGTATCTTCTTTTACCCAAGACCTATCTTCTCAAAGTTGCTGCAGGGACCTCCATATTAATCATCTGGTAGCATCTTGCTGCTGTGTGAGCAGGTAATATTTGGTTGTATCCATACGGTGGGCCCCCAAAATAAATTTTACTGGTGGGCCCTAGGCACCCCAGTCCGACACTGACGGTATGCGTCAAGTTCATATAATTTCAGCATTGCAAAAGCAACAGTGAGCATGCAAAACTTCTTCTCACTCCAGTGGTTCCACACTGCCAATAAATAATGGTGCTCCATTGTCATTAGTGATAGCATTCCTAACTAAAGAAAATCCACAGCACTCACCGTTAACACTAACTTTATTTTTAGTGCATTGATTTCAGGTAATGCATGGTAAGCAGACACATGTAGAACAGCCAATGGCTCCTTTGTGCACTCTAAAGGCTGATGGTGAGTGCTATGAATTTCTCTTAATTTTGATGGTTATGTATTTGTGTGTAACATATATTGTGTATGTTTCTGTGGTGTCTTAGTATATATGCGTTATGATTCCACACATCTCACGTTCCCCATTTACTGTTTAAAGATAAATGATGGTATATAGTATACAGTATCAGGTATTCCAAAATTTAAGTGAGAAATAAAATAAAATTATTTTCATAACATAAAGGACTCAGGAGTTACCTGAAGGTAGATATGGATAACCCCTTTAAATAGTCCATTCTCTATTTCAATGACCGATCCACCTAGGTAATAAAGGGGTTGTCTAGTTTTCTCATATTGATGGCCTATCTAAGGATGTTTAGACATTTTTAGACATTTACTGTCTCTACACTGAATGCTCTGTTCTTAATCTAAACTCCTTCTCCCTATGGAGAGAGTAAAACAGCTCTACCTAGAAACTGGTTGCTACATCCTATTAATTCCTTCTATGCCAAATATACAATAAATACATATATTTCATTGAACATTTTAATAATTGTATAATTTAATTTGAACCCTTTTGCAGTACATCACATCCTTAGCAGTGGGACACTGCAGTAGTCTCTGTACAGAAACTGCTGACCCAGACAGGCCAAGAGACACTTGGGACCTCTTCTAGCCTCCTGAGCCTGTCCTGAGCTGTATGCAGCCCAACCCAGGCAGCGGGATGATGATGTCATTGCTCCTCCTGCGCTGACCTCTGGCACTAGGCACTAGGATTTTGAAGCCTATCAGAGTGAACGATGGGGAAGGAAGATATGTTTCATGTGCCCCACTGCAGCATTCAGTTGAATATCCAGAGCTCCTGGCATTAAAACATTTCTGGCTGCTAGGGCATTCTCACATACCCCTTCACCTTGCAACGTGTACCCTTTGGGGTATGTATTCCACAGGTTGAGAACTTGAGGTATAGGTAAATGGCAGGGCATAGAGGAAAACTCCAATACAACTGCAGTTGCTGAAAAATATGAACTGGTACCACTGAGCTAGCCCAGCCCCACTCGGAAGCCACCAGACATGATTGTTCCGGTAGCCCTTCCAAGGTGTGGGATAGGCATTTATTTGTTGAAGGGTGCTCCTGGTACAAGGCAGTTCCTGCCAGAAGTATATACCCAAAGTAATGTTCAAAAAGATAGCTCCCTGGCCCCAAGGGTATCCAGTAATCAATATTATTGGAAAGTGGAGAGGTCCCTATTGGTAAAAGTCCAAATGAATTGACTGATTGTGAGCTGCTTAATTGACGTGATCTGAGGTAACCCTTACGGCGAGATAACTACATGAAAGATACTTCAGAGGCTTTCAGGGTTTACACAACCCCTGACTCATTCTGACAGCTGCTAAAAACTTACCCATTCCAGTGGCTTTTGTAAGGTAAAGAGATTAAAAAAAAAACTTCATGGTTGAACTCATGTCTGCAGCAACTTAACCAACTTACTGGCTGATAGGATGGACTGTAAGTAGCATTGCAGGTGGGTGTGCATCAGTGCAGGCAGTCACTATTCCCCCGAGAACTATTATAGCTCGTGTGTAGCCTCTAGTCCGTGGATGTGATGGCGACCCATTCTCCACCTGGAGTAGCCCAGCCTGAAAACCTTACAGTAACTGAAAAGGAGTTGCCCTGGCTGTGTCAGCAATTGCAGCTAGTAGTGTCTGAATGAAGTCTGTGGGTGCTAGTGCAACAGCAATGGGTGACTTTTTCCATGAATGAGGAGGATTACAGCTGACCCAATGCCATCAAACAGACTGAATATGATGTCCCAGATATAAGAGTTTACCACCCACCTGCTCCAAGTGCCAGCCCCTGGGTGGAGTCAATTGTCTTGCTATGTAAAAAGGATGGTGCCCTAAGCTTTTGTGTGAACTAATGGTGGGTGTACAACTGCATGGATCAAGACCCCTACCCACTGACTGAGAAGTAACCGACAGCACCAGGGGCGGACATACCGCTTGTGCAGCCGGTTCGGCTGCACAGGGGCCCAGGGCGGGAGGGGGCCCCTTTCTCACGGGCAGCAGAGCAGGGAGAGATGAGAACTTCCATTGTGGAAGCGCTCATCTATATTCATCTGTATCGCCGTCCTCAGGACAGCGATACAGATGAATAGTACGGAGGAGCAGGGGAGAGGCGTTTCCCCTGCTCGTTCCTCTGATAGGCTACAGGCACTAGGCCTGCAGCCTATCAGAGGTTGGCACAGGCGGCGCAATTACGTCATCGCCTGAGCCGCGCAGAGCAGGACACAGGCCGGAAGAGGCCTGCATCGCTTCACGTCATGGAGGTAAGTATAAGTGTTTATTGTTTTAATTATTTAAGGTATATTGTGGCAAGAACAGGGGTGGGAGCACTATGGGGGAATCTACTGGGGCCCTGTAAACTGGCACATATGAGGTGGCATATACTGGGGGCCCTATAAACTGGCACATATTATGAGGTGGCATATACTGGGGGCCCTATAAACTGGCACATATGAGGGGGCATATACTGGGGGCCCTATATACTGGCACACATTATCGGGGAGCTATGGAGAATTGGGGGGAAAAGAGCACTATGGGGGCATTTACTGGGGCCCTATATATTGGCACATATTATGAGGCGCCACATACTGGGAGCCCTATATACTGGCACCCATTATGGGGGGCGCTATGGAGAATTGGTAGGAAAGGAGCACTATGGGGGCATCTACTTGGGCCCTATATATTGGCGCACATTATGGGGGCACTATGGAGAAATGGGGGGGAGCACTATGGGGGCATCTACTGGGGGCCCTATATGCTGGCACGCATTAAGGAGGGCACTATGGAGAAGGGGAGAAGAGCACTATGGGGGCATTATATAGGGGCATTTAATACTGGCACCCATTTTGGTACCACTATGGGGAAAGGGGAGAGGAGCATTATGGGAGCATCTATGTGGGGCAGTCTATAGGGGCATTTTCTAATGGCACATTATGGAGGGCACTATGGGGGCATCTACTGGGGGCACTATATAGGAGTATTTTATACTGGCACAAATTATAGGGGCACTATGGGCACTAAGTGTTTTTTTTCTAATGGCACACATTATGGGTCATTGGGACACATGAGGGAACTCTGGGGCATTGGCTCCACTGTCGGCACTAAGAGGAGGTTTTTTTCTTTTTACTGCCACAAAACGGGGCTTTTTTTTTTCTGACGCACATTATAAGGGGACGTTTTTCTACTGTCACACATTATAAAGAAAATTATTACTACCAGGGGCATTATGGCGGGCTTTATTACAAGTGGGGGACTATAGGAGCATTATTACTTCTAGGTCACAGTAGGGACATTATTACTGCAGGGGCACTATTACTACTAAGTGCACCCTGGCACATAATTATTACCATTGTTGGGATTTTGGGGAGCACTATTACTGTGGAGGCACCCTGGCACAGTAACAGCTTAGCATAGTTATTTTTGGGGGACATTATGGTTACACTATAAGCATCAGGGACACTATTTACTGGGTGCAGTTATTTTCTAGAGCATTTTGTGCCAATAATTATTGAAGGGGGGCACTATCTGTGTGTAACTAATATTTTCAGGTGGTATATCTGTTTCTGCAGCATAGTCTTGGGGAGCACAGTGTCTCAGTATTGGGGGTGCATGATGGGAAAGAAGGTGGGAGAATGATGGAAAAGTAGAAAACTAAGATGTCTATCTGTCAAACTCTGCAGAGAGAAGAGATTGCTGAAAGAAATCATCATGGCAGTCTGGTCTGAATGGAGAAGATAAAGAAAGAGAACATCTACATCAAAGAAGAAGTCACTGGATGTAAGAGGTATGTGGCGCTGTATTAGGCTACTTTCACATCTGAGTTAGTGATTCTGGCAGGCTGTTCCAGCAGAGAACAGACTGCTGGAATTCACTGGATCCGGCACTTCAGGATGCAGAATCCGGCAGAGATCCGGCCACAATCTGGCAAAAATGCAGAGAAAATGTCTGTATGTGGGTAAGTAACTGGCTCAGTGATAGAAAACAGAGGGTGGTTATTAACGGCACATATTCAGATTGGGTCACTGTCACTAGTGGGGTACAACAGGGGTCAGTATTGGGCCCTATTCTTTTCAATATATTTATCAATGATCTTGTAGAAGGCTTGCACAGTAAAATATCAATTTTTGCAGATGACATTAAACTGTGTAAAGTAATTAACACAGAAGAGGACAGTACACTGCTACAGATGGATCTGGATAGACTGGAGGCTTGGGTAGAGAAGTGGCAGATGAGGTTTAACACTGACAAATGTAAGGTTATGCATATGGGAAGGAATAATGCAAGTCACCAGTACATACTAAATGGTAAAATATTGGGTAACTCTGACATGGAAAAGGACCTAGGAATTTTAGTGAACAGCAAACTAATCGGTAGAAACCAGTGTCAGACAGCTGCTGCCAAGGCCAATAAGATAATGGGTTGCATCAAAAGAGGCATAGATGTCCATGATGAGAACATAGTCCTGCCACTTTACAAATCACTAGTCAGACCATACACGGAGTACTGTGTACAGTTATGGGCTCCTGTGAACAAGGCAGACATAGCAGAGCTGGAGAGGGTTCAGAGGAGGGCAACTAAAGTAATAACTGGAATGGGTGGACTACAGTACCCAGAAAGATTATCAAAATTAGGGTTATTCACTTTAGAAAAAAGACGACTGAGGGGAGATCTAATAACGATATATAAATATATCAGAGGTCAGTACAGAGATCTCTAACATGATCTATTTATCCCCAGGACTGTGACTGTGACGAGGGGACATCCTCTGCGTCTGGAGGAAAGAAGGTTTGTACACAAACATAGAAGAGGATTCTTTACGGTAAGAGCAGTGAGACTATGGAACTCTCTGCCTGAGGAGGTAGTGATGGTAAGTTCACTAAAAGAGTTCAAGAGGGGCCTGGATGTATTTCTGGAGGGTAATAATATTACAGGTTATAGATACTAGAGATAGGTCATTGATCCAGGGAGTAATTCTGATTGCCTGATTGGAGTCGGGAGGGAATTTTTTCCCCTAAAGTGGGGAAAATTGGCTTCTACCTCACAGGGGTTTTTTGCCTTCCTCTGGATCAACTTGTAGGAGAACAGGCCGAACTGGATGGACAGATGTCTTTTTTCGGCCTTATAGACTATGTTACTATGTTACGAATCAGTGGGACACAAACTGCTGCATGCTGTGGTTTGTGTCCGGCCAATTCCTTGCATTCTCTGCCAGATTAGGTGGCCGGATCGTGATGCCGCAGGTGTGAAAGTAACCTTACCCTGTATGTTTTGTATTGCTGTATGTAATGTTAGGAGGGAATAGGTTAGGTCGAGAATTTGGCATTGGGGAGGGGGCCCAGGCACATTTTTTGCACAGGGGCCCTCTGCTGTCTGTGTTTTTTTTTTAAGTTTATTCAAATGCCCTTTGACCCGACCAGTGTCCTGAGCATCTTCAAGTCATTTATAGAGTATAGCTGCATGATACTGATGGAAAGCTGCAACAACAAAACAGCCTGGTCTATGAGAGTGGAGTTGGGTATGGCCTGTGAGGTACAGTACACTAAAGATGTTGATCCTGAGATCCTGTTTGCTGGTGAGCTGCAGCCCTTTTAGTTTGACCAGGACTGGCTTCAGCTTTGCTTGGAACTGCCACATCTGAGGAGTAGACTTAACCAGAGATATCCCTGGAAGCATTGCAAGTAGTTCTAGACTGCTTCGTAAACACTTTCTGTACTTTGGGCTGACAAAAGCCCTGGAGAATTCTACTGTTGTGACCAGAGCCAGAGAGAGTACAAACCCAAGGTAGCTCGCCAAGTTCAGTTAACATGAGTTGCTCTAGAAGCCTGTTTAAACCAATATGCTGTATGCCGTTAAAGAGAGAATGTTCTATTGCCACCAGTAACTGCTAAGCTCTTGCATTTTACAGACTTTGCAACCACCTTAACCAAACCTTGCACCCATTGTCTGTCTGCCTTTTTGCTTTACTATCCTCAATGAGGGTGCTGGGGTTGAGTTGGGGTCCAAACACACAACTGATGCTCTTACAGAAAAACATATATGATTTACTATTGGCCTCTTTCTGAGCAACTTTATTCATTTTCTCTACTTTTCTTTAAGATACAGACATATCTGTACAAAATTTATCTAGAGATCCAGTCACATCTTGTTTGAGGCTTCTGTTTGACAGGTAATCCTGGTGTATAGAAGCATACTCTCAATGCACATAAATCAAACAGATGGAAACATTTCCAAGACACCTGAAATGGATCAAGACAACCTTTATTAAGACAATTCACCTCACTGGGCCTTTTACAAGTCGTATATGAATTTAGTTCTCTATGTGATTGCCTAGTGAAGATAGGGTGATATATTGCACCAAGGGAAGTGCTGAATCCATTTAATGCAGAGGAATTACAGTGATCCTTACTGTACACTGATCAGTCATAATATTTAAACCACTGACAGGTAAAGTGATTTAGCAATTATCTCATTAATGAAGGGATGGGATATCTTAGGCATAACGTGAAGAGTTCTTTGATTTATTCAAAGAAGAACACATGGACAACCATAAGGATCTGAGCAACTATGACAGAGTATCTCAAAAATGTCAGGTCTTATGGCCAATCATTGTTTACCTGAGAGAAATGCCTATGATGTATGAAACTGTATGCTAGACATCACTCATAAGCCATGAGGGTGCAAGGGCCAAAAAGTATTGACACCATTTTTAATTTTCAACTGTTTTTGCCATACTATTTCTTACTATTCTAACTGTTATGCTATTATTGTTTTTCCAGGACTTCAATGCTAGTTACAGAGACACACTGACATATTAACAAATTAACTTGATGCTACTTTTTTCTTGCATAATACAAGTCCAGAGAACAATGACATTTATGACTAAGGTTAACGCGTTCCTTCTTTAATGCACGTATTGCACAGTAAACAAGCTGTCCATGAAGACTGATGATAGGTTTTACAAATAATACCATATGAACTGGTTGAACATTTCTATGAAAAACATGCCTTTTCTATGACCCAGTCTAAGCTTTTTGTGTGAAGAATTTCAAACTTTTTTCTTATTGGGAAGTGAAATATTTCCCATTAAAGCATACTTCATTTTAGTCGAGCACGTCCTTTTTATAGGCACTTCTTTCTAAACAGCACGTCTCCACATTCCTAAAGTCCCTGAGAGTATCCCAAAATAGAGAGAGAAATGAGAAGTTATCAGAAGCAGCAATCATTGCAATGGACTGCCAGGATTTTGTTTCCATTCTGTTACTGGTTGTATAGCACATTCTCCTTTAATTCTTATAATACCTCTGAGCTTCGTATTCACCTATCGGTTTAGACATATTTACTGTCCAATGAAGGGAACAGGTGTGAGCCCGAATTGAAGCACTGAAAACTTTTCATCTTCCTTATGGAACAACAGGGGACCATTTCTACTTGTTTATGCAATGTTTCATTTCCCACCATAAAATCTGAATGGAGTAGAGATTTATGGGGTAATTTATGAAACTGGTGTAAAGTAGAACTGGCTTAGTTGCCCATAGCAACCAATCAGATTCCACCTTTCATTAGTGGTAGTTCCGGGACTCAGACCCCTACTCATCTTATATTAAAATGGACCTGTCCCCTCTTTAGACATGGTTGTTTTAGTAACTACTTGTATTCCCCATGTAATGATGATTCTGGAGCATCTATTCTTATATCTCTATGCTGTGCCATTCCTTTACTATTTCTACTTGAAGTTATGAATGAATTGCCAGCAGCTTCCAGTAAAGGTACAGATGAGTGTTAATAGCTGGGGGAAAGGGGGGTTCTGCTCAGTCTGACACCAGCAACACTGATTGCAGGCTGCTGGAAATTTATTTGCAAACTTCTAGCAGGAATAGCACAACATAGAGACATAAGAATAGATGCCCCAGATATGCTATTACATGAGGAATCAAGTAGTTACTAAAATGACATGTCAGGAGAGGTGACGGGTCTTTTTAAAGGCCTTTCGTAAGAATGCAACTAAACAACACATTTGGAAACAAAAGAACTCTGGGAATTACTGCATCTGGTTTCTTTTAGGAGAAATTTCATTGGTAGACTCCTGATAGTCTGTACTTTATTTTTCAAAGGCAAACAATTGCACCTTACCATTTAATCCCACTGGGCCATAGAATTCAAATTTAAAGTGTAACTGCCATTTGATTTTTTTTATTCCCTAATGGTATAGTACACCCTGCTGTATAAGTGCTTTTGTACTTTAAAATTTGATCATTTTCAGTTTTACCTGATAATAACTCACACAAATGCACGCTACTTTCCTATTCAGCAGCCCTCTTCTCAGACTGTTGCCATGTGCAGGCCATCTCCTTTATCTGATAAACAAGAGACGGATCAGCACTGGGAGGAGGAGGGCTGCTTTATATGGTGATATCTTCTCAATGGTAGCAGCTAGAAACATGCAACTGGTCTTGTTTGACAGTAACAGAGGAGAAATCACTGTTAGAAATTGAGTCGGGAATAATCACAGGTAAAATCTGCGTTTATATATTTTAAATTTCAGCTTTATTCACAGCATCCCGATTTCTATCAGTGATATCTTCCCCCATACTGAACAAATTTATGTCATAGCTGGTACCAAACCAGAAATATGAGCAGCTAAAAAATTTAATTTTGCATGGGCATAGATATTTGCCCCCTTTGCTATGACACTTCAAATTTAGCTCTGGGGGCCTCCAATTTCTCTTGATCATCTTCAAGATGTTTCTACATCTTGATTGGACTTCAACTGTGGTAAACATTTGGACATAATTTGGAAAGACACACCCCTGTGTATATGTGTATAAGTCTCACAGCTGACAATGCATAGCAGAGCAAAAACCAAGCCATAAGGAGGAAAGGACTGCCTATAGAATTCAGAGACAGGCTTGTGTGGATACACATATTCGGAAAAGGTTACAAATTTTATTTTCTCTTGTGAAAGTTCCCAAGACCACAGTGGCTTCCATAATTCCTAAATGAAAGAGGTTTGGAAGAATCAGGACTCTTCATTGAGCTGGCTGCCCCACAAAGCTTAGTAATTGGAAGAAGACCTTGGTAAGAGAGGGGACCAAGAACCCAATGTTCATTCTGGTTTAGCTTCAAAGATACTGTGTGAAACCATGACTGCAGCATTCTACCAATCCTGGCTCTATGGCAGAGTGTCCAGAAAGAAGCCTCTCCACAGTAAAAGACAGTAAAAAAGCACCTAAAGGTCTCTGAAAAGACAAGATTCTCAGGTCTGATGAATATTAAACGTTTTGTCCTCAATTCTAAGTATTATGTCCAGAGGAAACCATACACTGCTTATTGCCTGCCCAATACCATCCCTACTTTGAAGCCTGTTGGTGGCAGCATCATGTTATGGTCATGTTTCTGCAGCTGGTACAGAGATTATTGTCAGAGTTCAGGAAAAGCTGAGATATTCTTAATGAAAACCTAATCCACAGTGCTCTGGACCTCAGACTGGGCTGAAAGTTTACCTTCCAACATGACAATGACCCTAAGGCAATCGAATCCAAATCTCTACCAGTGAACAAAAGAAGATTATCAAGTGATTGTCACCCATACTGAGTACTGAGACAAATAGGCCTTAGTAAGGCTACTTTCACACTAGTGTTTTTAAATTCCGGTATTGAGTTCCATCATAGGGGCTCGATACCGGAAAAAAATGCTTCCGTTTTGTCCCCATTCATTGTCAATGGGGACAAAACTGAACTGAAGACAACGGAATGGTCCTGAAGGCATTCCATTCCGTCTTCAGACCGGAGAGCAAACAGCAGCATGCTGCGGTTTTCTCTCCGGTCCAGGCATCCGCACCAAGATGGATCCGGAATGACCCCCAATGCAAGTCAATGGGGACGGATCCGTTTGGTGTGACCACAATGGTAAACGGATCCGCCCTCCATTGACTTTCAATGGAGTTCAGGACGGATCCGTCACCACATACAGACAGACAGACAGACAGACAGACATACAGACAGACATACATACATACATACATACATACATACACACATACACACAAACACATACATACTTACATACTCCAGGCAGGCAGGCCGCACGTCTTCACGCCCGGGAGGCGCACCGCTATGACGATTCCCTACAGCGCCCAGCACAGGGCGCTGTGGGGAATCGTCATAGCTGCACGCCTCCTGGGCGTGAAGACGTGTGGCCTGCCTGCCTGGAGTATGTAAGTATATATGTGTTTGTGTGTATGTGTGTGTATGTATGTATGTCTGTATATGGTACTGTGTGACATGTGTGGGGCCGGAACCCACACATGTCCCTGCGGCAGTCCGGATCCGGCGGCACCCTTCACCTGCTGGATCCGGACTGCCGCTAGTGTGAAAGTAGCTTAAGGGGAAGGCTAGCATGGACAAATGTGTTTCCATAAAGCATACTCTTTTCTGACGCTTGTGGCAAATGCCTTTAAGGAGAATTTGACCTTAATATTCCAGCTAGTCCTTTTTTTTCCATCTTTACTGTTTTCAAAAATTAACATAAGGAAATAGCTACCATTGCATCACCTATACAGATTTAACAGAGCTAGCTCCACAATATAGGGAAGGATGGAAATGTGAAAGGTAATTGATCTGAAATGCTAACTGTTCCCTGTTATCACATTTGGAAAACAGCGAGGGAAACAGTTATAACTATAAATAGCAAAATTTTATGCTTATATTGAATAAATCTAATTGTAATTATAATGATTCTTTTCACGTATAAGTGATGTAGGCCCCCCACCCAATGTAACAGAGGCCTTCAGTGTTGCTTACGCTGGTTCCGTATAATCTGGCCATCTAAATTTTTCCCCTGATCACCCGAAGAACGAGTGAAACACTTGTTTATCGGGTGATCCTGTCGTTCATGCAGGCAATCCAATCATCAATCTTGGGCAGCAGATTGTGTTTCTGTATGGGGATGAGGGATCACTATAGAAGCCTCCTTCACTGAGCAAGCAGCCGACTGTTGGAAAGGAATGCTTCCTTCCCAACAATCAGGTGTTCCATCAGCCCATGCAACCTTGTCCTTAAGCTCTGTGTAAAGTTTCTGTTGTGCAGATGACCCCAATAAAGAGTTAAGCTGGCCAGAATTTTTGAGTGGCTTTTGTTCACTGTTTCTGGGTCATCAAATGCAATCTGCCCTCAGTTTTAATAAACTCTGCTGAGGAATCGTGTATTTAATCTTAAAGATGGGAGCAAAAACTTTGCTTTGGGAAAGGCTTTCCGTAGGACAGGATGAGACCCAGGGGCGTAGCTATAGGGGGTGCAGAGGTAGCAGTCGCTACCGGGCCCTGGAGCCTAAGGGGGCCCAAAGACCCTTGTACCACATAAGAAGACACCAGTATTATAGAAAGTGCATGCATTTCAAGTTACACCTCTGGCTGAAGGGAAGGGGTTAGATTGAGAATTTGGCATGGTGGGTAGGGTTGGGGCTGCCATTTCAATTTTTGCCTCAGGCAGCATGAAGGCTATGTGCTTCCCTACCTCTGGCTACAAAGCTCTGAGGGAAGGGGGGGCCCGAGCTGAACTCTTGTACCAGGGCCCATGAGCCTCTAGCTACGCCTCTGATGAGATCTCATCATTAGCTTTGAAATACAGAGCATGCCGAGAGCCAGCCAAGCCACATGTGTGACTTTCTGCTGTAGTCAGACAGCTGGACAATGGCTTCTTCTGAGATCTGTATATTTTGTGCTAAGAAAATAAAAAGATCCTGTTATGTTCTCAAAGCTCTTTCCCAAAAGTGATCTTTCAGTTTCCTTGACATGTCCTCCGGGCAGGATCTGATAGTATCCTTGACATTAAACATATTGCTCCTATACATTATAGCCATCTGTATGTAGTCTTATTCTGGATTTACACGGCCCAACTGTTGGGCCAATTATCAGGAACAGACGTTACTACAAACGTTTGTTCCCACTAATCTGCTCATGTAAATGTACTGCTGATCACCCAATGAACGGGCAAAATAAGATTTTTCATAGTGTGAAATGATCTTTCAGGCAGCATATTAAATCATTGTTTCTGTGCAGTGTGAACAGTGGTCAGCTGGCTAGAACCTGTGAATCTGTATGAGGACGAACGATGGCAATAGCTATTGCTCGTCTCCATACAGTAGAGGTGGTCAATGGATGTAAATGCAGCTCTTCACCGCCACTGATGAGCAGGCAATTATTGAGAAGGAACAGTCCCTTCTTGATAATTGCCTGCCAGATCATTAAGTGGATGGGAGCAAGAGATTGATTCCGGAGTTGGATTTTTTAAACATAGCATAAGGCTGTTGCTCTGCATTTTGCTGTGACAGCTATTATGTTACATTTTACCAATAACAATTATGTGACAGAATAATTTTGCTATGCTGGGATTAAAAGATATATAAAATTGCAGATATAAATGGGGAGTACTTTGAATATTAATGATGGTATGATACAAACACAGTACACCAAAAAAACTTTAATAAGCAGAATACACCTAATATGTATGGAAATGTTATTCATGCATTAAGATCACTTGCGAGATAGCGAGGAGGCAAATTCCTCTGTATTCTATGCAAACATAATAATCTTTATTCTTTTAATCACAAGTATAAAAATGCAAAGCAAACAGCAACATTAAAGAGCGTGTATTTCATTTAAGTGGGATTGTCATAATGTTTTGTTACCAAAGTCTTTTCTGCAAGATAATTATTCTCTTTTATATTTAATTGAAGAGCTTCACATTTGGTTAATGTAAGAAAAAGCAAATTAAGTGATTTTCTTTAAATGTAGGCTTTAAAAACCAATTAACATTTCTTCTCAATAAAGATTTTATTTTGCCTTTTCCACTAATCTAAATGCAAAGTTTAAAGCATTAGTCTGGTCATTCCAATTACAGAAGCTGTCACTGATTCATTAATTATCTATGTTACTATCCAATTATGCCTTCTTGGAATCTTACTCCATGATAATGCTTCATTGTTTGAAAAGACGCCACCTGTAGTTCATGATAAAATATTTAAAAAATTACGTATTCATGGGTACTTTGGATTGGACAAGACTATCAATAACATGTATGACAAAATGATTATCTTCTTTGCATATGGATCACTATATTGCCAATTCTAAGACTTTAAAAAAGTTCCCATCCTATGTTCCAATCCCATAATGTCATTTTTCTATCTGCCCAGAATACTCTGCAAAACTCTGCAAATTTTTGCTCTGTATACCTATTTTTCATGTCAGCACATCCCTTCTCTTTTTCTCAGCATCACTGAATCCTAGCAAGATGTGTACCTGCAGAACTTCATGTTTTTCTGAGCTTCCTGCTTTGCCAGCATGCTTTGCTCTGTAATGTTTCACAGAGCTGAGGAATATAGACAAAGGATGCATATGGGACTACTGCAGAGGGAACAGTGTGGCAGGCAGAATAAGCCCTAGGAAAACATTAGGCAAGAGCAAAGCATGCTGGGTGTGGTCAGCAAACCCAGTAGGAAGCTGATAAAAACAGGAAGTTCTGCAGGTACACATCCTGCTAGGATTCAGTGATGCTGAGAAAAAGATAAGGGAAGTGCTGACGTGAAAAATAGCTTTATTATGTGGTAGTGTTTGGAATACTCTGGGCAGATAAAAAAAGATGTCATCATGGGACCTGATAACCCCTTTAAATCAGGACAGAGAAATAAGCTAATGAATGCAAAACAGAAAAAAAAAACTTTAACTTCACCTAATCTATATAATCCTCCTTAACAACTACTTTTTTCTGTGCCTCCTGGGATGCAGAACAGCAGTTTCCCTGTTTTTTCTCAATAGAAGTCTAGGTATCACTGGTCGCCACCTTGCCGTTCATCACAATTTTGGGCACCATATTGCAGGTGACATAGCGCTACTGAGCTGCGTCGATGACTGGAAATTATGATTTTGCTTTATTCTTTGTCTTCCAGTAGCAGTCACCATACTGTGTTGCTCTTTAAAGATTTATTCATTTTTGCTTTTTTCCCTTGTCCTGATGCTTGCTAGAAGGAGCATTGGTTAAACATGAGAATATGTTTAGCACCCTCTAGTTCCTATAGTACCAATTTAACAGTTCCACATACAGCTGCACAATTTTGTGGTTTTTGTGTGTATTGCATTCTTCTCAGGTTTTGTCTGTTGTCTTCCAGGTGAATGGCCACTACTACAACTGTTGTATTTGTACTACTTTTCTACTACTATGTTCATTTTTTTATTTCTAGATATGCTCTTTAGAGTATGGGTGTAAGGCATAAATACAGTATAAACATGATGATAAACAGATGATTACAAGTTCATCCAGTGTCAGGATTGCAATCCTTTAACAGATGCCCCAACTATCAAGAACTATGGATGATGTATGGATGGACTATATTCTGTAACCCATGAGAGATTGAATTAGTCCCTTACTTCTTTCCCTAGATCATATCCATTCCTATCTACTATTCGCAACCATCCTCAGAAGAGAAATAGCTTTCACATACTTTGGATGTTTTGAGATCTCTTAAAATCTACCTGGATAAAATTCTTAATTTTTGCAAAGGGGACAATATACTCATAGTTTTTCCAGGGTAAGAAAGGAAGTAGGAAGGATTCCAAACCTAAAAGTGTCAGACGGATATGTGTTACACTCTTGCTGGATTACAACCTCCTGAATTTTGTCAGGCAGCTATGTGGATCTCCCTGCTCACATTCTTTAAGCATTACATGCTTAAGACTAGTCCTAAGGAAAAACTGCCACTAAGCAATCTGTTCCAAGGAACCTTCCAATGTATCACTTGCTAATTCCTCACTATTGTGCTACTGAGGAGTGCAAGGAGGGCTTAAATTTAAGTCAATATATTTTTCCCTTATTTATAAAAAAAAAAATTTGGAAAAATTTCCAATTTTTTAAATTTGAATTTTTCTACTTTTAAGACAGATAGTAATACCTACTAAAATATTTATTACTTAACATTCCCTATACGTCACTTTATGTTGACATAATTTTGTAAATGTCATTTCATTTTTAGGACATTAGAAGGCTTAGAATTTTAGAAGCAATTTTTCAAATTTTCAAGAAAATTTCCAAAACCATTTTTTTAAGCACCAATTCAGTTATAAAGTGATTTTGAGGAACTTACCTAATAGAAAGCACCCATATATTACCCCATACGTTTTAGAAACTACACCCCCGCAAATTATTCAAAACAAATGTTACAAACTTTGTTAACTATTGAGGTGTTCCAGAAGAATTAAAGGAAATGAAAGTGAAATTTGAAATAGATTTGTTTGCAGATTTTTTATGTTAATCAATTTTTTCTTGCAAGGTATTATTCTAAATGAGCAGTTTACAGAAATGCACCATATGTGGTGGCAAACTACTATAGGGGCACATGGCAGTGCTCAGAAGAAAAGGAGCACCATATGGCTTTTGGAGGCAGATTTTGCTAGAATGGTTTTTGGGCGCCATGTTGTATTTGCAGAGACCCTGACATACTCCTACAGTGGAAACCCTCAAAAAGTGACCCAATTATGGAAACGACACCCCTCAAGGAATTTATTAAGGGGTGTACTGAGCACCTTAACCCCATAGGCGTTTTACATCATTTAGAAACACTGTGCTGTGAATATGAAAAGTTTCATTTCTACCAATAAAATGTTGCTTTAGCCCCAAATTTTTCATTTTCACAAGGGGTAACAGGAGAAAAAGCACCTCATAATTTGTTATCCATTTTTTTTGAATACAGCAACAACCCATATATGGTGGTAGGGGCACATGGCAAGACTCAGAAGGTAAGGAGCGTCATATGGCTTTTGCAGTGCACATTTCGATGAATTGGTTTACGGGCGCCAATGGTTTTTATTTTTTGGGCGATTGTCTTATGTGGGGGCTCATTTTTTTCAGCATGAGATGTTTTCATTGGTACCGTATTGGGGTACATATGATTTTTTGATTGCTTGTTATTGCACTTTTTGTGAGGCCAGGTGACAAAAGATGGCAGTTCTGGCACTGCTTTTATTTATTTATTTTTTTACAGCATTCACCTGAGGGGGTATATCATGTGATATTGTTATAGAGCCAGTTGTTATGGATGCGGAAATATCTAATATGTCTATTTTTTCTATTTTTGTTAAGTTTTACATAGTAAAAGCATTTTTAAAAAGAAAAAAAAAATGTTTTTGTGTTGCCATGCTGAGAGCCATATTTTTTTTTTATTTTTCAGGCAATTGTCTTAGGTAGGGGCTCTTTTTTTGTGGGATAAGATGACGGTTTGATTGGTACCATTTTGGGGTACATTTGACTTTTTGATTGCTTGGTATTACACTTTTTGTGAGGCAAGCTAACTGAAAATGGCTATTTTTATTTTTATTTTTACAGCATTCACCTTAGGGGGCATATCATGTAATATTTTCATAGAGCAGGTTGTTACGGACATGGTGATACCCAATATGTCTATTTTTTATTTTTATTAGGTTTTACACATATTTTCTTTATTTTTAGGGCGATTTCTTTTGGGATGAGATGAGGCAAGGTGACCAAAAATGTCTGTTTTGGCACTGTTTTTTACATGTTCACCTGACAGGTGGATCATGTGATGTTTCCATAGAGCCGGATGATATGGACACAGCGATATCTAATGTCTATTTTTCTTTTTTTTTCTATTTTTTACAATTTTCTATGACTTAATTATGTGAAAAGGCCACTGTTTTGTTAAGTGGAACTATTTTACTTTTTTTTTGTCCCACTTTGGGACTTCAACTTTTGGGGGTCTGATCCTCTCTGCAATGCATTACCATATATGTGTATTGTAATACAATGCCTCTCAGTGTATTACCAGTGTAATACAGCCTGCTAGGGGGCAGGGTCTCACATGCTTCCATAGAAGGCTAGCCCTTATGCACTGTACAGCGCTAGGACTTAAGTCACGTCATGCAGCGCGTACATGTACAGCACTAGTCAGGAAGGGCTTAAAATATGCTTATCTTTTGGAAATACAAAACAATACAAAGTTTGCATTTCCAATAGACAAGCATCTAAATGATTCAGTTGCTCCAATAAACAGGACACTATGCCCCTTATAGGGCTCTAGAAAGTCTTGTAGTCAGCAGATTCTATAGGTGTGTATATATGCCCCATATAGGCTTCTAGAAAGTCTTGTAGTCAGCAGATTCTATAGGTGTATATATATTTCAATAGGTTATTTAAAAGGGCTTGTGATCTTCCAAACAAATGTTTATGGAAATATTCATCTGCAATTACCCCCTGAAAACTGTCCACCAATCAGCAAATGCTCATTTGTCACCGAGCACTTCTTTTTTGTAGCCACAAAAATGATCGATCTTCAGCAGCACACGTCCCTGTTTAAACAGCATATGTGTAAAGTGTATAAGTTGAGGGGATATGAGCGATCTCATTAGCAATTGCTCGATCAAACCTCTCACAATCATTGCGCAGTGAATATGGAGGTAACAATGAGCACCAAATGACTTGCAGCGATTGTTATGGGCACAAAATCTATTTGTGTAAAGGACCATTATTCAGATGAAATATGCATTACATAGTCCTCCTGAAATCAGTTGCATAAGTTTTACAAAATATAGTTGAGTCATGTGTTGACCCAACACTATTGCAAACTTGAAAAATTGTCAAAGTCTCTGTACTATAAAATGAAGGTAAAATGTAACATATTATGACACATGGAATATTTAGCCCTTATATCTTAAAGGAGTTGTCTGGGAACTAACAAAATGAAAATGCTTAATTATTACTTTATTATAATTATATTCCCAAATACCTTTCACTAGTTAGAATGGCTCGTTTTGTCTGGGGAGCAATCATTAGGAAAAAATAAAATGCCTGTCGCTCTATTAGCACACGCAAAACCTGTCTTAATCAGACAGGAGGAGAAGTTACTTTAGAACACTGAGCTGCCTCATCCTCCTCTTCTACTTGTTAGGGATTATAATCCTGAATATAGATGATAAGATCTTCACATGAACCTCTGTAGGAATGGAGTTCATAAGGAGACATGAAGAACAGAGAGGATGGACAGGACAGACTGTGGTAATGTGGGGTGTGGTAATGGAGACTGTATACAAGTGCTGCTGCTCATTATCCACATCCCCACCTCCTCTCTATACTTCATGTCTGCTCATGGACTCCATTCCCACACAGATTCAGCTAAAGATCTTTTCAGCTATATTCAGGATCATAATCCCTGACAAAAAGAGTAGAGAGGATGAGGCAGCTGTTTAGCTTGTCCTTCTGTGTGATTAGAACAGGTTTTGTGTGTACTAATAGGATGGTGTCCATTTTATTTGCCCTGATGATTGCACCCTAGACTATGTGCCATTATAAATAATGAAAGGTAATTGGGAATATATTTATAATAAGGTATATTTACTAGTGTTGATCGAGCACCGTAATGCTCGGGTGCTCTGGCCGAACACTAGGTGGTGCTCGAGTGCTCGGCCGAGCACTCGAGTATAATGGAAGTCAATGGGAGAACCCGAGCACTAAACCAGGCACCCCCTGCCCTGAAGAGGGGAGACTGTCTGGTTCATAGGGAAAGTTGAGAAAATGGTGGAAACACCACTGAAATGGTTTGGGAACAGCATGGGGAGGATGTCTGGATGCATCTTGGACACTGAAGTCACTGCTGGGTACGATGTTGTTCGAGTATTACGCCACTTTTACGGAATGACAAGAATACCCCCAAAAACAAATATAACATTGATTTTAGAGGAAATATTGTTAGGAAACATATATTTACTTGTATATAAAGCGCAAGTAGCAGCAGGCCCTCACCCCTAATGTTTTACACGGTCAGATCAGTAGCAGGCACTCGCCCTTAATGATTTAGACGGTCAGATCAGCAGTAGGCACTTGCCCCTAATGTTTTTGAGTGTCAGCAGCACTGAAGGTCAACTTGTCAGGAGGAGGACCAGAGTGAAGAAGTGGAAGAGGAGGTGGTAGACGATGAAATCACTGGCCCAACATGGGAAAGTGGCAAGCCGAGCAAGGACAGCAGGGGGAGGGGGAGGGATCCGCAGCACCGTAACAGGCTGGAAGAGGCAGTGGGGTGGCAAAAGGGAGAAGGCAGGCCACACCAACAAGTGTGGACGATAAAAGAATTGTCATTTGCAACGTGTGCCGTACCAAAATGAGCAGGGGCATGAACACTAGCAACCTGACCACCACCAGCATGATCATCATGGCAGCAAAGCACCCTAGTAGGTGGGCTAAACGCCTGGATCCACAATCGGTGTCTGTGGGTCACACCACTGCCTCCTCTTCCCTGTGTTACGTGCTAGCCAAGACGCCTCCCGCCCTGCACCTGGACCCTCGCAAGCACCATCAGCGAGCACATCCACTTCTGTGTCCCAGTGCAGCGTACAGTTGTCCATACCCCAGGCCTTTGAACGAAACCGCAAATACCCAGCCACCCACCCACAGGCCATAGCACTAAATGCAAATTGCTGGCGCTGGAAATGTTGCCGTTTAGGCTTGTGGACACTGAGGCTTTTCGCAGTCTGATGGCGGCTCTCCCTCGTTACTCAGTACCTAGCCACCACTATTTTTGCCGGTATGCCGTCACCGCCTTACACCAGCATGTGTCCCGTAACATAACCCGTGCCCTGACCAACGCAGTTACTGGGAAGGTCCACTTAACGACTGACATATGGACAAGTGCTTTTGGCCAGGGACGCTACATTTCCCTGACGGCACACTGGGTGAACGTTGTGGAGGCTGGGAGTGAGTCGTACCCTGGGATGGCACAGGTGCTACCGACACAAAGGATTGCGGGCCCTACTTCGATCAGGATTTCCGCCACCACCTACATTAGCAGCTGCAACCCCTCCTTCTCCTCCTCCACTTCCACTTAGGTATTCTCATCTTGCAGCACCAGTCAGCCATCACTCAGTAGCTGGAAGCAGTATAGCACAGCAGTGGGGAAGTGGCAACAGGCTGTGCTGAAACTTATTTGCTTAGGTGACAAACAACACACCGCCACAGAGCTGTGGCAGTTACAAAATTGAAGACCCTGTTCGAGGGAGGGGTAATACAAATGCAATTATTTACAAATGGCTCTTAGGCCACAAATCGAACTAAAGTAATTAAGATTAAAACTAGAGATGAGCGAGCACTAAAATGCTCGGGTGCTCGTTATTTGAGTCGAACTTTTCCCGATGCTCGGGTGCTCGTTTCGAGTAACGAACCCCATTGAAGTCAATGGGAGACTCGAGCATTTTTTGCAGGGGACCAGGGCTCTGCCTAGGGAAGGCTGGGTGAAAACCTGGAAACCTCAGAAAATGATGGAAACACCACGGAAATGGACAGGAAACAGCAGGGGCAGCATGCATGGATGCCTCTGAGGCTGCTTAATCCCACCATTACCCCAAATTCTCAGGCAACAGCCTGATGGTTACCCTCATGGCAATTGTGCTCAACCAGACCAAGAAAGACGAGGCAAATACCCATCACATGTTAGGGAAGCACCCAACTAGGTGCAACGAAAGTCCATCACCGTTGGTGGCTGTTGGTGGTATAGTGGTGAGCATAGCTACTTCCCAAGCAGTTGACCCGGGTTCGATTCCCGTCTATCGCAGGAGGCAAGAAAATCTAAAAAAAAAAATCAGTACAATATCTAATACGTCCCCTACCCTACCCCTGTAGGTGGGGGGGAAGGAGGTTTCGCTGGAAGAGCCAGAGGAGTGCCCCCTGGGCTAGCGTGTGTGGTGGTGACAACAGCCGGAATGGATTTGGAAAAACTGTCGCATCAACTGGTATGGTATCGATTCTTCTCAGTTTAATACCATATACGTCCCCTATCTTGGGACCTTATATTTCATGGATTTTTCGACCACGGAAAACGGAAAAAGAGCTTGCTCTGGCCAGGGGAGTGTCTTTCCCACTGCAGCTAAGGGGACGTGTCCATGCTCCGCCTATCACAGGTCAGGAGGGAAATAAAAGAAGAACCAAACAAAAATCTGTACAATCTCTAAGATGTCCCCTATCCGGGTAAATTGTTTGGAGAGAGGGCCTGTAGGTGGGGGGGAGAAGGTTTTGCTGGAAGAGCCAGAGGAGTGCCCCCTGGGCTAGCGTGTGTGGTGGTGACAACAGCCTGGTGTAGTTAGAATGACGACGCAGGACCCCAACTTAAAAATTTAGCATCAACCGGTACAGTCGTAAATTATGAGATTGATCAAGTGTGGTATGTCTTCTATGTATACTACTCAGTTTAATACTGTATATGGCAGCTATCCGGAAAAATAGTTTGGAGAGAGAGAGAAAGATAGGACAAAGAAGTAAATTGTTTGTAGAGAGGGCCTGTAGGTGGGGGGCAGGCTGGGGGGAAGGAGGTTTCGCTGGAAGAGCCAGAGGAGTGCCCCCTGGGCTAGCGTGTGTGGTGGTGACAACAGCCGGGTGTAGTTAGAATGACAACGCAGGACCCCAACTTAAAAATTTAGCATCAACCGGTACAATTGTCAATTATGAGCTCGATCAAGTGTGGCATGACTTTTAAATGGATATTGCATGTGGTCACGTACTCCCTGGAACCCCATAGTCACCCCTTCCCTGATGTGCTAGCCCAGAACATTCTCTGCCCCTCTCCCAAAGACCTTTTGCTGTTTCCGTGTGCTGATAGTGGGGATTTACCAGTGTTGTCTGAGGAGGTGGTGGACAATGGCGAGACACAGGTGTCGGGGGGTGAGGTAGTTGTATGGGAAGCAAGTTACAGTGGGGACTCCTTGGGGGGGACTTTCTCATTATGGGACAGATTCAACTTGGGTGGATCAGGCACAGGATCAGATCAATTTTTTTTTCTGTTTATTTAACTTTTATTTAGCACAAATAACCAGAGATATTTATTCGTTATCTTCTCTGCGCAGTCTGGCGTTGGGGTTCGTCACTTTGATGGCGAGCTGTGCCGCTCTCTCCACAATGGTCTTTAGGTTCTTAGATGGAGACGTTGTCGGCGATTTCAGCACAGAAGGACTTGTTGCTCATCAACAGAACCTGGACCTCCTTGACATTGTGGACCAGGAATTTGTGGGTGGACCAGGAATTTGCGGAACCCTGTTGGCAGCATGTGTTTGGTCTTCTACTTGCTACCGTATCCAATGTTGGGCAATATAGATACGCAGGTAATATTATTTTTCACACCTATCCCAAAAATAATAATTTACGCAGTTTGCGCAAATAAAACTGGAAACTGGAACTGGAGAGAAGGCCTGTAGGTGGACCTCCGGAAAAATTGTTTGGAGAGAGGGCCTGTAGGTGGACCTCCGGAAAAATTGTTTGGAGAGAGGGCCTGTAGGTGGACCTCCGGAAAAATTGTTTGGAGAGAGGGCCTGTAGGTGGACCTCCGGAAAAATTGTTTGGAGAGAGGGCCTGTAGGTGGACCTCCGGAAAAATTGTTTGGACAGAGGGCCAGTAGGTGGACCTCCGGAAAAATTGTTTGGACAGAGGGCCAGTAGGTGGACCTCCGGAAAAATTGTTTGGAGAGAGGGCCTGTAGGTGGACCTCCAGAAAAATTGTTTGGACAGAGGTCCTGTAGGGGGCCCTCCTGAAAAATTGTGGTAAAAGAGTGCCAGTTGGACCTCTAAAAAATGGCGTTTTTTGGGTCAGCGTTAGGCAAAGCCGATATGGAGGAGGAGGAGGAGTAGGAGGAGTAGAGAAGAGGAATCGGATACATAAGTTATTTAAATCTTTAGCTGCTTTCCCCCGGAGGAGATTTGAATTCCGGTGAAATCCAGGCTTTGTTCATTTTAATAAGCGTCAGCCTGTCAGCGCTGTCAGTTGACAGGCGTGTACGCTTATCGGTGATGACGCCACAAGCTGCACTGAATACCCGCTCTGACAGCACGCTAGCGGCAGGGCAGACCAGCACCCCCAAGGCATACAGCGCCAGTTCAGGCCACGTGTCTAGCTTTGAAACCCAGTAGTTGTATGGAGCAGAGTGATCGCTACGGACGTTGGTATGGTCAGCTAGGTACTCCCTCACCATCTTCCTGTACAGCTCCCCCCTACTCTGCCTAGACTGGGGACAGGTGACAGTGTCTTGCTGGGGTGACATAAAAGTGGCAAAGGCCTTGGAGAGTGTTCCCCTGCCAGTGCTGGACAAGCTGCCTGCTCGCCTCCTCTCCCCCGCTACTTGGCCCACAGAACCATGCCCTCTGCCGCTAGCGGCGTCAGATGGGAAGAATTGTTTCAGCTTGTGCACCAGGGCCTGTTGATATCTATTCACTCTCATACTCCTTTCCTCTGCAGGGATGAGAGTGGAAAGGTTCTGCTTGTACCGTGGGTCCAGGAGAGTGAACACCCAGTAATCGGTGTTTGAAAAAATTCTTCTAACGCGAGGGTCACGGGATAGGCAGCCTAACATGAAGTCTGCCATGTGCGCCAGAATCCCAACACGCAAGAATTCCCTCTCCTCACTGGCCTGACTCTCCATTTCCTCCTACTCCTCCTCCTCCTCCTCCAAGTCCTTCTCTTCAGCCCATACACGCTCAAGAGTTAAGGACTGAGCATTGGTACCCTCTACTGTCTCGCCAACATTCTCCTCCTCTTCCTCCTCATCCTCATCCCCCTCCTCCGATACGCGCTGAGAAACAGACCGGAGGGTGCTCTGGCTATCAAGCGACATATCTTCCTCCACCGTCTCTTGTGACAAGCGCAAAGCATCCGACTTGATGCTGAGCAGTGAGTTTTTCAACAGGCAAAGCAGCGGGATGGTGCGGCTGATAATGGCGGCATTGCCACTGACCATCTGTGTTGACTCCTCAAAGTTGCTCAACACCTGGCAGATATCAGACATCCACGTCCACTCCTCATTGTAGACTTGAGGAATCTGACTGACCTGACTACCAGTTCTGGTGGAAGTTGACATCTGGCAGTCTACAATCGCTCTGCGCTGCTGGTAAACTCTGGATAACATGTTTAATGTTGAATTCCATCTCGTGGGCACGTCGCACAACAGTCGGTGAGCGGGCAGTTGTAGGCGGCGCTGCGCTGCCCTGAGCGTGGCAGCATCTGTGGTCGACTTGCGGAAATGCGCACAGATGCGGCGCACCTTGGTGAGCAAATCAGCCAGATTGGGGTATGTCTTGAGGAACCGCTGAACTATGAGATTGAACACGTGGGCCAGGCATGGCACATGTGTCAGTCTGCCGAGTTGCAGAGCCGCCACCAGGTTACGCCCGTTGTCACACACAACCATGCCTGGCTTGAGGTTCAGCGGTGCCAGCCACAGATCGGTCTGTGCCGTGATGCCCTGTAACAGCTCTTTAGCGGTGTGCCTTTTGTCACCTAAGCTCAGCAGTTTTAGCACCGCCTGCTGGCGCTTACCCACGGCACTGCTGCTGCGCCTAGAGCTACCGACTGAAGGTGCCGTGCCCACGGATGGTAATTCGGTGGAGGAGGAGGAGGAGGGGTCGGAGGAGGAGGAGGAGGCATAGTACGTCTGAGAGACCGTGACCGAGGTAGGCCCCGCAATCCTCGGTGTGGGCAGTACATGAGCGGCCCCAGGGTCATTCTCGGTCCCAGCCTCCACCAAGTTAACCCAATGTGCCGTCAGTGAGATATAGTGTCCCTGCCCGGCAGCACTTGTCCACGTATCTGTGGTTAGGTGGACCTTCTCAGAAACAGCGTTGGTCAGGGCACGGATGATGTTCTCTGACACGTGCTGGTGTAGGGCTGGGACGGCACATCGGGAAAAATTGGCGGCTGGGGACGGAATACCGAGGGGCAGCCACCGCCATGAGATTGCGAAAGGCCTCGGTCTCTACCAGCCTATAGGGCAGCATCTCCAGGCTCAGCAATTTGGAGATGTGGACGTTGAGGGCTTGGGCATGTGGGTGGAACTGTATTTCCTCTTGCGCTCCAGCGTCTGCTGTAAAGACAGCTGAACGCTGCGCTGGAACACGTTGGTGGACGCTGTGGAGGATCGTGGAGGCGAAGGTGTGGTTTTCCGGCGGGAGGCGCTTGTGCCGGGGTCCTGGGCAGGGGGTTGACTAGCAGAGGCAGCGAGTGACGCAGGGGGTTGGCTAGCAGAGGCAGCGAGTGACACAGGGGAAGGAGCAGTGGTGGGACCCGCAGGAGGTGGTGAACGGCATTGGTTCCATTGAGTGGGGTGTTTAGCACTCATATGCCTGCGCATGCTGGTGGTGGTTAGGCTAGTAGTGGTGGCACCCCTGCTGATCCTGGTGTGGCACAGGTTGCACACCACAGTCCGTCGGTCATCCTCACTTTTTTTAAAGAACCTCCAGACTTGCGAACATCTAGACCTCGCCACGGGAGCTTCACTACGTGAAACAGTTGCTGCTGATGCACCAGCTCTGGCCCTGCTTCTCCCTCTGGCCACACCACTGCCTCTTACAACCTGTTCTGGTGCAGCACTCGCCTCCGCCTCAGAAGCACTGTCTTCACTCGGCATATCAACCCAGCTCGGGTCAGTCACCTCGTCATCCTCCGATTCCTCAGTCTGCTCCCCCCTCGGAATTCCTCCCCTAACAACAACTTCACCACTGTCTGACAACCGTGTCTCCTCATCGTCCGACACCTCTTTACAAACTTCTTCCACTAACTCAACATTGTCATCATCATCATCACCCACAGACTGCGACAGTTGGAAAACTTGGGCATCGGGAAAGAGGTCAGCAGCAACCTGAGAAGTGGTTTGTGACTCTGGGAAGGGTCCAGAAAACAGTTCCTCAGAGTATGCCGGATCGCATTCCAAATTTTCCTGGGAGGGGGCAGACTGGGGGGAAGGAGGTTGAGGTGGAGGAGCCAGAGGAGTGCTCCCTTGGGTAACGTGGGTGGACTGCGTGGAAGACTGACTGGTGGACAAATTACTTGAAGCATTGTCCGCAATCCACGAGATCAGCTGTTCGCACTGTTGTGGTTTCAACAGTCCTCTACCACGTGTCCCTGTAAGTTGAGACATGAAGCTAGGGAGTGTAGCTCTGCGGCGTTCCACAGCTCCCTCATCAGCAGGTACTGTCTCACCCTGCCCAGGACCACGGCCTCTGCCCCCTGCAGTAATTGAATGCCCACGCCCACGCCCTCGTCCTCGACCCTTAGCCCTGGGGTTCAACATTTTCTGTATATAAGTGTATTCTATAAAAAAAATTAAATAAATGGGCCTGGTGTACTGAAACCCACAAACTTGTTCAGTCTGGTTTAATTTAGTGACGTACAGAAAGTGTCACCTGGACAGAATATACGGTTTGGAGCGAGTGTGCTGAACTGTGACACACAGAAAGGTTACACGCAGCTGTGTGAAATGGATTTGTATCACTCAGCTAAAACAACAAAAAAACTCATTTTTTTATATATTTTTTTTTTATATTTTTTTTTTATTTTGTTTTTTTGGGAACGTGATGTGCAGGAACTATCGGAGACCTAACTCACACCCTGTTAACGGTGGCTATTTAGATTGCGACCCAGACAAATGTCGCACAGAGATTTTTAGGATCAAGCTTTACACGTGACAGGTAGCAAATGACTTGGTTGTATTCGGTGACGTACAGAAAGTGTCACCCGGACAGAATATACGGTTTGGAGTGAGTGTGCTGAACTGTGACACACAGAAAGGTTACACGCAGCTGTGTGAAATGGATTTGTATCACTCAGCTAAAACAACAAAAAAACTAATTTTTTTTCTATATTTTGTTTTAATATTTTTTTTTAGTTTTGTTTTTTTGGGAACGTGATGTGCAGGAACTATCGGAGACCTAACTCACACCCTGTTAACGGTGGCTATTTAGACTGCGACCCAGACAAATGTCGCACAGAGATTTTTAGGATCAAGCTTTACACGTGACAGGTAGCAAATGACTTGGTTGTATTCGGTGACGTACAGAAAGTGTCACCTGGACAGAATATACGGTTTGGAGCGAGTGTGCTGAACTGTGACACACAGAAAGGTTACACGCAGCTGTGTGAAATGGATTTGTATCACTCAGCTAAAAGAACAAAAAAACTAATTTTTTTTTCTATATTTTGTTTTGGATTTTTGTTTTTTTGGGAACGTGACGTGCAGAAACTATCGTAGAGCTAACTGACACCCTACTGATGGTAGCTATTTAGACTGCGACCCAGACAAATGTCGCACAGAGATTTTTGGGATCAAGCCATACACGTGACAGGCAGCAAATGACTTGGTTGTATTTGGTGACATACAGAAAGTATCACCTGGACAGAAAATAGTGAGTGTACTGAACTGTGACACACAGAATGGTTCCACACTGCTGTGTGCAATGGATTTGTATCACTGAGATATAACATAAAAAAATAAAAGGGGGTTATACATGGCGATAGCTGCACTACTAGTGCCAGCCAGCCAAGTGACAAAAAAAAAAAAAAATGTCTTCTAGCCCTTAGAAGGGCTGTTAGGTTCTTTGTGGGTGATCCCTGCCTAACAGACAACTAAATGCAGGCCCTAACACTGTCCCTGAAAGGCAGCAGCTCTATCCCTAACGACATCCAGACGGCATCTGAGCCGAGCACCGCGGCCAGTCGGTAGTATATTCCAGGGTCACCTGATCAGGCCAGCCAACCCCTGCTATCGACATGTAAGGGCCCCACGTGATGCTGGGTGTACCGCAGAGTCTCCTGGCTTGTGATTGGCTGTGTTTTTAGGCGCCTAAAAAGCACGATGCGGAAGTTGTCATTTCCTCGAGCATGGCGAGATACTCGTCCGAGCAGCGAGCACTTACGAGTACCCTAATACTCGAACGAGCACCAAGCTCGGACGAGTATGCTCGCTCATCTCTAATTAAAACATAACTTTTATTTGTTTTATAATTCAAAAGCAAATTACTGTGCAAAGTGCCCTAACCATTAAAACCACTCGCAGGGAGGGTGACTAGTGCCAATTCTATAAAAGAAGCAAGGTGTGCACCAACCACTGCTATACCCTAATCATCAATACTTTTGTTTTATTTCACGACCTTGCCTGGTCTTCGTAGATACAGCGCTATTGGCTACCTAATTAGTTACTCGCCACTGGGCTATTAAAATGTTAACCACTGCCCCCCAACATGTATCACCAGTGACCTGGCTTCATCAGGGATCACAGACAGCAAAATCATTTCGCCTTGCGCATATTAAATGGTATATATGCAAGTTTGTCAAAAGTACAGTTGTGCAGATTTTTTTTAGTGTATGAGCAGAAAGAATTTCACCGAATGTCAGAAATATTTAGAATGAGCAAACTTTATGAAGCAGACGCAGTGCAGGTAATGTCACATACCTGTGCTGCGTGTGCAGTATAACCTTTCTGTATCCTAAATACCTGACATCCAGTGTATTTTTTTCTGCCGTTATTCATATAATGTATAATGACTTTTGTGTCATTTTAACAGAACAACTAGCCCTGCCTAGCCAAATCCTATCCCTACACTATCTGTGCCTCCTTGCGCAAACGTTATACAGCAGACGCAGCTGAAGTACTGTGGCCTTGATTAGCGGCAGAAAAAATGACAATGGATGTCAGGTATATAGGATACAGAAAGGATTAGAATGCAGAAGCTGCGCAGGTGGCGTTAAGGTCAGGCCACCTTGCGCAATTTTTTACCCCCCCATAAAAAATTAATTTATTGTAGCCAGATAACACAATAGCCCTTAAAAGGGCTTTTGGGTCTTTTCCACAGAAATACTAGCCCTGCCTAGCCAATTTCTCTCCCTACACTATCTGTCCCTCCTTGCAGCAGTTCTCCCTGACTCGGTCTGAGCCAGTCACATGTCACCGGGTGCTATATAGCACCCGATGACGCGTTCCCGGCCAGCCAATCACTGTAATGCCAGTAGCCAAGATTGCTACGACATTACAGTGAATGCCAGCAACCCCCCTCGCCAATCCCCCCCCCCCCCCCGCGCACGTGCGGGGAGGGGACTCAAGCATGCTCGAGCATATGCGGCCGAGCATGCTCGCTCATCACTAATATTTACTTATTTTCATATTCTTAATTCTTGGAGAACCCCTTTAACAAAGCAAACTAGGAAGTATACACTGATCTGCCATAACATTAAAATCACTTGTCTGTTATTGTGTGGATTCCTCTAGTGCCACAAAACAGATCTGACCCATTAGGTTATGGACTCCACAAGACCTGTGAAGGTGTCCTGTAGTATGTGTCAGATCCTTTAGGTCCTTTAAGTTGTGAGGTGAGGGTTTCCATTGATATGCCTTTTTCTCCAGCACATCCCACAGATGTTGAATCGAACTGAGATCTAGGGAATTTGGAAGGCAAAAATTGAACTGTTTATCATATTCATCAAATCATTTCGGAACAATTTGTTGAAGCGTGGTAAGGCACATTATGCTGCGAAAAGAAGCTGCTGCCATTAGGGAATTCCATTGCCATCATGGGGTGTACTTGATCTGTATTCAGTAACAATATTTAGGTACACTAGGTGGTATATGGCCTTGTATGGATCAAAGTTTTCTCAGCAGAATATTGCCGGGAGCTTCACACTGTCTCCAACAGGTTGCCTTGGTTATTTCTTCTCCAGATTAGTGTCACACACTCACCCAGCCTTCCATATAATGTAAAAGAACCATGTTTCTAGGCCTAGGCCAACTTCTTTTATTGCTCCATGGTTCATTTCTGATGCTCACGTGCCCATTGTTTGCAATGGGTTTTCTGACTCAGTTCTCGCATAGTCATCATTACATTTTTCAGCATTTCAGGTATCCATGAACTTGTTAACAGTTTACTGGTTGTCCTTCCTTGAACTACTTTTGGCAGGGTTTAACCACAGCATACTGGAACTATCACACATAACCTGCCATTTTAGAGATGTTCTTATTAAGTAATCTAGTCATCACACTTTGGTCTTTGTCAAGATTGCTCATTTCCTTACTCCTGCTCACTGTATGAGAACACTATTGCTAGCATTTTTATAGGGGTCATTATAACGGTGTTGTGGTACCAAAAAAGTGTCCACCGTGTTCTGCTTTCTTTTTCATTAAAAAAATTAACGTAAAAATTTAATTTCATCAATGTGACAAAAGGGAGAGAACACTGGTGCAGGGCAGAGAACAGACACAGGGACAGGTGAGCAAAAGGAAGGGTTATAATATCCAGGGAATATATGTGAATATTTTTTCCATTACATGTTGTGTAGAGACTTGTTGCAAGGGTTTGATGAATGAGGCCATAATGAGGATAGCCGCGCTGCAAGACACACTGTGAAGTAGATTGTAATAATTGTTCATAAATATTATAATAAGAGAGCAACTGAGATATCACGTGGAAGCTAAATGCTGCTATGTGCTGTTAAGTACTGTTTCAGAAAAAAGACACAGTAAGTGGATAATATTCAAACCTCCATCTCCATTACAGCAGGGATTTTAGTGTCTTATTTCTACTTGTTATCCCAATAGAACGCCTCCTGGGGCAGCTGCTTACTACCTTTTTTTTGTTCTGTACCACGGCACAGTGCATGCTTTTGCATCTGCAGTACTCCAGAGCAGGGAGTATCTGCAAATGGTTTGTTATGTAATGTGTTCTATGATTATGTACTGTATTATGTATCGCAACCAGCATAGCTATGTATGGATGGCAAAGCCATGGGAGTCTAAGTGGGAGACTAGGTGCTGGCTGACTGCACCCCTAGCTTGAGAGTCTATAGTGAGAGTTCAGAGAGAGAGAGGAAGCTGTTGTCTCATGCGCCCTCTCCTTAGGCCCAGAAAACTACTAGTCTCTGGATTATGTACAGAAAGAGAAAAAGAGACAAGAAGGCTCAGAAATATGCATGGCTGAGCTTTTGAGTCAGTAAGGTATCCTGCTACCTAAGCTATTTAGACTTTAGTACAGTGAGGGGAATACTGTTAAGATGCCCATCACACTTGGACATAACTTGGCCAGTTTTATCTAAAAAAAAAACCTTTAGACCTCAGTTGTAAATTGTAGGCACAATTGCAAAAGTGAGATTGCCAAAGATTTTGCAAGTAGAGACTTGAGAAAGATAGGGAGGAAAGAGTATGATAATTTCTATCCTTGCTTAAATCCATACAAAACTACCTGTTGTTGTTTTTGGTGTTTTTGGTTACCTTGCATGTAATGCAACTTCCATTTTGCACTACAGGAAAAAGAGACATTTATTCAGTTAAATTTGGCCTGGTTACTGACTTCTACACTATATGCCGATGATTGCAGTCCACATGCCCTGCCATTCCCCTATGCAACACTTAACATGAGCATCCCAACTGCCATCATGTAAAAGACTCAGAACTAGGGTGTGCCCTGGCGAAAGTGTGCCCTCCTTTCACTGCACAGCTCTAGGGAGCAACAGTGTGAGGAAAGCTACTGTGAGTGACTGTTACAGGCAGAGCCCCTCCCACCCTCTGCTCTGGCTGCTCAGTAGCAAAGTCCTATTCAAGAATGAACGGGACTAACTAAAAAATATTAGTCGCAAATTAAACTTTAAAAGGAGTCTGTTAAACCAGACTAAATGCCTTGTAGGACAATCTCAGCTGAATGCAATGATAACTTTTACTTACTTACTAGTCATCAGATGCTTCATTCTGGATAAAAAAATATCTTAATCCATATGCTAATAAGTAGTTATGTGCACCAAGGGTGGACCCTTGCTCCTCCTGCTTCCTCTTCCAGACCCTCCCTCTCTTTCTTGATTGACAGTGCCAGGTTACTGCATAGTTATCTTTCCTGACCATGTACACCAGATCTTTTTTTTAATGGATACTGTCAAATTCTGATGGACCTCATTGACTTTAATGTAGTATATCACAGTTCTGTTAATTTTTATTTTTTTTAATTTTTTATGGAAATAATAGCACTGCAGACTGCACTATTCTCACAGGCAAAAATACCAAAAATCCTGATGAAAAACCCTACAAAATCCATTCATCAATGTGTGAACAGAGCTTCTTCCCAGAGATACTTTAAAGGCATTACCATAGGTCTTAAAGAGGTTGGCCCAACATAGACAATGGGGGCATATCGCTAGTATATGCTCCTATTGTCTGATAGGTGCAGGTCCCACCTCTGGGACCCGCATCTAAACTGAGAATGGAGCAGGGAGAGCGGTGGCTGGAGGACCCCAGGTTTCCCTCGTTCCGGCCACTGCCAAGTGCTCTCCCCATACAAGTGAATGAGAGCACACTGCGCTTGCGTGGCCACCACTCCCATTCATTTCTATGGGCCAACGGAAAGATTTCGGCGGCCCCATAAAAATGAATGGAGGGTGGCTGCACATGCATAGTGAAACCTCCACCACCTTTCCTCAATCTGATTTCAGTGTAGCAATATGCCCCCATTGTCTATGATGGGCCAACCCCTTTAATATACAAAACTAAAATATGTGTATCTTTAATATCTGGAGATCTGGAGAAATGTAGTTTCTGCCCTTCAACACGTTCTTCCAAAAAAAAGGGAATTTCCTTACAGAATCAACAAGACTGTAATAACGTAGCTTCTGGATAAGATATCGCTTCTAAGAAAATCCAGATGTTTTGTTTATTTGCTGTGTTATACATATCATACATTTTGCAAGAATGCATCTGTGTAATGACGTTGTGTAATGGGAACAGCTTGGATTGCTGTACAATTCTCAGAAGTATGACTTACTCAACATTTACTTTGGTCTGGGTTATTTGTTTTCAAGGAAATGTGGTTTATGCAATAAAATATTTGTAACAGAGAAATCTTATGAAACGCTGGCCATTTTTATCTAGTTCTTGCACTGTCAAATTACATGTGCGATGAGTTTGGATAATTCAAGGGGGAAGACTCCTGTGAATACTGGAAGCTAGAAGAAGGACTGTCATAAACACTTCTACAATTGTTAACTCAAGGAGAAAACATCTGAAAATACTGAATCAATAATTGTCTAACATTCCCCTCCCATAAGATTTCCAACTGAATTACTGTAATAGTCTAAATATGATATTGTATAGAAAACAGTAAGAGTTTTTCCACAATAAGTTTCAGCCGGTATTTCTGGTATGTTGGATATTGCTGTGCTTTCCACACGTGTTTGGTTTACAACTTTTTTGTGCTCCTCAAAAACTTAATATATCTTACTATATCTACTAATCTGGCAGCATTTAGAAGGGTTGCCTAGTTTAGAAAACCCATACCTATTAGAGGATGATCAGTTAATATTATTGGAAAAACCATCCAAGACCCTCATTAGTCAGACAAAGGACATCTTTTATTCTGGGGGAACATTTCATTCCATGCATTGCATAGACCACTCATTGGTTTTGTGGGCAAAATCAGCCCCTTCTATGTAACGCCAGTTCAGAATTAAGCAACAGTGAGTATACGAGCAGCTCGGAGAATCAAGCAAACATAACAGGTAGTGTGTTCCAAGTTGATTCTCTTTTATTAAAATCATGGTGGTGCTTATATACCCCTTTGAATGAAGAAAAGTTGTGTGCATAAAAAGAGGGTCATGTACAGAAGGGTGCTGTCTGTGCAAACTCAATATAGAAGCTCATCCTTAAAGCGTAACTGCCCTTCTATTATTATTTGTGTAATGCAGTGGTGCCCAACCATTTTTCATCTGGGGGCTGCACTAGACTTGGAATAAATTTCGCGGGCCATAACCAAGCAGCATTGCCAGAAAGAAATGCAATCATTAAAAAGGAAATTATTCTACTAATTTAGATAACACAGTATTAGAAAGAAATCATAAACCAGAAATAATTTCTGTATTCACCATTTGATGTTATTTCATTAATGTGATGTCTGCAGATGTTTTCCAGAAACCAGTTTTGAAATGTTTGGATCAAAATTTGTCACGTTGATTCTCAGTACAGAATGCATTTTTCGCCCTATAAGACGCACCTAGGTTTTACAGGAGGACAATAAGAAAAAAAATATTTTTCATCAGACCTCAGCTCACAGCCCCAATCAGACCCCCAATGTTAATAAGACCCCAATAAGACCTCAGATCAGACCCCAATGTGAATAACCCCCAATCAGATCTCTTATAAGAACCCCATGCCTCTCATATCAGCCCCCAATGCCTCTATCAGCCAGCCCCCAATGCCTCTCTCAGCCCCAAATGCCTCTAGCAGCCCCCAAATGCCTCCATCAGCCCCCAAATGCCTCCATCAGCCCCCAATGCCTCCATCAGCCCCTAATGCCTCCATCAGCCCCCAAATGCCTCCATCAGCCCCTAATGCCTCTTTTAGCCTCCAATGCCTCTTTTAGTCTCCAGTGCCTCCATCAGCCCCCAATGCATCTTTTAGCCCCCAATGCCTCTTTTAGTCTCCAGTGCCTCTATCAGCCCCCAATGCCTCTTTTAGCCCCCAGCAGCGGCAGAGTACATAAAATAAAAAAAACACTTACCTCTCCTGCTCCTGGACGCTGCCGCACCTCCGCTCCAGCGTTCTTCTACCTGCTGCAGTCAGCTGTTCTGTGGACTGGCGCGTACAGCGTGAGGTCACAGAGCGCCCTCACGCTGTGCGCAGCCCTGCACAGCCAACAGCCGAGCGGAGGACCATGAAGCGGTGAGTACAGAGTCTTCACCGCTTCCTTGTCCTCCGGTGCTAATGAGCGCTTCCATAATGGAAGCGCTCAGTAGCATTCGCCCCATAAGATGCAGGGGCATTCTCCCCCCCCCCACTTTTGGGGGAAAAATGCATCTTATAGGGCGAAAAATACAGTAAATCTATCAGTGCCGTGGCCCAGGCATGTTCGGGCTCGGGTCACTGCACAGGCCACATGACACGGCTTTGCAGGCCGCATCTGGCCCGCGGGCCGTAGGTTGGGTATCACTGGTGTAATGTATTGGGACAGTGATGCTGACCATTTTTGTAATATACTTTATTGAAATCATACATTTCTATTAGAAAAATAGCTCTAAAGTGCAATGCTCCTCTGTCTTCTGTTTACATAACATTGGAGACCTGCTAACACTGACTGTGTTATGTAAACAGAGAGACAGAGGATCGTTGCTAAGGCTCAAAATGGGCCCCTTTAGAGCTATTTTTCTAATAGAAATGTATGATTTCAATAATTAAAGTATATTACAAAAATGGTCAGCATCACTGCCCCTATGCATTACACAAATAAAAATAGAACGGCAGTTACACTTTAATCAAGTTGTCTTATTACCTTCATCCTAGTTGGCAAAAAAACCTAATGCCTTGGTATACCGAGATAAATACATTCCAAATGAAGTACATGCATAGGGTAATCGCTCTACAGAAAGTGTTGCTAAAGACATCATACAGGGTTATATGTGAAACTGTTAAGAGAGAGACAAGACAGTTTACTAGGGAACTGTGTAATGCTTCATCTCCCCAGTGTCGGAACTGGTTCTAAACCTTTTGTGCACCATTTCTTAAAACTCAAATTGTTCTCAGTTTTCAGTCGGTTAGACCCTAGTATCTTAAATTTTGGTGACAATGTCTAAACTTGAATATTATCTTTATGTTTCTCCCACAAATTGAAACGGATTGTTCGTTGCCCCTAGCTTATAGTTGGAGAGCTCCTCTAACAAGTAGAAACCCCTCTAAAAGATTATTTCTATTTCCTTTAGTTAAAAAATGTGAAAATAAAATTATTAAAAGGCTATTCATTGATAGCATTCAATCTTTTTGGACATTGCTAATATACCTAACAATCAACTTTTTGAGCTCTGTCAGTATACAGAATGCCTTATAACTTGGAGAGCCCACACTAAATCACAACCTTCAGCATTGTGAACTGTCATGATTTCAGATACTTTGCAGAATTAGGAGTACTCAAATATCATACTCTGTTAAGTAAATTTACTAAAACTAGAAGGGTTTCTAAATTTTATCAGGCTATTAGAGTAGTTGTCCATCAAAACAATTACACTTAGGTGGGGTTTTAGCTAAAGCTCCCAAACATGGAATTTTGGCTAATCTAGATTCAATAGATTTCCTTAAAGGGGTGTTTTGATAAGCTGATTGGCGAAGTGGGCTTTCCTGGCATTTCGAGCCAGTCCAGGAAGTGCACAGCAGTGGTGGGATAAATGAAGATGACCAAAACATCTTTGTTATTTTTAAATATTTATGACTCCTTGCATTAACAAAGGTTATTTGTGGCACCCCTTTAATTTTGGATAATAAGTACTACTGCACAAATGTTGCATACGTAATAACCAAGATCATAGTCTATAGCTTCAAATATTAACACAAAATGAGCTGTTTTAACTGTGGATATAACATAAAAATCAATAATTATTGAATCTTGTATCTTGAATGAGTGAGTACATCTTCTTTTGTTTTATAACATTGTGTTACCAAGTTGTTGGCCATGTTTCACACCAGAATTGACAGCAGGAGATGTGGACAGAATAACGATCGTTTGGCTGCCTAGACAACCATCAAATGACAGCTACCATTCTAGAATTCTGGCATGATACAGTTGCCTAAGCAACTTTAACACATGCCTACCTAACCGCGTCTCTAGCCATCACTTTATATTTCTGGTGTTAGATGCAAATTTTTCACTTTAAATCAAAACCTTTGTTTTCTTTTTTGTTTTTAACTTTTTTTACAAAGGTTTTTAGATCTTCAGATGTTCAGACATTATTGGGATTTTCACATGAAAGGTTATTGACATTAGTTCCACCACCTTGGGTCTTCAAACGTAGTCCTCCATTCCATCTTCTCTGTTGTCTTTAATTTTCTGTCATGATTGTGGCTTGTTGACAAGGGTGGAGGTGCCTCTTAAGAACAATAAGATAATCAGGTACTATGATTTTCATGATTTTATAATTGTTCACAGTCAACATTGTCTTTGCTGAATTCAATGAAGTACCTATTTACTTCCTTCTTGTATTATTTGGCTCTTTAAGTATCCAGTGTCCCTTGGTCTAAGTCCATATTGTTTCGATAGTGATAAGATATATTTTGCAGAACTGTACAGAAGCTGCACATTCTTTTAAGAAACTTAAACATAGTGTATTGTTGGCTGAACCCAATGTTCACAAATTATTTTGGTGATTATTATTTTCATTTATGGCAATGACTATAGCTGGCAATACCCAGTAAATTAATGGTGGCTAAGCCCAATCTAATGTGTATGGAGAGCTCACAACTCTCCCCATTTGTTAAATTTTTTCACCAGCACATAAGCAGCTGCCAGAGGGGCCTGGAAGCAGCTTTCTCCTCTCTCCATATTGAAGTACTATAGGCCTGTCTATTGCATCAAATTCACCTAGTTACTAACTTTGATTGGGCAGTTGTTATCTAACAGGTATGCATCTGACTCAAGGTTTGCATATCGTCTAGCCTTGCCTGGTTGATTAGGGTGGAGTGCTGAGTCTATTTATATCCAGGCCTCACCATCCAGTTGTTGTGAAATGCAGCCATACTGTAACTCCTGGAGGTATCTAAGTGCCATGAGCAACTGTTAAGATGTAGGAATGGTGACTTTTACAGGTGAAGTCCAGTTCTCCATTGTTATGCTCTCTACAAGCATGTATATGTTTGGGGGAATCAGGAGAGATAACTGTTGTTGGAACAATTGGCCAACATCAGTTGAAGGAGTATGGGTGCTTTTAGAGCTTCCATTGTTTTCATAGAAAGTGACTTTTCAAATTTGTCTATCATTTTTCATGTTTGGGAAAATGGCATGACTGATTTCCATTGTGTATCTTTTTGAGCTGACTGCCAATTTAACATGAGAGTATTAGCATTGTCAGTTAAGATCTGATTTGTCTTCCATTGCTGAAATGTTTAACCTCTAATAGAGCTCTTTACAATTTTTTTGTGAGTTGAATTTGTGCAGAATCCAGCAGAATCAATATGCGTCCGTATGAAATCACAGATATACAGATGAACATTAAAGGTCCCATGCATGTCTAATGTAGCCTATAATAGTTTGTTCAAAATATAGTACTGCCTTGTGCATGAGGCCTTAAAGGGAGTCTGTCAGCACGATTTTGCATATAAAGGTAATGCCACTACTGGATTCAGCTGAGCATGTTGAATTCAAAAATGTTATTATTACAGTTCCTAGTAGTAGATTTAATGCTGAAAAAACGTTTTTTATAATGTGTCAATCACTCACATAAGGAGCCCAAGGGGATGTGCCCAGCCGCGTTCGAGCCCGGGCTCGCCGAGACAGTTGGAGCCCAGGACCGCCCACCTCATTAATATTCACTTCACTGCTTCCAGCAGTGAAGCTCCGTCATCGTTGTAATCCCGCCAGGCGCAGTACCTTCTCTGAGGCCGATGCCCGCAGACCGCTTGAGGTACTGCGCCTGCGCGGGATTACAACGATGACGGAGCTTCACTGCTGGAAGCAGTGAAGTGTATATTAATGAGGTGAGCGGTCCTGGGCTCCAACTGTCTCGGCGAGCCCGGGCTCGAACGCGGCTGGGCACATCCCCCCGCATTAAATCTACTACTAGGAACTGTAATAATAACATTTTTGAATTCAACATGCTCAGCTGAATCCAATAGTGGAATTACCTTTATATGCAAAATCGTGCTGACAGAATCCCTTTAAAGGGGTTTTTTCACTTCAGCAAATAGCAATTATTATGTAGAGAAAGTTAATACAAGGCATTTACTAATGTATTGTTGTTATCCATATTGCTTCCTTTGCTGGCTAGATTAATATTTCCATCACATTATACATTACTCGTTTCCATGGTTACAACCACCCTGCAATCCATCAGTGTGGCTGCGCTTGCACACTATAAAAAAGCACCGGCCTATGCAGGCTCCCATAGTCCCAGTCACCAAAGACGCTCACCCCTTTAAGACAGCATTACACTTTCAGAAGCTTACACGGAGCTCATGGTGCCTATAACAGTGAATTGCTTCTAATTTCCCCTCTTAAAACTTTTTGTAAATGCCATCAGAGCACAATATGATTTTCAAATACCACATTTAGCTTGTAAGTGGCAATTCATAGGTAAGGAGCACCATAATTGCTGTAAAACATTAAGCAGACTGCAGAGCTCATCTAATTTGATAAATAGCACTTCTACAACAACAGATGGCAATTTGTTGACACTTAAATCTTTAAGCATACTGAATTAAACAAGTCTTTAAAAGCTTTCCTAAAAAAATCACATGTGTACATATAGTTTAACCCAAAGAAATTGCTGACAGATTTGTTTTTCACCAAGCTGAATAAAAAGAAAAAGCTGACAACATATTTCTGCAGGGCATGATGTCTTTCACTCTATTTTAAGGATTTATTACATCTGTTTTAAGCAAAAATAGTAATAGTTTTTAAAAATTACCATATGTTTGTTGAAAACACAGCGTGGCTTCAGCTGTAGCAGACATTACAAGTTTTTCTTTTATTTTTTTAGTGTCTACATAGCAGACACTAGTTCTGCTTCACCCCTGCATATTATACTGATCTTGTCAGTATAGTATATTAACTGTAAAGTACCCTAACCAGTGGCATACAGTAGAGAAGTAAGGGCCCCATAGCAAGGATCAAACCAGGCCAGAAGGGTTTCTGCCTAAACCCTTTTCAATAACACTTGGGCCATTTTTCCACTGCTTCATTTGCTAAAAGTTGTTCCTTTAGAGCAAGGATGCCCAACCTGTGGGGATGATCCCAACTGGGCCCCCTTTTGCCCTGGGCCCCATAGTAGTCACATGGTCTGCTGCTATGGTAGTTACGCCCCTGACCCTAACTATAAATCACCCTAATCCTAAAGATATCCATACACATTAGTCTAAAGTTTATGAAAATGGACAATATCAACCAAAACATTTGTTCGTTGGGTGAAATTTAACAACAAACAATCATTTCAGTTGACTAATGACAAATCATTATCATCTGAAAAGTAGTCAGCCATGTTTGAAATGTTCACCCAATAGTCAGACATTAAATTAGAACTTAAGATAACTCCCAGAAAGATCTTTCATCCATCACCCACTTTCATTAAAGCAGCTCTGTCACCAGGATCAACCCTACACAACCAGGCATATAGGCTGGTAGGGTTGCTGTTGCTGATTAAAATGATATCTATTTTTTATCGGTAGGTGTTGAGAAATCTGAACTTTTAGAAATATGCTAATGAGATATTGGAGCATCAGGAGGCAGGCTTATGCGGTTCGAGCACTGCATTAGCGACACCCCTGGTTCTTCATACTGATGCTCCCTCTTCTTTCAAATCATGCCCCCTTCCCCTTACATCTCACGCCTGTCACCCGCTGTCTAGAACGGCGCATGCACACATCTTCAGCTTCATCCTGATGAAAGAAGATGCATACTGTGCACAGGCCGTTCACGTCACTGTACCTGGAAGTGGAGGAGGGTGCACAGTATGCACAATACTAGTGTGCAACATGTGTCTTACAATACAGATGGTAGCGTTTGAGATCTGTAAGAGAAACCATGAAATACTAGACCAAAATCCATGTCAGGGCATCTCCAGACAGTTCAAGTTTTTTTTGTTTAGCAAAATATAGCAATAAAGATTACAAGTGTGCAATGTGTGTCTTATAATACAGAAGATAATGTTTTTAAATCACTTAGTGAAACATGAAATACCAGACGAAAATCTGTGTCGCAACATCTCCAGACAGTACATTTTTTTATGTTTTTTTTTTTCTTTTTGCAAAATATAGCAATACAAGTGTACAAACTTTGTTTTAAAATTTTACAATTCAGAGAGTAGCATTTTATGTTTATGTTTAATAATATTTTATTGAAACATGAATAATAATTAGTACAACATAGACATATATACCTGGCGAGGTTCAAGACATTATATATACATATCAGTCCATGTAAAGATATATCTGCTACCTTATTTTCTAAATAAAATTGCAGGTATATTGATTTAGTAATTGTCAAGTATGTAGAGATACAAATATTGTAAATAACGAAGAGAATAAAAGGGAGAGGGGGAGGGGAGAAAGGAATAGAAAGGCATATGAGAAATAATAATATCTGAGAAAACTGACAATATTAAAAAATACCAACAACATTGTTTCCACAAATGTACAGTAGCTGTTCTCCTCTATAAGCAATAGAACAGATGGAAGTATAAGTTTCAAAGAGGAGAGAAACCTCTGTAACGTTCCCAAGGTTTCCATGTCATAGAGAACTTCTGGGTAGTCCCCATCTCCCAACCAGCAATTTGTTCTATGCGATAGATGTTGTCACATTTCTGTACCCATTGGGACATCGGAGGTGGGGTTGTATTCTTCCAATATGAAGCTACTAAAATTCCATTGACTGCCAGTAGGATTGTAGTCACCTTTTTACTATAAAGTGTACCTACTCTGTGGGTAATTAGGTTCAAGAGGCACAATTGTCGGGAGTGGGATATCTATATGGGATATAGTGTCCACATTTCCCAGAAATAGTTCTACAAATCTCCTGTCAGAAAGTGTTTATAAGTGAACATTCCCACCAAATGTGGATAAAAATTCCTAATGAAGATTTACATCTCCCACAAAGTGGATCAGAAGTCGGAAAAAGAACATGTAGTCTCCGTGGTGTGTAGTACCACCTGGTCAGGAGCTTATAAAAGTTTTCCTGTAGTCTCAAAAATTTTGAAACTGTAGGAGCTAGTAAGCTAGTCAACTGTCAGTAGCAGTGTCTTCCGTATGTTTGTGGAAAGGAACATTTTATTGTGTATCTGTCTTCAGGTCCAGAAAAAAGACTTGCAAACCATTCCATACTTTGTGTGACTGTGTACATTAGACCAAAAAATGATGAAGGACCCAGGGCCATGACTTATCCTCCCAGTGCCAGAATGTGGGCAGTAGCAACACCAGCTATACGGCCACAAGTAGTAGTTGTAGGCTGCAGTTCTCCCTGGCTTCGGGAAAGGCACAACATTTTCATTGAGGAGAAGGAGGATGAGATTCTGGATCACGCCTCTTCACGATCACAACAGGATAAGGTGGAGGTGACACTGTGCCTTGGAGCCAGGGGTCACAGCACTCCTCCTGCTCCTCCTCCTTGCAGCCCCAGAGAAAGCTTTCAGTGGAGTCCTCTCTGTCTTCCCAGCTCCTTCCTAGTGAGGCTCCTTCCTTTTTCCTAAAACATGGTAAGAAAACCCCCAACACACCCTGTAGATAGTAAAGATAGTCTCCTAGTCGATGACTTGTGTGAGAGTAGTCAGCATTTGTACTGCTCTGAGGAGGAGGTTCAGGGGGATGCTGGGGACCCCATGCATAGCTGTGTGGGTGGTGGTAATAGTGGCACCTGTAGCCATGGTATTGGGGTACTCGACAGCAGCAGTTGGGGCAAATGCAGAGCAGGGGAGAGGGACCAAGGAACCCACCATGATATCTCACAGTCTGATAAAAGTGGCAGGGAGGGTGAGGATAATTGTGTGTAAGAAAAGACCTGGTAGCTGGATCAGGGTGCTGAGGAGAATGAAACATCAGGGTAGGTGAGTGGTAACAGTAGCAGCAAAGAAGGGCAGAGGCAATGTACCTCACAAAGAACTGTCCGAGCCATATCTGCTTCGGGATCTGGTGATGTCGCTGACACTGTGGGCGCATTAGGCCCAAAAGGTGGCAGCCAGCTACTAAAAGAGTTTCCTCCTCCCGTGTGGCAGTCAGGCCGCATCCACTGGCATTACAGTGACTTTCACATAGTAGTTGTCCTCACTTTCTGTCTCTCCAGCTCAGACTACAACTCCTCTACTATAATGTCAGCCATTGATAACAGAATGCATGGCCTGGACACAACTTTACATGCCCAGCAATCCGCTACTGTGCAAGTTTAATTCCCACCTGGTCAAATTGGTGATGGTGCAGTTGCCACCGTACCATTTAGTAGAGTCTGCTGCCTTTAGAAAACTGATGGTGTGCACTCAATCTCTCTGGAAGATACCTAGCCGGCATTATTTCTCCCTAAAAGCCATCATGTCTTGTACTCTCACGTGGCAGAGAACGTGGACCGCACCTTGTGATTGTAGCTGTGCGGCAAGGTGTATGCCACCGTGGACACCTGGAGCAGTTGTTATGGGCATGGATAGTACGTGTCTTTCACGGCGCACTGGGTCAATGTTTTTTGCAGCAGCAGTGAAGCAGCACCCCAGCAACACAGCCAGATACTTCTAACCTCCCCTGATGATTCTGTCGGCCTGGCTCCAACACCGGGTACTTATACACCACCTCCTCCTCCAAGGACACCTTCCCGGCCCCAAAAGCAGTAGGGCACAGCATTGTTCCCACTCCTTCCTATCACATGTGTAAAATCTAGTGTTACCATTCCATGTTGGAGCTGATCAACCTGGGCAAGAGTAGCCACACAGGCGAGCAGTTGCTCAAGCACATCAAGCAGCAAACATCCCACTGACGGTCACCCCACTGACTCCAACTGGGCAAGGTGGTTAGCGACAATGGCCTCCCTGAACCTGAGGGAAATAACACATGCTCACTGCATGATCATCATCAACCTAGTTATTCAACGCTTTTTTTAAAAAAAAGGGGGCTACTAAGGTCCAAGAGACTGTTCTCGGCCATTCTTACATGGCGAGAAACACTCTCCTGGACTTGCAGTGACAGAACGATATGCTGTTATACTGTTTAATCCGCAATATTCCAACTCACTGGAATTCAACATTGCACATGCTAGAGCTTCTGTATGAGCAACAGAAAGCCAGGAATGATCTTGTCATGCACCAATCCGCCTCAGTAGTGAGCATGTGTTATTTCAAAGTCAGACAGTGGCAGCTCCTCCAAGATGCTTGTTGGGTGCTGAAGCCCCTCGAAGTGGCCATAAAATTTGCCTGCAAGGACAACTGCATCATAAACAATGTCTTCCCCCTCACATTTATCTTAGAACACACACTGATGCTCATGCAGCAGTTAACAATGGTGGAAGAAGAACAGCTAATGTATTTTGCTGTCTGCTCTGTAGCTGTTGGGGACCCACAAGTTAAAACTCCCATGAAGGAGGTCACTGCCACTGGAGGAGGAGCAGTCGAAGGTGGAGGAGCAAAAGGATGATTATGGCGATGGCACTGGCCAAGACACCTAATCGTCTCAGTAGGGGGCCAGGCCATAAAGAACTGGCTCCTCAGGCATGCTGGCCAGAATGGCGATCTGTGTACTTGCTTGCTTATACATTAACATCAAGCAGTCTTATGGTTACTGGATAGCCATGCATTTAGACCCTCGCTACCAAAGCAAAATGGGGGAATGTTTTCGCCCCAACAAAAGGACGGCCAAATTACGTTATTACCAGGAAACACTGTGTACGCAGATTGCCGCAGCTTTTGGCGAGCAGACACCTACATCAGCGTGTCTGAAAGGAAGGCCCCTCTCCAACCCCCATGGAGTAACTCACCGCCACAAGCAGCAGAAGCTGCAGCAGCAGCCAGTTCAGTGTCCTCAACATGATGGAACCATTTTTTCACAATGCATGTCAGGCTGAGGCAAATCATCAAGCCGAGACCACGTTCAGGCCTAGTCTCCAGTGCATATGTTCCCTGGACTTCTGGAACAGTAACCTGAACTGGCAAATTAAGCTTTCTTTCTTCTTTCTTTCCTAGCCTCAAGGGTTATCTAGGAGAGGGTTTTCAGTGCCACAGTGCAAGTGGTGACACCCAAACGGACCAAGTTTTCCTCTGCCAATATCCAAAACCTCACTATTTTGAAGGATTTTCACACTCCTCCGGCTGAGGCCGATGAATAGATATGACCTTGCTGTTGGTGTCTGCCTGCCATTCTGTCATGCTGCACCCACCATCATGCCACTGCTCCTGCCTCCTATGCATCTGCCACTAATACCGCTACTACTACCACCACCCATAGAGAGCTGATCTACTGCCTTGTATGTTCTATGCTATGCTTCTGCTGCCATTACAATTGCGGCCATATGCTTCTAATACCATACACTTCTATTAAGGTCCAAACCAAACTCACTAAGGCTTTAGTGTAGGTTACTAGATCCAGACTGTACACTGGTATTGTACAAGAATAATGACAAAGGACAAACAGGCAGGCTGGGTGGTAGTTAAGACACAGGCAGGGAAGGCAGGCTGGGTATTTGGCAGGAACATGAACAGGGCAGACATGCAGGGTTAACCTAAACAAGAATAGAATGGAAACTGAAGATAAGACAAATTAGAGTATCACCTGCGCTGTCGCTTTAGGAGTGTGCCTCGCCCCAAGAGCTTAACTAAACAAACAAAACAATATATATATATATATATATATATATATATATATATATAAAAGAATGTAAAAATCGGTCTTGGGGCCCGCTGCAAGATAGCTTAAAAAAGTGAGGTCGCCCACACTCACCAAAGTATAAACAATATAGAGTATATAAGTATCTGCGCTGGTAAAAAGGCAATTAAAATCCAAATTCAACACCTCTGCCTCAGGCAAAAAAGCAAACGTAAGGCTGGTAATGTATAGCACCGTGAGAAATAAACTGCAATGTCATTTACTGTATTCTGATCAAGAAATAGTCATAAACATACAGTGTACCTGTTTGTTTATAATCTCCAAATCAGGAAAACATGGCTGAGTCCTAGGTTTTTTGAAAAAATGTTGTTCCTGCGTTCCTCTTCTTGAGTGCATGCACAGTAGGCCCGCTGCTCAGGCCGGAAGCAAGCGTGCACGTGGGAAACTCTGCCGGCTGTTGTCTAGGAAAAACTTCAGTGTGACGTCACACGTTGAGTACGGGTGCCTGTAGGGGCCAAGATTGATCCGACTAGTTTCGGAATAAAGCGTATTCCTTCATCAGGGATGACACATCTCCTTTCCTCTTGGACTTATATAGGCTCCCCTCCTCCTAGTATTGGCCTTATTGAAGAGTGCAGGATATTTAATGTCCGTATGTATATTATTTCGGAACTGGTTGATTGGTTGCGAACGTTAAACTTCATAGTTGGCAGTGTGCATTCCTCTATATTTAGATCAGTGAGATATGGGAACTATTACTTTATTTCTCAAGCCTCAATTATTTCCATTGTCACGTTTTTGTATATAAAAGGAAAGATCCACCTTTTTCATTTGTATGTCCAACATTTCATTCCTTCTATATTCCCATTGTCAGATTATTCCTGCACATTTTCTATTTATTAGTTCAAACACCACGTCCCTCAATTATTCCCATTGTCAGGTTATTGTATATAAATGGGAAGATCCGCCTTTTCCATTTCTATGTCCAACTTATAAATCCTCCAATATTCCCATTGTCAGATTATTTCTGCACATTTTCCATTTCCAATTATTTTAGATAAAAAATTTGAAGAAAAGGGGTATGAGAAAAAACAATTAGACCTAATAAAAGAAGAAATAAGAAAAATAGATAGACACTCCCTACTACACAATAATAAGACAAAACAAAGAGAAAAGGAAATAACTAGAGATGAGCGAACGTGCCCGAAACGAGCACTGTACCGCTCGGCTCCCCTGCGCTCGCATGGGCGCAGGCAGCCGCTTCCGTCCTCCTGTGGAGGACGGAAGTGGCTGCCTGCGCCCATGCGAGCGCAGGGGAGCCGAGCGGTACAAGCGCAGGGGAGCCGAGCGGTACAGTGCTCGTTTCGAGCACGTTCGCTCATCTCTAGAAATAACTAATCCACATGAGGAATGTATAAAGATTCTAATTATAACACAATATAGTGAGAGGGAGGGCCTACTAAAACGAATTTTTAGAAAACACTGGGACATATTGAAGCAGGATAAAGTAATTGGTGAAAAAATCCCAGAACACCCCACTTTCATTTTTAAAAAAGCTAGGAACTAGAGATGAGCGAGCACTAAAATGCTCGGGTGTACGTTATTCGAGTCGAGCTTTTCCCGATGCTCGGGTGCTCGTTTCGAATAACGAACCCCATTGAAGTCAATGGGAGACTCGAGCATTTTTGCGGGGGACCAAGGCTGCGCCTAGGGAAGGCTGGGTGAAAACCTGGAAACCTCAGAAAATGATGGAAACACCACTGAAATGGACAGGAAACAGCAGGGGCAGCATGCATGGATGCCTCTGAGGCTGCCTAATCCCACCATTACCCCAAATTCTCAGGCAACAGCCTGGTGGTTACCCTCATGGCAATTGTGCTCACCCAGACCAAGAAAGGCGAGGCAAATACCCATCACATGTTAGGGAAGCACCCAACTAGGTGCAACGAAGGTCCATCACCGTCTGCAGGTGACACCACTGCTCATGCTGGCACTGCAGCTGAAATCAAGTTTAGTATCTGTTCTTATCAGTTGCTGTGCCTGCTGGTGGTAAAGAGGTGAGCATAGCTACTTCCCAAGCAGTTGATCTGGGTTCAATTCCCGTCTATCGCAGGAGGCAATTCAGAATCAGTACAATATCTAATACATCCCCCTACCTAGGTAAATTGTTTGGAGAGAGGGCCTGTAGGTGGGGGGGAAGGAGGTTTCGCTGGAAGAGCCAGAGGAGTGCCCCCTGGGCTAGCGTGTGTGGTGGTGACAACAGCCGGATGGATTTGTAAAAACTGTTGCATCAACCGGTATGGTATCGATTCTTCTCAGTTTAATACCGTATACATCCCCTATCTTGGGACCTTATATTTCATGGATTTTTCGACCACGGAAAACAGAAAAAGAGCTTGCTCTGGCCAGGGGAGTGTCTTTCCCACTGCAGCTAAGGGGACGTGTCCATGCTCTGCCTATCACAGGTCAGGAGGCAATTAAAAGAAGAACAAAAAAAAACATCAGTACAATATCTAATACGTCCCCTATCCAGGTAAATTGTTTGTAGAGTGGGCCTGTAGGTGGGGGGCAGGCTGGGGCAAGGAGGTTTCGCTGGAAGAGCCAGAGGAGTGCCCCCTGGGCTAGCATGTGTGGTGGTGACAACAGCCGGATGGATTTGGGAAAACTGTTGCTTTAACCCGTATGGTATCGATTCTTCTCAGTTTAATACCGTATACGTCCCCTATCTTGGGACCCTATATTTAATGGATATTTCGAACACGGAAAACGGAAAAAGAGCTTGCTCTGGCCAGGGGAGTGTCTTTCCCACTGCAGCTAAGGTGACGTGTCCATGCTCTGCCTATCACAGGTCAGGAGGCAATTAAAAGAAGAAAAACAAAAAACATCAGTACAATATCTAATACGTCCCCTATCCGGGTAAATAGTATGGAGAGAGGGCCTGTAGGTGGGGGGAAGGAGGTTTTGCTGGAAGAGCCAGAGGAGTGCCCCCTGGGCTAGCGTGTGTGGTGGTGACAACAGCCGGATGGATTTAGAATGACGACACAGGACCCCAACATAAAAATTTAGCATCAACCGGTACAGTCGTAAATTATGAGATTGATCAACTGTGGTATGTATACTACTCAGTTTACAACCGTATATGGCAGCTATCCGGAAAAATGGTTTGGAGAGAGAGAAAGATAGGACAAAGACGTAAATTGTTTGGAGAGAGGGCCTGTAGGTGGGGGGGGGCAGGCTGGGGGGAAGGAGGTTTCGCTGGAAGAGCCAGAGGAGTGCCCCCTGGGATAGCGTGTGTGGTGGTGACAACAGCCGGATGGAGTTAGAATGACGACACAGGACCCCAACTTAAAAATTTAGCATCAACCGGTACAGTCGTAAATTATGAGATTGATCAAGTGTGGCATGACTTTTTAGATGGAGATTGCATGTGGTCACGTACTCCCTGGAACCCCATAGTCACCCCTTCTCTGATGTGCTAGCCCAGAACATTCTCTGCCCCAATTCGCAAGACCTTTTGCTGTTTCCGTGTGCTGACAGTGGTGATTTACCAGTGTTGTCTGAGGAGGTGGTGGACAATGGCGAGACACAGGTGTCGGGGGGTGAGGTAGTTGTATGGGAAGCAAGTTACAGTGGGGACTCCTTGGGGGGGACTTTCTCATGATGGGACAGATTCAACTTGGGTGGATCAGGCACAGGAACAGATGAATTTTTTGGGGGGTTTATTTAACTTTTATTTAGCAAAAATAACCACAGAGATATTTATTCGTTATCTTCTCTGCGCAGTCTGGCGTTGGGGTTCCTCACTTTGATGGCGAGCTGTGCCGCTCTCTCCACAATGGTCTGTGTGTTCTTAGATGGAGACTTTGTCGGCGATTTCAGTACAGAAGGACTTGTTGCTCATCCACAGAACCTCGTCCTCCTTGACATTGTGGACAAGGAATTTGCGGGTGGACCAGGAATTTGCGGAACCCTGTGAGCAGCATGTGTTTGGTCTTCTACTTGCTACCGTATCCAATGTTGGGCAATATAGATTCGCAAGTAATATTATTTTTCACACCTATCCCAAAAATAAAAATGTATGCAGTATGCGCAAATAAAACTTGGAACTGGAATTGGAGAGAGGGCCTGTAGGTGGGGGGGCAGGCTGGGGTGAAGGAGGTTGAGCTGGAAGAGCCAGGGGAGTGCCCCCTGGGGCTAGCGTGTGTGGTGGTGACAACAGCCGGATGGAGTTAGAATGACGACGCAGGACCCCAACTTAAAAATTTAGAATCAACCGGTACAATTGTCAATTATGAGCTAGATCAAGTGCGGCATGACTTTTAAATGGATATTGCATGTGGTCACGTACTCCCTGGAACCCCATAGTCTCCCCTTCCCTGATGTGCTAGCCCAGAACATTCTCTGCCCCAATTCGCAAGACCTTTTGCTGTTTCCGTGTGCTGACAGTGGTGATTTACCAGTGTTGTCTGAGGAGGTGGTGGACAATGGCGAGACACAGGTGTCGGGGGGTGAGTTAGTTGTATGGGAAGCAAGTTACAGTGGGGACTCCTTGGGGGGGACTTTCTCATGATGGGACAGATTCAACTTGGGTGGATCAGGCACAGGAACAGATGAATTTTTTGGGGGGTTTATTTAACTTTTATTTAGCAAAAATAACCACAGAGATATTTATTCGTTATCTTCTCTGCGCAGTCTGGCGTTGGGGTTCCTCACTTTGATGGCGAGCTGTGCCGCTCTCTCCACAATGGTCTGTGTGTTCTTAGATGGAGACTTTGTCGGCGATTTCAGTACAGAAGGACTTGTTGCTCATCCACAGAACTTCGTCCTCCTTGACATTGTGGACAAGGAATTTGCGGAACCCTGTGAGCAGCATGTGTTTGGTCTTCTACTTGCTACCGTATCCAATGTTGGGCAATATAGATTCGCAAGTAATATTATTTTTCACACCTATCCCAAAAATAAAAATGTATGCAGTATGCGCAAATAAAACTTGGAACTGGAATTGGAGAGAGGGCCTGTAGCTGGACCTCCGGAAAAATTGTTTGAATAGAAGGCCTGTAGGGGGCCCTCCCGAAAAATTGTTTGAAGAGAGGGCCTGTAGGTGGACCTCTGGAAAAATTGTTTGAATAGAGGGCCTGTAGGTGGACCTCTGGAAAAATTGTTTGAATAGAGGGCCTGTAGGGGGCCTTCCTGAAAACTGTTTGAAGAGAGGGCCTGTAGGTGGACCTCTGGAAAAATTGTTTGAATAGAGGGCCTGTAGGTGGACCTCTGAAAAAATTGTTTGAATAGAGGGCCTGTAGGGGGCCCTCCTGAAAAATTGTTTGAAGAGAGGGCCTGTAGGTGGACCTCTGGAAAAATTGTTTGAATAGAGGGCCTGTAGGTGGACCTCTGGAAAAATAGTTTGAATAGAGGGCCTGTAGGGGGCCCTCCTGAAAAATTGTGCTAAAAGAGTGCCAGTTGGACCTCTAAAAAATGGCGTTTTTTGGGTCAGCGTTAGGCAAAGACGATATGGAGGAGGAGGAGGAGTAGAGAAGAGGAGTAGAGTAGAGGAATCGGATACATAAGTTATTTAAATCTTTAGCTGCTTTCCCCCGGAGGAGATTTGAATTCCGGTGAAATCCAGGCTTTGTTCATTTTAATAAGCGTCAGCCTGTCAGCGCTGTCAGTTGACAGGCGTGTACGCTTATCGGTGATGACGCCACCAGCTGCACTGAATACCCGCTCTGACAGCACGCTAGCGGCAGGGCAGGCCAGCACCTCCAAGGCGTACAGCGCCAGTTCAGGCCACGTGTCCAGCTTTGAAACCCAGTAGTTGTATGGAGCAGAGTGATCGCTACGGACGTTGGTATGGTCAGCTAGGTACTCCCTTACCATCTTTCTGTACAGCTCCCCCCTACTCTGCCTAGACTGGGGACAGGTGACAGTGTCTTGCTGGGGTGACATAAAACTGGCAAAGGCCTTGGAGAGCGTTCCCCTGGCAGTGCTGGACAAGCTGCCTGCTCGCCTCCTCTCCCCTGCTACTTGGCCCACAGAACCATGCCCTCTGCCGCTAGCGGCGTCAGATGGGAAGAATTGTTTCAGCTTGTGCACCAGGGCCTGTTGATATCTATTCACTCTCATACTCCTTTCCTCTGCAGGGATGAGAGTGGAAAGGTTCTGCTTGTACCGTGGGTCCAGGAGAGTGAACACCCAGTAATCGGTGTTTGAAAAAATTCTTCTAACGCGAGGGTCACGGGATAGGCAGCCTAACATGAAGTCTGCCATGTGCGCCAGAGTCCCAACACGCAAGAATTCCCTCTCCTCACTGGCCTGACTCTCCATTTCCTCCTCCTCCTCCAAGTCCTCCTCTTCAGCCCATACACGCTCAAGAGTTAAGGACTGAGCACTGGTACCCTCTACTGTCTCGCCGACATTCTCCTCTTCCTCCTCATCCTCATCCCCCTCCTCCAATACGCGCTGAGAAACAGACCGGAGGGTGCTCTGGCTATCAAGCGACGTATCTTCCTCCACCGTCTCTTGTGACAAGCGCAAAGCATCCGACTTGGAGCAGTGAGTTTTTCAACAGGCAAAGCAGCGGGATGGTGAGGCTGATAATGGCGGCATCGCCGCTGACCATCTGTGTTGACTCCTCAAAGTTGCTCAACACCTGGCAGATATCAGACATCCACGTCCACTCCTCATTGTAGACTTGAGGAATCTGAGAGACCTGACTACCAGTTCTGGTGGAAGATGACATCTGGCAGTCTACAATCGCTCTGCGCTGCTGGTAAACTCTGGATAACATGTTTAATGTGGAATTCCATCTCGTGGGCACGTCGCACAACAGTCGGTGAGCGGGCAGTTGTAGGCGGCGCTGCGCTGCCCTGAGAGTGGCAGCATCTGTGCTCGACTTGCGGAAATGCGCACAGATGCGGCGCACCTTGGTGAGCAAATCAGACAGATTGGGGTATGTCTTGAGGAACCGTTGAACAATTAGGTTGAACACGTGGGCCAGGCATGGCACATGTGTCAGTCTGCCGAGTTGCAGAGCCGCCACCAGGTTACGCCCGTTGTCACACACAACCATGCCTGGCTTGAGGTTCAGCGGTGCCAGCCACACATCGGTCTGCGCCGTGATGCCCTGTAACAGCTCTTGGGCGGTGTGCCTTTTGTCACCTAAGCTCAGCAGTTTGAGCACCGCCTGCTGGCGCTTACCCACGGCACTGCTGCTGCGCCTAGAGCTACCGACTGAAGGCGCCGTGCCCACGGATGGTAATTCGGTGGAGGAGGAGGAGGGGTCGGAGGAGGAGGAGGTATAGTACGTCTGAGAGACCGTGACCGAGGTAGGCCCCGCAATCCTCGGTGTGGGCAGTACATGAGCGGCCCCAGGGTCATTCTCGGTCCCAGCCTCCACCAAGTTAACCCAATGTGCCGTCAGTGAGATATAGTGTCCCTGCCCGGCAGCACTTGTCCACGTGTCCGTGGTTAGGTGGACCTTCTCAGAAACAGCGTTGGTCAGGGCACGGATGATGTTCTGTGACACGTGCTGGTGTAGGGCTGGGACGGCACATCGGGAAAAATAGTGGCGGCTGGGGACGGAATACCGAGGGGCAGCCACCGCCATGAGATTTCGAAAGGCCTCGGTCTCTACCAGCCTATAGGGCAGCATCTCCAGGCTCAGCAATTTGGAGATGTGGACGTTGAGGGCTTGGGCATGTGGGTGGAACTGTATTTCCTCTTGCGCTCCAGCGTCTGCTGTAAAGACAGCTGAACGCTGCGCTGGGACACGTTGGTGGACGCTGTGGAGGATCGTGGAGGCGAAGGTGTGATTTTCCGGCGGGAGGCGCTTGTGCCGGGGTCCTGGGCAGGGGCTTGACTAGCAGAGGCAGCGAGTGATGCAGGGGGTTGACTAGCAGAGGCAGCGAGTGACACAGGGGAAGGAGCAGTGGTGTGACCCGCAGGAGGTGGTGAACGGCCTTGGTTCCATTGAGTGGGGAACTCATATGCCTGCGCATGCTGGTGGTGGTTAGGCTAGTAGTGGTGGCACCCCTGCTGATCCTGGTGTGGCACAGGTTGCACACCACAGTCCGCCGGTCATCCTCACTTTCTTTAAAGAACCTCCAGACTTGCGAACATCTAGGCCTCGCCACGGGAGCTTCACTACGTGAAACAGTTGCTGCTGATGCACCAGCTCTGGCGCTGCTTCTCCCTGTGGCCACACCACTGCCTCTTACAACCTGTTCTGGTGCAGCACTCGCCTCCGCCTCAGAAGCACTGTCTTCACTCGGCATATCAACCCAGCTTGGGTCAGTCACCTCATCATCCTCCGATTCCTCAGTCTGCTCCCCCCTCGGAATTCCTCCCCTAACAACTTCACCACTGTCTGACAACCGTGTCTCCTCATCGTCTGACACCTCTTTACAAACTTCTTCCACTAACTCAACATTGTCATCATCATCACCCACAGACTGCGACAGTTGGAAAACTTGGGCATCGGGAACGAGGTCAGCAGCAACCTGAGAAGTGGTTTGTGACTCTGGGAAGGGTCCAGAAAACAGTTCCTGAGAGTATGCCGGATCACATTCCAAATTTTCCTGGGAGGGGGCAGACTGGGGGGAAGGAGGTTGAGGTGGAGGAGCCATAGGAGTGCTCCCTTGGGTAATGTGGGTGGACTGTGTGGAAGACTGACTGGTGGACAAATTACTTGAAGCATTGTCCGCAATCCACGAGATCAGCTGTTCGCACTGTTGTGGTTTCAACAGTCCTCTACCACGTGTCCCTGTAAGTTGAGACATGAAGCTAGGGAGTGTAACTCTGCGGCATTCCACAGCTCCCTCATCAGCAGATACTGTCTCAGCACGATGCGGAAGTTGCCATTTCCTCGAGATACTCGTCCGAGCTGCGAGTACTTACGAGTACCCTAATACTCGAACGAGCACCAAGCTCGGACGAGTATGCTCGCTCATCTCTACTAGGAACCTCTCTAATCTAGTGGCTCCATCTATAAAACAGAATCCTTGTAAGAACAATAGGCAACAGAGTTTTAAAAAAAGGATTTTTTCCATGCAAAATGTGCATAAATTGTCGGACCACTAAACAAAAGGAACCAATCAAGGAAATAATTAGTGGAACAAACACTTTTAAGATAGAAAGTCATCTTACATGCAATACTAGGGGAGTAATTTACTATATCAGATGTCCATGTAACAAAATATACATTGGAAGAACTAAAGATCCCTCAAAATTAGAATTAGAGAACATATTAGGAACATCCAAAAAAAGTATGAGGGTCATCCCCTATCAGACCACTTCCTGAGACATCATGACGGTAAACCGCAGGGTTTATCATTTGGGGGTGTGGAAAAAGTAATAAGAGATGAGAGGGGCGGTGACTATATAAAACAAATGTCCAGAAGTGAATGCAGATGGATTTTTAACTGTAACAGCCTGGCCCCTAGAGGGTTAAATCAGGAAATTGAGCTATTTGGCTTTTAAAATAGATGAAATAACACTTACACAGATAATTGAGGGATGGGGTTCCGAAAGGGAAATTTAGAAAAAAGCGAATTTTTATACTTAAGAACCTGCCAATGGGAATAATAGAGGGATGTGGTTTTTGAACTAATAAATGGAAAATGTGCAGGAGTAATCTGACAATGGGAATATTGGAGGAATGATAAGTTGGACATACAAATGAAAAAGGTGGATTATCCCATTTATATACAAAAACCTGACAATGGGAATAATTGAGGGACGTGGTTTTTGAACTAATAAATGGAAAATGTGCAGAAATAATCTGACAATGGGAATATTGGAGGATTTATAAGTTGGACATAGAAATGGAAAAGGTGGATCTTCCCATTTATATACAATAACCTGACAATGGGAATAATTGAGGGACGTGGTGTTTGAACTAATAAATAGAAAATGTGCAGGAATAATCTGACAATGGGAATATAGGAGGAATGAAATGTTGGACATACAAATGAAAAAGGTGGATCTTTCCTTTTATATATAAAAACGTGACAATGGGAATAATTGAGGCTTGAGAAATAAAGTAAAAGTTCCCATATCTCACTGATCTAAATATAGAGGAATGCACACTGCCAACTATGAAGTTTAACGTTCGCAACCAATCAACCAGTTCCGAAATAATATACATACGGACATTAAATATCCTGCACTCTTCAATAAGGCCAATACTAGGAGGAGGGGAGCCTATATAAGTCCAAGAGGAAAGGAGATGTGTCATCCCTGATGAAGGAATACGCTTTATTCCAAAACTAGTCAGATCAATCTTGGCCCCTACAGGCACCCGTACTCAACGTGTGACGTCACACTGAAGTTTTTCCTAGACAACAGCCGGCAGAGTTTCCCACGTGCACGCTTGCTTTCGGCCTGAGCAGCGGGCCTACTGTGGATGCACTCAAGAAGAGGAACACAGGAACAACATTTTTTCAAAAAATCTAGGACTCAGCCATGTTTTCCTGATTTGGAGATTATAAACAAACAGGTACACTGTATGTTTATGACTATTTCTTGATCAGAATACAGTAAATGACATTGCAGTTTATTTCTCACGGTGCTATACATTACCAGCCTTACGTTTGCTTTTTTGCCTGAGGCAGAGGTGTTGAATTTGGATTTTAATTGCCTTTTTACCAGCGCGGAAACTGAAACTGGAAGTGTAATGCCCCTTTCACACGAGCGGGAGACTCGCATGTCTCCCACAACGCATCTACAGGGCTGGACTCCGGCACTAACTGGGATCGCATATAATGCTATGCGATCCCTGTCAGTGCCGAGTCCAGCCCTGTAGATGCGTTGCGGGAGACATGCGAGTCTCCCGCTCGTGTGAAAGGGGCATAAGAGCACACAGGTAGGGAGGACACAGAGCTAGAGCACAAACGCAGTATAACTTCAGGCAAAACAGGAGAATCACAGATGTACTAGACTTCAACACTTTTGTTGGTCACCAGCATCCTTAAAGTGCGGGCACCCTCTGCATGGAAAGGGTGACCTTAACTAATTAAGAACCCCTAGCCAGTTGCTGGGGAAGGTTTTGGAAGCAAGGTCATTCTTTAAGCAAATATTTGGCTACTAAAGTCTTTGACATTTTTCTGTTGTATAAACTTGCCCCTTTCACACGAGCAAGTTTTCCGTGCGTGTGCAATGTGTGATGTGAACGTATAGCACCCACACTGAATCCTGACCCTTTCATTTAAATGGGTCATTCTACATGAGCATTTTTTTTTTTTTTGACGCCTCAGTTCTGCTTTGCTTGATAAACGCAGTATATTCTATATTCTACGTTTTTCACGCAGCCCTGGCGCCATAGAAGTAAATGGGGCTTCAGTGAAAAACACATTGCATCTGGAAGCAAATGCGGATGCAGTGCGTTTTTCACTGATGGTTGCTAAGAGATGTTGTTTGTAAACCTTTTAGTTTTTTATCACATGCATGAAAAGTGCATCAAAACGCATTGCACCTGCACAGAAAAACACAACTGAACACAACTGCAGACAAAACCGACTGAACTTGCTTGCAAAATGGTGCAAGTTTCATTGAACGCGTCCGGAGCCAATCCGTATCTTTCATATGAAAGAGGCTCAACTGTTCTCAAACAGACTACTTGTATACCATGTATATAGGGGTGCACCATCAATGAGGCCAGGTGAGTCGATCGCCTCAGGGGCAAGAGGGGGACAGCCAAAGGGCCATGGGCTTAAGGGAAGGGGTTAGGTTTAGAAATTGGCATTGGAGAGGGAGGGGCATCATTTCAGTTTTGGCCTCAGGCAGCAGAAAGGCTAGGTGCACCCCTGCATGTATATGACATTTTATTCAGAAAAGCAACAAAAAACATAGTACTATGTTCCAATTCACTGGAGCTTGGCAGGGGACGACAGAAGAGTCTTTAGGGAAAGGGTCAGGGGTTTGGATTGACGACAGCAGACTCTTGTCTATAAAATGTAATCCGCCATGGGAAACTGCATGTTGATGCCATGATCGGCTGAATTCAGCCAATCACTTGCCATTGTGCTAAAGCATAAGGAGTCTATGTCAGAATTTGTATTGGAGTCTGTGTATATATATTTTTCTAATTACCACTAGTGGCTGCTGTTTCACTCACTCTGAACTATTGTGTTGCACTGCCACAGCTCACCACTGGAGGCTGCTGTGTTTGTCTTAGGATTTGCCCTTAACAAAGATGGCCGATGTGTGCTGACTGGAAGCCATCTTGTTTCCTATTTGGGCCTACTTATACCCATGAGGCAATTCAAACATTGCTTGAGTATTGTGACTTGTTCCAGTCTCCTACTCCTCTGAACCGTCTTCCCCAGACCGTTCTTACTCTTTGCTGAATTATTCACCTTGCGATCTTCACTCAAGCCGCTCTACGGATTAAAACTCTACAGTTCTAAACTGCGCCTGGCTTATTCCATCTGGCCAGCGGATTCCAGCCGTGTCTACCAGTATCGTAACAGGATACTCAAGCCCAAACTATGGAATCCACCGAGAAAGTGAGCTTGGAGATTCGTGTAAATAATATGAACTGTTTACTGACTAATATATACGCTGAAATGCAAAATTTGAAAACAAAGTATTTGGCATTTGAAAACCAAACATCTCATAACGTGCAAGTATTCGGACAAGCAACTCAGGATGTACAAAACATGGTGGCTCAACATGCAGAGAAAATACAGGAACTTCAAAACTGGGCCATTGTTCCAGCTTCTTCATCCACCTTGCCTTTTCCACCCTTCAGGTTTGGTGGGGATTGTGATAAGTACCGTGGATTAATTAATCAATGCAAGCTATATTTTGGTGCTCACCCTTCTCACTTCCCCACTGACAGATCTAAGGTGCTGTGTATTATTATGCTTATTATAGTCCCCTTATTGAGACCAATGATGCATGCCTTGATGATTTGAAAGCCTTCCTTCCTTGCAGCTATGAGCCAAGTATTTGATGATCCTAATCGATGTGCAACAGCAGAAGCAATATTATTGACTTTACGTCAGGGCAGACGCTCGGTTGCCAAATATGTCACAGAATTCAGAAGGTGGGTGTCACGAGTGGTCTTGCGTCTGGAATCAGACGTTCTGCGCGGCTTTCTAAGTGACAGGTTTGACAGGCTATTCCCTGTGGTTTGGGTGCTGTTCACCACACCCCTTTCCCTCAGCTGTTGCCGCTGGGCAATTAGCTGTCTCCTACTTACCTCTTCCTCTCCCAGTATCCCTTGCGGTTTATATCTGCTACATACCTGGTTGAGAGTGGTGTGGATCTCGGCTGAGATCCTGTTGCTGAGTTCTACTTAAAGTTAAGTGTTTTCCCTTCCTTTGGTTATTCCTGTTTGAGTCTCCTGTTCCTCCTTACGTTTGGAGGAACAGGTTACTCTCTTGTGTCATTAGACTGCAGGGTATTCTAGGGTTTATTCAGATTAGGTTCCTGTGTATGAGCTTTCCTACCACCCGGGTTAGTTCATACTGGTAGCCAGCTAGGGCCTAGTCTTAGGGTCCCCTGCAGGAGGTGACCAGTTCCCTGGTTTTGTCTGTCCCCATCCCTCATACGCTCGGTGTGGCTTTTCCCCCCACACCTGAGCGTGACAGTGGGTCATTGACACTGAATGGAATAATGCTGCAAAATTAACATTTTTCAAGAGTGGACTATCTAATGCACTTAAAGATGAATTAGCTCGTGCTGATGCTCCCATAAATTTTTATGATTTTGTACATCATTGTGTTCGTATTGATACTCGACTGTCTGAGCATAGGCAAGAAAAGTGGAGTTCTACCTGGCTTTGTAATAATCGGTACTTATATGTTCCACCCTCCACCTCTAGAGACTTTGAAACTAAGAAATACACTGAATCTGATGCTGAACCTATGCAGATTGACAGCATACAAAAACGTGAAAGTGCCGATAGAAGGGAACGCAGACTCCGGGAGAATCAATGCTTTTACTGTGGTAAACCTGATCACTTTCTTATTAATTGTCCAAGTCGTCGACAGAAGTCAGTAGCAGTTATAGCGGATCCTGACCTATCTGAGGATGAATCAGTTTATTCTGAACCAGTGCCACCAGTGAATGCAGTCATCCATTCAATCTCTTCGATAGCACCTAACATTAAGAAGGAAAGCAAAGACTCTCATTGTTTCATTTCCATCAAGTTTCGCACCGGCTCATAGTGGATATCTACCTCTGCCATGATGGACTCTAGAGCAAATGGAAACTTTATGGACATTGTTATTGCTAATAAGCATGGTGTCACGACAGGAACAAGGGGGAGAAGTGCAGCCTATCTTAACCCCACCTCTGTCCCTGCCTATTTGCCACACCCAAGGCTAAAGGTCCAGGGGGAGCAACTGGATGGCAAACCCTACTCTGCTACGTGAGGGTGCAGGGAAGGGAGAACAACAAACAGACACAGAAACAAACAGACACAATAGTCGAATAGTCAGGCAAACAAAGGTCAAACCAGGAATGTACGTCAGGATCTGAGGATGAGGCAAAAGCAAGGTCAAGGTCACAAGCAATAGGTCAGGTAATTTGGCAGGTCACAAGTAGAAATACGCACAGCACTGCAAGGAAGGAACTTCAATAACAGGCAACTTGTCTAGGCAGTTGCCATCTTTAAATAGCCCGCCCAGGATCATGTGATGTGGCCAGTATCACATGACCTGAGGCGGAGCATTGCTGCCAAAACAATATGCAAAGTAGCCATGTGGTGTGATCAGCACCACATGGCTAAAAACCCAAAAGATAATTAACTGATGAAGTGCTGGCTGACCAGACCAGCACTTCAATTCCCTACTGCTCGTAACTAGGGGGGCAGAGAGGTCCGGTGGCGCTGCGCAGAGGGAGCGCGTTGCCGGCCTCCCGTTTCACATGGAGTGATAATCCAGGGGAGACTTTCACCTATTCTGATGGAGACTGTTGATGGGTCCCCACTGAAATCGGACCCTATTGATCAAGAGACTGAACCCTTGGAGATAATTATGGAACCTAATCACAAAGAGGTTTTATCTTTCTTATTAATTTCATCACCACATTTCCCAATTATCTTGGGACTACCATGGTTGCAAGCTCAGAACCCTCAGGTCAACTGGGAAACCAAAGTAGTGTCTTTCCCGTCAGAGGTTCACTCAGAACAGACATTAGCTAATCAATATCATGTGGATGGTACTGAGGACCTTGAAACATCCCCTAAACTGCCGTCTATGTATGAAGAATTTGCTGATGTTTGTGATAAAAAGAATGCTGACAAGTTACCCCCACATCGACCTTATGACTGTCCCATTGAGCTGTTGCCGGGAGCAGCTATACCCTTTGGAAGCATATATCCATTGGCAGAGCCTGAACTGAAAGCACTTAAAGAATACATAGATGAAAATTCAGCTAAAGGATTTATTCGTCCATACACTTTACCAGCAGGTGCACCAATATTTTTTGTCAAAAAGAAAGACGGTACCTTAAGGCCTTGTGTCGATTATAGAGAACTGAATAAAATAACAATAAAGAATCGTTACCCTCTGCCTCTTATACCCAAGTTGCTGGATAGAGTACGTCATGCAAAAATCTTCACCAAACTAGACTTATGCGGTGCCTATAACTTGGTGCGTGTCACCAGAAACAGCATTCAGATCATGTTATGGGCATTTTGAGTACCTAGTAATGTCTTTTGGACTGTGTAATGCACCTGCAACCTTTCAGCATTTTATTAATGACATTTTCAAAGATCTGCTAGATCAGTTTGTAGTCATCTATCCGGATGATATACTAATCTTCTCTAATTCGGAAGAAGAACACACAAACCATGTCAAAGTTGTGCTACAGCGTCTACGAACTCATCAACTATACATTAAGTTGGAGAAATGTGAATTTCATCAAACAGAAATTAAGTTTCCTGGGCAATGTAATTTCTACTGTAGGATTGCATATGGACTCCAGCAAAATTCAAGCAATAATTGACTGGCCAGCCGCAAGGAATGTGAAAGAGGTTCAGCATTTTGTAGGATTTGCTAATTTCTACAGACGGTTTATTAAACATTTTTCAGCTATAATTGCACCAATTACTCAATTAACAAAGAAGGGAATACCATTTATTTGGTCTCCTCAAGTACAGGATGCCTTCCTTTGTCTGAAGACAAAATTTACCACAGCCCCTATACTGATTCATCCTGACCCTGAACATGCCTTTATCATTGAAGTTGATGCTTCTGACTGTGCTATAGGGGCTATTCTATCACAAAGAACTGGAGAAAAAGACTTGCTACACCCTTGTGCTTATTTTTCTCGAAGACTGACCTCCTCAGAAAATAATTATGATGTGGGAAACAAGGAACTTTTAGCCATTATTGCTGCTTCCAAGAGTGGCGACATCATTTGGAAGGAGAAGCACAGCAGATAGTGGTGCTAACTGACCACCATAATTTAGAGTTCATCAGATCTGCTAAATGATTGTCTCCCCGTCAAGCTCGGTGAAGTCTGTTTCTTAATTTAATTTTGTGATCTCTTATAGACCTGGCTCTCGAAATGGGAAAGCCTTATCCAGACTGTTCTCAAATGATTCCTCTCCACCTGCACCACCAACTACCATTCTGTCAGAATCCAATTTTATGGGAGTCATTACTAACAAAGATCTGCTGGAGGAGATAAGGGCAGCATACGAGACTGACCCAGTTCTTCTGAATCCACCAGATTATCCCTTACGTTTCAAAATAGAGTATGGACTCTTAAACATTGCATTTATGTTCCAGAGAGTGTACGACTGAGAGTATTAAAATTAATTCATGACTCCAACCTGGCAGGTCACAAGGGCATTCAGAAGACAAAAGAACTCCTGTCTCGTTTCTTTTGGTGGCCTAATTATCAAGAGGATGTGAAGAAATATGTTTCTTCTTGTAAGACTTTGCCATGAATAAAACTCCTCGTACTTCACCAGTGGGACTTTTGCAGCCTCTGTCAATCCCGTCCCGTCCTTGGTGGTCTATATCTTTGGGCTTTATTGTTGATTTGCCTGCCTCTAAAGGGAAAAATGCCATCCTAGTTGTGGTTGATCAACTGACAAAAGCAGCTCACTTTATTTCATGTTCTGGTCTCTCTTCTGCCAAAGAGACTGCTGACCTTATCGTTCAAGATGTCTTTCGTCTCCATGGAGTACCAGATGAAGTTGTCTCTGACCGCGGAGTACAATTTACGTCTAAATTCTGAATTTTTGCAAAACACTTGACATTGATGTTAATTTGTCATCTGAATTTCATCCCCAATCAAATGGTCTGATTGAGCGCACAAACCAAACTTTGGAGCAATATCTCCGATGCTACATTTGCCATTTGCAAGATGACATATCGCGGATCGGGTTGACAGATTACTGGGAGGGGCTGGAGAAGATCCAGCAGTCATGGTCCATATCGGAACCAATGACAAAGTTAGAGGTAGGTGGAGTGTCCTTAAAAATGATTTTAGGGATTTAGGTCATAAGCTTAGGGCAAGGACCTCAAAGGTAGTGTTTTCCGAAATACTGCCTGTACCACGAGTCACACAAGAAAGGCAGCTGGAGATTAGGGAGGTAAACAAGTGGCTCAAGAACTGGTGTAGGAAGGAGGGGATTGGGTTCCTGGAGAACTGGGCCGACTCTGTCGGCTAAAGGCTCTATCGTAGGGATGCCATTTTGGGGGAGAAGATGGCTAGAAGGCTGGAGGAGTGTTTTAGCTAGGGACTGTGGGGGGAGGGTAACTACATTATAGGAGGGGAAGATAGTGCAGATAGAGACCTGGGGCAAGGTAATGGAACTGGGGGAGGAATAGAAGGAGGAACTAGAAAAGTTCAGAAGGAAAGGTGTAGGGGAAAAAATATACATCAACCTCTTAATTGTATGTACACTAATGCCAGAAGCCTAACTAATAAAACTGGTGAACTGGAATTAGTGATGTGTGAGGAGGACTATGACATAGTGGGAGTAACTGAGACATGACTGGATGATAGCTATGACTGGGCAGTTAACGTACAGGGTAACAGTCTGTTTAGAAAGGATTGTCAAAACCGGGGGAGGGGGAGGGGTCTGCCTTTATGTAAAGTCCTGTCTAAAGCCCACACTCCAGGAAGATATAAGTGAGGGACATGAAGATGTGGAGTCACTGTGGATAGAAATACATGGAGCCAAAAACAATAATAAAATACTAATAGGACTTTATTATAAACCACCTAATATTCCAGAGTCCACAGAAAATCTACTTCTAAACAAAATAGATGAGGCGGCAAATTATAATGAGGTCGTTATTATGGGGGATTTCAACTACCCAGATATAGACTGAGAAACTGAAACCTGTATATCTCATAAAGGAAACTAACTGGGACAAAGTCCTCAAAAATAAAAATATAGCCACAAAATGGGATATTTTTAAAAGCATTAAATGCAATAATAAAGCATTTAAATCACTAAAACAGGAGGGTGGCGAGGAAGCATTGAAAAACTATAAGGAAAAAAATAGAATATGTAAAAGACAAATAAAAGCAGCCAAACTAGAGACCGAGAGATTAATCGCCAAAGAGAGTAAAACTAACCCTAAAATGTTCTTCAATTTTATAAATGGTAAAAAGTATAAACCTGAAGGTGTCAGCTCCTTACAAAGTAATGAGGGGGGAGTTGCAGAGAGCGATGAGGAGAAAGCAAAGCTACTAAATATTATTTTCTTCACTGTATTCACTAAGAAAAATAAACTGTCAGATGAAATGCAGAATATAAAAGTAAATTCCCCATTAAAAGTGCCCTGTCTGACCCAGGAAGAAGTACAGCGGCGTCTTAAAAAGATTAAAATAGACAAATCGCCAGGACCGGATGGCATACACCCCCGTATCCTAAGAGAATTAAGTAATGTCATAGCCAGACCCTTATTTCTGATATTTAAGGACTCTATACTGACAGGGAGTGTTCCATAGGATTGGCACATAGCAAATGTGGTGTCAATAATCAAAAAGGGTTCAAAAACAGAGCCCAGGAAACTATAGGCCGGTAAGTTTAACATCTTTCGTAGGTAAACTGTTTGAAGGTTTTCTAAGAGATGCTATCTTGGAGTACCTCAATGAAAATAAGCAAATAACTCCATATCAACATGGCTTCATGAGGGTCATGTCAAACTAATTTAATCAATTTCTATGAGGAGGTAAGTTCTAGACTTGACTGCGGCGAATCGATGGATGTCATATATCTGGACTTCTCCAAAGCATTTGACACGGTACCACATAAAAGGTTATTATATAAAATGAGAATGCTTGGTCTGGGAGAAAATGTCTGTATGTGGGTAAGTGACTGGCTCAGGGATAGAAAACAAAGGGTGATTATTAACGGCACATACTCAGATTGGGTCACTGTCACTAGTGGTGTACCACAGGGGTCAGTATTGGGCCCTATTCTCTTCAATATATTTATCAATGATCTTTTAGAAGGCTTGCACAGTAAAATATCAATTTTTGCAGATGACACTAAACTGTGTAAAATAATTAACACAGAGGAGGACAGTACACTGCTACAGATGGATCTCGATACACTTGAGGCTTGGGCAGAGAAGTGGCAGATGAGGTTTAACACGGACAAATGTAAGGTTATGCATATCGGAAGGAATAATGCAAGTCACCAGTACATACTAAATGGTAAAGCACTGGGTAACTCTGACATGGAAAAGGACCTAGGAATTTTAGTGAACAGCAAACTAAGCTGTAGAAACCAGTGTCAAACAGCTGCTGCCAAGGCCAATAAGATAATGGGTTGCATCAAAAGGGACATAGATGCCCATGATGAGAACATAGTCCTGCCACTTTACAAATCACTAGTCAGACCACACATGGAGTACTGTGCACAGTTCTGGGCTCCTGTGAACAAGGAAGGAAATAGGGTTTGTACACAAACATAGAAGAGGATTCTTTATGGTAAGAGCAGTGAGACTATGGAACTCTCTGTCTGAGGAGGTGGTGATGGTAAGTTTACTAAAAGAGTTCATGAGGGGGCTGGATGTATTTCTGGAGTGTAACAATATTATAGGTTATAGCTACTAGAGATGGGTCGTTGATCCAGGGAGTTATTCTGATTGCCTGATTGGAGTTGGGAAGGAATTTTTTTCCCCTAAAGTGGGGAATATTAGGGTTAGGCTTCTACCTCACAGGCCTTCCTCTGGATCAACTTGTAGGATAACAGACCGATCTGGATTTTTTTGGCCTTATAAACTATGTTACTGGGTCGATTTACTTCCAGTGGCAGAATTTTCATACAACAATACTCAGAATGCTTCCACAAAACAAACACCATTTTTTGCTAATTTGTGTTACCATCCGAGCATCCTCCCTAATTTCCCCAGAGACACTACCATTCTTGCAGTCAATGACCGAATTCATTCTCTCCAACAGAATCTGGAGCTGTTAAGGGAAACATTAAAGATTGCCCAGGAGAGATATAAGGAAACAGCAGATAAATCCAGCAGACCTTCTCCAACTTTCAAGGTGGGAGATGAGGTATGGCTTTCTACGAAGAATTTGAAACTTCATGTACCTTCAGCAAAACTAGGTCAAAAATTTTTTTGGCCTTTCAAAGTTATTGGACAAATAAATGCAGTAGCTTTTCGGTTAAAAATTCCCCAAGACAATGAGGGTACATCCTGTGTTACATGTATCACTTCTGAAACCTGTTATTCCAGATCCATTTCCGGGACGTAACCTGCCTCCCTCCGATCCAGTTGAAGTGGATGGACAAGAACATTACACTGTTAAAAAGATACTGGACTGTAGAATTTTCAGAAATCATCTACAATACGTAATAAAATGGCAGCGGTGTGGCCCTGAGGATAATTCATGGGAACCAGTTAACAATATCAATGCTCCCCAACTGATTAAGGAATTTCACCAAAGATATCCAGAAAAACTGAGCCAAGCATCGTCCAGAGGTCGATGCTGAAGGAGGAAATAATGTCAGAATTTGATGTATTTTTCTAATTACCACTAGTGGCCACTGTTTCCTTCCCTCTGAACTATTGTGTTGCACTTCCACACCTCACCACTGGAGGCTGCTGTGTTTGTCTTAGGATTTGCCCTTAACAAAGATGGCCGATGTGTGCTGACTGGAAGCCATCTTGTTTCCTGTTTGGGCCTACTTATACCCATGAGGCAATTCAAACATTGCTTAAGTATTGTGACTTGTTCCAGTCTCCTACTCCTCTGAACCGTCTTCCCCAGACCGTTCTTACTCTTCTCTGAATTATTCACCTTGCGATCTTCACTCAAGCCGCTCTATGGATTACAACTCTACAGTTCTAAACTGCGCCTGGCTTATTCCATCTGGCCAGCGGATTCCAGCCGTGTCTACCAGTATCGTAACAGGATACTCAAGCCCAAACTATGGAATCCGCCGAGGAAGTGAGCTTGGAGATTCGTGTAAATAATATGAACTGTTTACTGACTAATATATACGCTGAAATGCAAAATTTGAAAACAAAGTATTTGGCATTTGAAAACCAAACATCTCATAATGTGCAAGTATTCGGACAAGCAACTCAGGATTTACAAAACATGGTGGCTCAACATGCAGAGCAAATATAGGAACTTCAAAACCGGGCCATTGTTCCAGCTTCTTCAGATTCGATGGAGAGCTTCTGTAAAAAGCAATTTTTAAAGTCTTGCCATGGATTTAGTCTGCATTCAAACACATGAATATGCTTTGATCTAAACCATTCCATTGTAGATCTGGCTGTATGTTTAGGGTCATTGAGCTGCTGGAAGGTAAATCCCTGTCCCAGTCTCAAGTATTTTGCAGCTTCGAACAGGTTTCCCCTCTTGGATTGCCTTCTATTTAGCTCCATTCATCTTCTACACAACACTGGCCAGCTTCCCTGTCCCTGCTAAAGAACAGCATCTCCTCAGCATGATGCTGCCACCACGTTTCACAATGGTAAATGTGTGTTGAGGATGATGTGCAGTGTTAGTTTTCCACCACACATAACCTTATGCATTTAGGCTAAAAAATTCAACTTTCTCATGAGTCTCATCTGGCCAGAGCACATTCTTCCATGTGTTTGCCTTGTCCCTGACACGTCTTATGGCAAACTGCTAAGGGATTTCTTATGTCTTGCTTTCAGAAATGCCACTCTCTTCCATACAGGCTAGATTTGTGGTGTAAACAACTAATAGTTGTCCTGTGGACAGATTCTCCCACCTGAGATGTGGATCTCTGTAGCTCCTCCAGAGTGATGATGGTACTCTTGGCTGCTTGTCTAATTAGTACTCTCCTTGCCTGGGCTTTTAGTTTAGGTGGATGGTATTTTTTGGTAGGTTTGCAGTGGCATACTCTTTCCATTTTCACATGATGGATTGAACAGTGCTCAGTGAGATGTTCAGAGTTTAATTCTTCTGGCATTAGATAGGATATGCCCTTTTTTCTTTTTTTGTCAGGCAAGCAAGTTTGCATACCTTTGGCTGTCTGAGGAAGATATTCAGATTAGCTTTTCTTCAAAAGACTTTCTCATGCCAGCCAAATTAAGATATGTGATATGCATATATTCTTCCTAGAAACCAAGAGTAGTGTTGTCTGGCATACAATACATGCTTATTTCTTTGTCTCCCTAATGATAAAGAGCACCCCAAAGAATACACCATAAGGCAAGTCAACTAAGTAAGACAAGTATCTCTTGAGACATTCTGGTGCACTTGTCCTTCTAGAAAGAGAACTGGCTTGCATATTTCATGGCCTCACTTTCAGTTGAAGGTTACTTTGCAGGTATCTTTGTCTAAAGTTGATCCAAAATAATGAAATAAAGTTGCTGAAGGTATTGTCTTTCTCTCTGCTATACTGATGATGCATCCTCAGGTGAATAGGAAGGACCTGTACCATTGAAGTGAGAAGGCAGGAGCTCTTATTATTCTTATTGCACAACATGTAGGTCAACCATAAGGAGAACACAGCAGCAATGAGCATTGCATTATCTTCACACAGCAGATTGGCAGAAATGCGTTCCTGCCCTTTAAGCAGGCTTATGCAGCAAAGCTAGAAAAATAGCTAAGCCAGCCTCACATCTGCAACTAGTTTTTTTAGGACAAGGGCCCTTAAAAGGGTTATCCCACGAATAATGTAAAAAATTAAAATCAGACATCATATAGTCCACGACAATACCTTTTTAACAAAGCTAGAACCAGCCCTGTACCTCATATGGATCCAGAGATCTCCTCATTCATTATCTTCTAGATTTATATAAAGCTGACAGCTCAAGGGGAGTGTCTTTTCTGCTGCAGCTTAGGAGGCATGTCCATGCTCTCCCTATCACAGCTCAGGAGGCAGTTGAAAGATGAAACTGAGCATATGCAGCCTTCTCAGTGAGCAGGTCAAAGGAATAAAAAATTAAAGGGGTTGTCCGAGTTATTTTTTTGTTCTTTATATGTTTCTAACTATGTTTCTAAGTATAACAACTTTCCCATATACTTTGTGTTTCTAAAGCTGCTGGTTTCTCAGTTGACTGAGGGTCACATGGCCTATGATGTCACCTTATCTCCCTGGTCTGTGATGTTTCGTGTACAAGCCTCAGAGTTCAGATAACAGTCTGTACACGAGACGTCACTGGCCACGCCCCCTTTCTTTGCCGGGCTCCTGCTATCTGCTCTCTCCCTGGATTCCTTCAGATAAAACATTAACCCCTTCAGCCAGAACACACTGAGGGCTCAAGGCTTTACAACAAATAGTAGCTGCAGCAGTGAGAGGAGACAAATGCTGGGCAAGGAGCTATAGAGGAATTGTACAAGAACAGGTAGGGAGAATTTCCTGTGTGTATCAGCAGTGTCATTGTACAGCTGGGACTTGTAGTCCTACACAAACAACATGCTGCTGAGTATCCCAGCAGGCAGACATGTACTCAAAGCACTTATATTCACTGCCTTTGCAGAGAAGGGGGGAGGGGCAGAGATTGTTATTACTGCATGTAAACAAAGGCCAGAAGAGAACCAGGGAAATGAGGAAACATAGATTTTTTTGCCTAAAACTTGCTGAACTTAGTTATATATTGCTACCCATCAGATTTACAGTGCTATATTTTTTTTTTCCATAACTTGGACAACCCCTTTAAGTGGCACTATACAGATACATTTTATTGAATAACTCAGTAGCTATACAGAATTTTTGATTACATGCAATTACAAAAGTATTCACATCCAGGTGCTGGTTTGAAAACTGTAGAATATTTTTCGTGGGACAACCCCTTTAAGCAAATAAAAGCAGATGAGAACAACATTTCTAGTTGCAAGGGCTTAGGGGGGAAATCTAGGTGGGTACTATTTCTATTATGGATACCAGTTGATATACATGATGACTTTTGTAGGCTAGACAATGCTCCTCTGGATTTCTGGGTGAATATTATGCAAATTATCATGTGGATAGGTTTAGGAAAGCTGTTTTAAATATCTTTCCCAGAGGGATATTGTCTGGTCTACAATACTGCACACACGTACTCAGTGTACCAGACACATTGCCTGGCCTAAAGTATTGTGCACATGTACTTGACGTAGTAAGGGCATCGTCTGGCCTACAAAACTGCTTACGTGGAATACCATGGGCTCTCCATAGTGAGAAAGAGTATAGTGCATATATATATTGTTGAGAAACACACATTTATGTACTTGGCTCTCACTCTAGATGTTCTATCACATAAAATTCCAATAAAATACATTTAAGTTTGTGAAGGAAAATACATACAATGCAACGGCACACTGCTAACCAGATAAAGTACAAAATGCCATAGAGATATGAAGTATTCTGGAGCTAATGCTATGCTTGTTTAGTAAATTAGAGATTCTTGGCAAATATATTTTGTACAGAATTATCTGGGCCCATCCACCAAATCGTCAAGGTGATCTCTGTATAACGGGAACCTAACACTATTTCCTACCTGTTATGTGCCAACCTTGGCTTCCGTATAATCAGGGGGTGTTGGTTCCACATGCATGCTGGGTCCCTTCTGCCTTTTGCCATTTATGGTGCTTCAAAGGCCTCCACTAATATAGGAATACAGGTAACAAACATGCATGCCGAGTCCACTTGGCTTTATAGTTACACTAATTAAAATCAGCCTATGGGGCAGACGGGGCTAGTCAGGAGTGCATGACCAAATGGAGTAGCCACACCTCCAGTACAAACTTACAAAGAAAAAAAGGGGAATTTCAGTCAGCACATCCCAGTGTGCAGGTGCACGTTGCTATTGCTAAATGCAGAAGGAAAGGAAAGGAAAATACATACAATGCAACGGCACACTGCTAACCAGATAAAGCACAAAATGCCATAGAGATATGAAGTATTCTGGAGCTAATGCTATGCTTGTTTAGTAAATTAGAGATTCTTGGCAAATATATTTTGTACAAAATTATCTGGGCCCGTCCACCAAATCGTCAAGGTGATCTCTGTAGAACGGGAACCTAACACTATTTCCTACCTGTTATGTGCCATCCTTGGTGCCAACCAAGTTTGTCTGTGTAATGTGGAGGAGAAGTTCAAGGGTTATGAATACTTTTTCAAGGTAATGTACTTCTTTCGTATCTTATAGTTTTGTACACTGTTTGTAAAAAAAATTATGAGGCTTGATAACTCTTTTTATGAGTAAAGAAGTTTGCTGATGACAATTCGGGACTACAGATGACCCAGATTGGCAATAATTCTATAAAAATCCCCACCTTTTAATATACACCATATGGACAAAAGTATTAAGACACCTACAGGAGCTTTTATGACATCCTGTATCAAATCAATAGGCATTAATATGGATTTAGTTAAAACAGCTTTCTATAAGATTTTCGACTGTGTCTGTGAGGATTTTTGCCCATTCACCCAGAAGCACGTTTGTGGGATTAGGCACTGATGTTAGACAACAGAACTTGGCTTGCAATCTTCATTCTACTTAATTCCAAAGATGATCAGTGGGGTTGAGGTCAAGGCTTTATGCAGGGCAGTCAGGTTCTTTCACAAACTCACCTAGCCATGCCTTTGAGTAATGGTCATAGTACTCGAGTCATGCTGGGATAGAAAATGTCTTCCCTTCCAAACTGTTCCTACAAAGTTGGAAGCATGCAATTGTCCAAAATATTTTAATATACTGAAGCATTATGATTTCCCTTCACTGGAACCTAGGCCAACCCCTGAAAAACAACCTTATTATCCCTTCTGGCCCAAACTTTACAGTTGACACAATGCACTCAGACAGGTAACGTTCTCTTTGCATTCGCCAAACTGCAGACTGCCAGGTGGAGAAGCTTAAAAGGGGTTATCCATGAATACTGATTTTTCAACAAGTACCCCCAGCCTGCCTCCGTAAACAGAAGATTAATACTTACCTGCTCCCTGCAGCTCCAGTCATCTGCTGTGCCCATGTTCTGGTCCCTGGCTTGTTTTCTTCTGTCACTGCATGGGCATGGTCACATGTTCCCCTGCAGCCAGTGACTGGCTTCTTCTCTTTACAGAAACAGGCTGGAGGCTCTTGCTGAACAATCGGTATTCCTTGAGAACCCCTTTTAGACATCCCCCCCCCACAGGATATGTTTCCACACTCCATACACTGTCCAGTGACATCACGCTTTACATAACTCCATCCAATGCTTGTCATTGTGCTTGATGATGTAATGCTTTCATGCATCTGTTTGGCCATGAAAACCCATGCCATGAAACTCCCGGTGCACAGTTTTGCTGATGTTTATGCCAGAGGAGGTTTGAAACTCTGCAATTGAGTCAACAGAGCACTGGTGACTTTTATGCACTGACAGCAACGTCTTAAAAATATTAAAATAGACAAATCACCAGGACCGGATGGCATACACCCCCGTATCCTAAGAGAATTAAGTAATGTCATCGACAGACCCTTATTTCTAATATTTAAGGACTCTATACTGACGGGGAGTGTTCCACAGGATTGGCGCATAGCAAATGTGGTGCCAATATTCAAAAAGGGTCCAAAAACAGAGCCCGGAAACTATAGGCTGGTAAGTTTAACTTCTGTTGTGGGTAAACTGTTGGTTTTCTGAGAGATGCTATCTTGGAGTACCTCAATGAAAATAAGCAAATAACTCCGTATCAGCATGGCTTCATGAGGGATCGGTCATGTCAAACCAATTTAATCAGTTTCTATGAGGAGGTAAGTTCTAGACTTGACCGCGGTGACTCAATGGATGTCGTATATTTGGACTTCTCCAAAGCATTTGACACGGTACCACATAAAAGGTTAGTATATAAAATGAGAATGCTTGGCCTGGGAGAAAATGTCTGTATGTGGGTAAGTAACTGGCTCAGTGATAGAAAACAGAGGGTGGTTATTAACGGTAGATACTCAGATTGGGTCACTGTCACTAGTGGGGTACCACAGGGGTCAGTATTGGGCCCTATTCTCTTCAATATATTTATTAATGATCTGGTAGAAGGCTTGCACAGTAAAATATCAATTTTTATAGATGACACTAAACTGTGTAAAGTAATTAACACAGAGGAGGACAGTGCACTGCTACAGCAGGATCTGGATAGACTGGAGGCTTGGTCAGAAAAGTGGCAGATGAGGTTTAACACTGACAAATGTAAGGTTATGCATATGGGAAGGAATAATGCAAGTCACCAGTACATACTAAATGGTAAAGCACTGGGTAACTCTGACATGGAAAAGGACCTAGGAATTTTAGTGAACAGCAAACTAAGCTGTAGAAGCCAGTGCCAGACAGCTGCCGCCAAGGCCAATAAGATAATGGGTTGCATCAAAAGGGGCATAGATGCCCGTGATGAGAACATAGTCCTGCCACTTTACAAATCACTAGTCAGACCACATATGGAGTACTGTGTACAGTTCTGGGCTCCTGTGAACAAGGCAGACATAGCAGAGCTGGAGAGGGTTCAGAGGAGGGCAACTAAAGTAATAACTGGAATGGGTGGACTACAGTACCCAGAAAGATTATCAAAATTAGGGTTATTCACTTTAGAAAAAAGACGACTGAGGGGAGATCTAATAACTATGTATAAATATATCAGGGGTCAGTACAGAGATCTCTCCCATCGTCTATTTATCCCAAGGACTGTGACTGTGACGAGGGGACATCCTCTGCGTCTGGAGGAAAGAAGGTTTGTACATAAACATAGAAGAGGATTCTTTACGGTAAGAGCAGTGAGACTATGGAACTCTCTGCCTGAGGAGGTGGTGATGGTAAGTTCACTAAAAGAGTTCAAGAAGGGCCTGGATGTATTTCTGCAGGGTATTAAAGGTTATAGTTACTAGAGAGGGGTCGTTGATCCAGGGAGTTATTCTGATTGCCTGATTGGAGTCGGGAAGGAATTTTTCCCCCTAAAGTGAGGAAAATTGGATTCTACCTCACAGGGGGTTTTTTCCTCTGGATCAACTTGTAGGAAAACAGGCTGAACTGGATGGACAGATGTCTTTTTTCGGCCTTACAAACTATGTTACTATGTTACTATGATATGCAACCAGCGACCACACTCTGTAACTTTATGTAGTAAACCTCTGTTGGTAAAAATGGCACATGATAGATGGTTTGTTGCAGCTTTTGCTTTAGGTCCCAGGAGTTTCATGTTAGGTCTCTGGACAGTGTCAGACTGAAGTTCCTCTGGCCCACCAAAAGAAATGATTGGGCCCACACTCTGTGTTTATAGGATCTTAAGGGTTCTGTTTTATTAGGGGTCTATTATTGTCAGAGCTTGGGCCCACTGGAGGATCCTCTGGTACTCTGGTGGGCCAGTCCAACCCTGTCTCAGGCCAAAAAAAATATTTCACGTGAGAACCTAAAAGACCAGCCAAGACCAGTTTCATAACCAGCATTTGTCAATGTTTCTAGAAATAGAAAAAAAAACTGTACTTTTTCAATGTCAGTGATAATATCCCTCTTTTTATAATTTGTGTGTGTAACCAAGAAGTGAGTATGAACATGAATTGTGGAGTCACATCTCTAGATCATCTGGATGAAAGTCCCCAAAAATTTAAGGCTGCTTAAATTGCAGTTTCAGATCTTTTTTATTTTACTTTATTTTAGTTGACTGATGTTATATTTTCTCATGAAAGAACTTTGTCTTTTAGTTTGATTAAGGGCTTGTGCACACAACCATATTTTTTGTCCACATCCGATCCGCATTTTTTGCTGGTTGGATGCGGACCCATTCACTTCAATGGGGCTGCAAAAGATGTGGACAGTACACCATTCATATGTCCGTTCTGCGGCACCAGCAAAAAAAATAGAACATGTCCTATTCTTGTCCATTTTACAGACAAGGAAAGAACAGTTCTACAGAGGGCGGGACGTTTAATTCCACAAAATGTGGCCAGTATCTGTGTTTTGCAGATTCTTAATTTGCAGACTGCAAAATATTCTATGGCTGTGTAGATGCACCTTAACTATTATGAAATATGAAATTTCTACAGTTCTAATGTTATCTCTTTTTATTCTATTTCACATAAATAAAAAGTTTGTATATAATTTTGGAAATACATTTTATTCTCGTTATCTCTGTTTTTATCTGTGTTGTATTTTGACACAGTATCAGATCCCTGAGCGTAATAGAGAAAGTCCAGCTCTCGGGTGGGGCATAAACAGCCAATCAAGCACCAATCCCAATGGTGTGTTCACACCTTGCAGTACAATCCAAAAGAAGCAGGTTGGATCCAGCGAATAAAATATGTATAAATTTATTGAAAATAAATAAAACACACAGAAAAAGATTCTGATGTTTTCAACCACCATGGTCTTAATCATAGACTAAAAATACAATTGTCTTCTCTGGTTTTTATAGAGGTGGAGTTAAATTACAATAATACTCTACACTTGCATATTAAAACATTTCACCTGTTATAAATACAGAGAAATTGTACTACAATATATAGTGTGTATATAATATAATATAATATAATATATATATATATATATATATATATATATATATATATATATACATGTGTAACTACATAGAAACATAGAAGATTGACGGCAGAAAAAGACCACCTGGTCCATCTAGTCTGCCCTTTAATTATTCCTTTATTGTTATCTTAGGATTAGAGATGAGCGAATCGATTCGTTGATTCGTATCGAATCTTGGGATGTTTTAGCTGCGAAGCGAATCCAAATATTAGGTGCTTCGCTTCGGCTTTGTACGCATTCACTACGTAGTTTGTCCTATCAATTATACGCTATTGCTACGTATAAGTTATTCTATACGCTGTTGCGTACGAATTCAATTGATTTGTGATGCAGACTCCTCCCTGGTAGCCCCGCCCCCTTCTCCAGCGCGCGAGGAAGACGAGGCAAGTCAGGAAATTAAGATGGCGACACAGCGAGGTCCTGACTGGGGAGGCATGGTGTGGGGCACCGACCCCTATGAGGAGAAGGAACCGGAGGAGATCTACGTCTCTCAATATGTCCGGCAGCCTAAGAAGTCGGTTGAGGTGCCCGCTGAGGTGTTCACTCCGCTGAGTGACACTGCAGAGGCGGCAGGAGTTCCCACTCCGCCGCGGAAGGACTACTCCCTTCATACCATACCTTTGCTGCTATTTTTTTACCCATTTGGATTACAATTTTACCTATGTGGATTACAAATTGCAACTGAGTTTGGGACTCTTCTCCAGTTCTATGACAGGCGTCAGAAAGAAGAAAAGAGACTTAAACGTGTCCGTGAGCAGACTAGGTAGGTGATATTTAAAATGTTTATAAATAATGTATTTGCACTATATTGTTTGCACTGGATTGTTTGCACTAATGTTTTTACCTTTCAGCAACGTTTTCAAGTATGTTGCCCATTGTGTGTATTTCTTTACAGGTACCGCAATGGGTCCTCATATTCACTTTATAGTATGGTGGATGGTTGTACTATGCACTTAGCCGGATAGACAGCACCTTACTTGTTCTACCTCAAATATACATACTGCCTCTGAGGGCGATTTCAGATCTGACCATTTACACTGGATCTGGCCGGGGTCCGCAAGGTGTCAAAACTATGGCGCAAGCCTCGGATCACCTGCTGGATCACCTCCTTTTTATGCTGGTTCGGGTGGCGGTGTGTGCCATCGTAAATCGTAATCCTGGCGGTCCATCAGCCGGACTATGTATTTCAGCTGTGCAGCAGAGCTAAATGATGAGGATCGTCTATACACTATAGTTCGCTGAGGATTCGTAAGCTATTTGTACGCTCATGCGTACGTCTTCAAAGAAGTTGTGTACATTTTTTAACTGTACGTTCACTATTACTGCGCGAATGTTCGCTAATAGTACATAATAATGTATATTTTGTACGCAAATACAACAAATCTATTCGTCGAATATACGAATCTTAGGAAAACTTCGGCGAATGTTAGGCGAATAATTTTTTCAATGATTCGCTCATCTCTACTTAGGATAGATACATGTTTATCCCAGGCATGTTTAAATTCAGTTACTTTGGATTTATCAACCACCTCTGCTGGAAGTTTGTTCCAAGCTTCTACTACTCTTTCAGTGAAATAATATTTTCTAATGTTGTTCTTGATTTTTTTCCCCCAACTAACCTCAGATTGTGCCCCTTTGTTCTTGTGTTCAGTTTCTTATTAATAACCCTTCCCTCCTGAACTTTATTCAGTCCTTTAACATATTTAAAGGTTTCAATCATGCCCCCCCTTTCTCTTCTTTCCTCCAGACTATACATATTAAGAACTCTGAGTCTTTCTTGATAAGTTCTATGCTTTAGACCTTCCACCATTTTTGTAGCTCTTCTTTGGACCCGTTCTATTTTAGCAATATCCTTTTGAAGGTGAGGTCTCCAGAATTGAACACAGTATTCCAGATGTGGTCTCACTAGAGCTCTATACAGAGGGATCACAATCTCCCTCTTTCTGCTTGTTATACCTCTAGCTATGCAGCCAAGCATACGATTTGCTTTCCCTACCGCCTGGCTGCATTGGTTACTCATTTTGAGGCTGTCAGAGATGACTACCCCCAAATGCTTCTCTTCTGAAGTCTTTGTTAACACAGAACTGCCAATACGATACTCAGATAGAGGGTTTCTTCTCCCCAAGTGCATTATTTTACATTTGGAAACATTGAACTGCAGTTTCCATTGTTTTGACCACTTATCTAATAAAGATAAATCATTCTCCATATTACAGACACCTCCTGGAACATCAACCCTATTACACACTTTTGTGTCATCAGCAAACACGCAAACCTTCCCTACCAAGCCGTCCCTTATGTCACTTACAAATATGTTAAACAGAACAGGACCCAGAACAGATCCTTGTGGCACCCCACTTGTAACCAGCCTCTGCTCAGAATACACTCCATTAACAACAACCCTCTGGTATCTGTCCTTCAGCCAACTGCAGATCCACTGAACTATCCAGGGGTTAAGTCCAATTTTTGATAACTTCTCTATCAGCTCTTTATGGGGAACCGTATCGAAAGATTTACTGAAATCCAGGTAGGCAATATCCACAGCACCACCTTCATCCAGCACTTTAGTCACATAGTCAAAGAAATCAATGAGATTAGTCTGACATGATTGGCCCTCGGTAAAGTCATGCTGGTTTGGGTCCATCAAGTTTTCTGTTGTTAGGTGGTCAATTATCTTCTTTTTTAGAAGAGTCTCCATCATTTTTACCACTACAGATGTCAAGCTGACTGGCCTATAGTTACTAGCTTCTTCTCTACTACTCTTCTTGTGAATGGGTACAACATTGGCCATTCTCCAATCATCAGGAACATCTCCTGCAAGAAGGGACTGATTATACAGATCAGTCAGGGGGCCAACAATCACAGATCGGATGTCACGAACGTCCCTGCATCAGGTTGCAGGCGTTCGGTTAGACTTTCAAAAGTGACATAATTTGACATGTTTTCCTCTTGGTTTGGTTGCTGTTTACCACACCCCTTCCCCTCAGCTGTTGGGGGTGTGGTGATTGTCTTTCCCCTATTTATCCCTTCCTCTCCCAGTATCCCTTGCGGTTTATACTTTCTGCTTACATTGTTGTGTGTGGTGTGGATCTTGGCTGAGATCCAGTTGCTGCAATATCTGCATTAAGATAAGTGTCATTTTCCCTTTTGTGTTTATCCTACTTTTCCCTGTTGTGGTTTTGCCTTCTGGAATCTCCTGTTCGTCCGTTCTTTTGGAGAAACGGGTTGACTTCTTCCCCTGTCACTAGTGGCAGGGTTCTTTAGGATCAGGTGTTATTAGGTTCCTGTGTATGAACTCTCCTACCTCTAAGACCTGTTCATACTGGTAGTCAGCCAGCACCTACTTTCAGGGTTTCCTGCAGGAGGTAACCGTATCCCTTGTTTGGTCCTTTTCCCTTCCCTCTTACGCTTGGTGTGGCTATACCCTGCACACCAGAGCGTGACATCAAAGTTCTTTAAGAACTCTGGGGTGGATGCCATCCGGACACATTGCCTTATTTAACTTTAGCCAGACAAGTTCCTCTGGAACATCGGCCTCTGAAAGGGGCTGAAACCTTACAACTAGAGGCAATGCCATGTCCAGCCATGTTCTGATTATGAAAGTCGCCATCTGAAAAAACTGAGCAGAAGTAGTTATTCAGATGGTCAGCGACCGCCTTATCCCCATCTATATACAGATTTTTTCCATTGCTAAGTTTTGTAATGCTGCAGTTTTTCTTCTTCCTCTCACTAATATATCTGAAGAGGGTTTTATTTCCCTCCTTAACAGTTTTGGCCATTTCTTCCTCATTTGAAGCTTTAGCAGCATTAATAATCAGTTTTGTCTTCTGTATAATTTTATACACTTCTCTGTCCGCTACACTTCCAGACTCTTTATACCTCTTATAGGCAGACTTTTTATCATTCACTATAGCTCTTACCTCTCTAGTAAACCATAGTGGATTTCTCTCTTTTCCTTTTGCTAATTTGTCTAACATATAGTCTAGTTGCCTTTAAGAGGACTTCTTTAAATGCCTTCCACTGAGCACTCACTCTTGCTGTTTTATCCCACCCTTTTAATTCTTTCTTTACATATTCCCACATAACCTCAAACTTGGTCTTCCTAAAATCCGACACTTTGGTTGCAGAATGGGGTTTCTCACAGTCAGTTTGGATTTCGAACCACAAACATTGGTGGTCACTGGAACCTAGATTTTCTCCCACCTTCACCTCAGATACCAGATCCCCGTTTGTAAATACTAGATCTAGGATATTTTCACCTCTAGTTGGCGCTTTCACCAACTGTTTTAGGGACATCCCCATCAGGGCCTCTACTATGTTCCTACTTTTGCATGTGGACGCACAAGGGATATTCCAATCAACATCAGGCATGTTGAAGTCTCCCATAACTACAATATCTCCTTTTACTGCCATTTGGGTAATCTCGTCCACCAGCATAATGTCATGCTCTTCAGATTGCCCTGGAAGCCTATAGATAGCACCTACTCTGGTAACAGATCCCTTTTTATTTTGCAAGCAGACCCAGAGAGTCTCCAACTCCTTACATGAATTTTGGATCACTGTTGATTTTATGGTATCTTTAACATAAATGGCTAACCCCCCCCACCACCACCACCCCACTTCTCTCTGCCCTATCTTTCCTATACAAAGTGTATCCCAGAATGACTGTTTCCCAGTTATTGCAATCTCTGAACCATGTCTCTGTTATCACAACCAAGTCCAAATTATCTCTACAAACTATTGATATTAGCTCGCAGAGCTTGTTGCCTAAGCTGCGAGCATTTGTATATGTTACATGAAGAACATTACATTTATCACCAACAACTCCATCTACCTCCCTGACAACATCACCAACATCATCCACCGCACTAACATCAGTATCTAAAGCACCAATGACCACTTCATCTGCACCAACAACTGTATCTACCACACAGACTTCAACTTTAGACAGTCTTCCTTAAATCACATTGTGAAATCATAATGGAATTTCAGCTCTAAATCCTGAATAACTGTGAATGCAACTCCACACTACAATACAGTCTGTAACTCAGGATCATTACTGGAGATATATTGGAGAAGCACACTATTTAGGGTGTGTTGCAGCCGGAAAGGGTTCTCCAACCCAATATAAATATTGAAAAACATTCAGCGCACACGCCAATATGGGTCTAAGTTGATTCTTTTTTAATCTTGGAAAAATATTTGTACATAATTTCCAGTGTCTCAGAAAAAAATGAAAAACATTCATAGTTTTAGATATCATTTCTTAGTGTGATGATGATGATGATAACGTTTCGGTCAAGTGACCTTTTTCAAGTATCATGGCCGGGTATGACATAGAAGGGAGGAGGTTGCCGATAATCAACTTAGACCCATATTGGTGTGTGCGCTGAATCTTTTTCAATATCAGACCCAGTACAATATACTCTAATGTATTTACAAAGTTACTCTAATTTTTATGTAGATTCTGTCTGTACTGTATAAACTAAGGCATTTAGAAATGAGCGTACACGATAAGTATTTTAGCTATGTTCCAGTAGACTGCCAGTTACCACAAAACTGAATACATTTATTAAGCAACTTTCTCATTTTGACATAGACATATATAGCAAGCATTCATAACAATTTGCTCATTGGGGAAACTGACCAGCTTCCTTCAGTTATTTTTTAACTCTATCACTGGGTGTTTGAATCATATCTAAAGAATCTTCAGGTGCTGATGTATCTGAATACAACATATTTGAAGCTAAAATGTTTCAAATATAATTGAGCAAATAACCTATCATTTCAGTCTTACTCTCCTCATTGTTAATGATTTCATCCATATATATGTTTTCATATGGTCATTTTCAGGCTAAATAAGTAGTTGGTTGCATACTGTAACATATGATGACTGGCATATTAGCCACAAAGCACATATGTAGTCAGTGCAGACAAACGTGTGTAGTGAGTATGCATATGTAACCATGTCTGTATGTACTAAGTATTCATATGTGATGATGCATGTGTGCATACATAAACTGTATGAAATTATTATTAGGGCAATGTATGACAGTAATATTTGTACAGGTTCTGGTGGTAGTGGTATTTTGGCTCTGTATGGACGTAGATGTGTAACTTGAAGCCCACTGCACAATCTGTTACAAGGCCCCACCCACCATGTGTCATTTATAATACTGTTGATGTCTTATGTGGCAGAGGGGTCTTTGGGCTACCCCAGACACAAGGGCCCAGTTAAGACTGCTACCTCTGCACCACGTTTAGTTATGCTCTTTGTTCTTTGAGCATTGTACAATATGAGTATTATTTCAGCACCTTTTGGCATTGGTATTTTTGTGCTGATGCAGTATGACTATGGTATTTTAGCATTAAGTAGCAGCATTATGCACTTTATGGCAATATTAGTTGCACAATAAAATAAGGCTATGTTCTCATCTCCGGCACAAACTCCAGTAGTCTGTTCTGGCAGAGGAACAGACTACAGTAGTTTAGCATATCAACATAGTCAGATTCTGCCAGGCACCCTCAGATCCCTGTTGACCATAATGGGAATCCAACAGAGATCTGGCAGCTTTCTGGCATAAATGCCAGCTTTTGGCTGATGGTATTTGTCCTGCTGGAAAGCCACTGAATCGCCATTGGATCCCATTAGTGAATGTGGACCCGGCTGTGTGTGGTGGTGTCCAGCTATGCCAGATACGGTAAATGACGATAGTCTGTTTCTTTGCCAGAACAGACTAGCAGAGTTTGTGCCACAGATGTGAACTTTCCCTCACACAGTTTTTTCAACATTGTATGCATGACATTATATCTGCATTGAAATGCATTCATTGTTATGTTGGCATGCTATTAAACTATTGATAAATGTTATACTGTACATTTTTCCCTTTGTGCTATTTTCCTAACGTTGGTTGTGTTACTTGCAGTTATGTATTTCATCTGATGTTTGCAGTGGCTGTCCCATTAAGACAACTGTCTAATCAATAGTGGTCTGACCGCTGAGGCTCCTGTTGATCACAAGAATGGAGGCCCGTGCTCCTTGGTTTGAACAGAATGGCAGTCAAGGGTGCACACTGCCTCTCTGTTCAGCTCTGTGGGGCTGCTGGAGATAGCTGAGCACTTGTACTCCACCATATACCTAGAGTTGAAAGGAGCAGCTGACATGAATGGGAGAGGATAGGGGATAAGTAGTCTTAATGGGGCAATGGTAACCCCTTGCAAAGTGCAATTCCCCCCTCCGAGATAATGGGATGTATTGACTGCAAATGTCTGATGACATTCAGACATTTGCTGGCTGAAAAAGTTTCTCTCTTTATTCCCTTTGCACTGCTTTACTCTGGCAACTGTGGCTGTAGGTGACCACTGTATGAAACAGGCTTTTAGCTATGTCTGTCTTGAACTGTGGCGATGGTGTCTTAACATGTTTCCCACCACCTTGCAGCATAGCCTCGATAGTTTCATTCTACTGACACAAATATGCCATAGTCTACAAATCTTCTGTAGCCTAGGACCCCGCAGCCTCTCTGGAGCAATGATATCCTCCTAGATGAACCGCCTCTGTGGTCCACATGGTCTGGAGGAATGGGAGATGGAAAGCATGTTTCCTCACTGCTCACTTTTCTCTCTAAACTGCCTATAACTCACTCAGCCCCTCCCTTGGCAGGACGTTGGACCAACCCACTCCTACCAAGAGGGGAGGAATTAGATGGTAAGTCCCATTCAGTTGCCAAACACTGCCAACCATATCTCATCTTCTAGTGAACAAGGTGTATAGCATGAAGTGCGACATAACATGAATATTACAACGTGTTACATTACAAACCAATTGTAGGGACTCCAGGTCTGGAGTACTACATATGTTCTCACTGTGCTTGCCTGTGATTCTTCTGGGTGCTCTGGACACTCCAAAAACATACTCTTAATTTGGAATTTAGATTATGAGCCCAATGGGAACAGTGAGTAATGATAATCTCTGTCCAGCACTGTAAGTACTGTATAAATGGATGCCAATAATTTCACCTAGAGGTCCTGAATTAAATTATGAAGTCTTATTCTCATAATATTATACACAATGAAGCAATTTCTCTGTATTGCTATAAATTTCCTAGCAAATGATGTAATATACTGAGACATATTCATGCATAATATGTGCAATTCAAATAAATGACTACATTCCTATTCATTTTTTGTAATATTCTTGAAATAGGTTTGGAAATTTTAATGAAATGGAGAAGTTATTCGAACACTAAGGCCATAATAGTCTTACACAAATCTAGTGTATTGCATGTAGCCTTCCTGAAAAGGTGAACCGCACAACTGCATCATTCCTCTAGAGGGGGCACTGAGCAGCCGTTTGGCAGAATAAGATAAAGTCTATAATTCAGTTGTATAGCTATACTATAAGGAACAGAAATACACAATGTCTAGGTAACCTTTCCAGTAAGTGGTAATGACTACACAAAGTTATCAGAAGATCAGCTATGCCTATTATGATTGCTTTAATTGCCATTGTTATGTATTTGTGTATTGGTAATAGCTTTAGTCAATAGAATGGTATAGTTATCATATATTTATATGATACATGTAACAAAAATGCACACAAAGCATATTTTAGGGACATATGGGGACATTTATCAAATCAGATATGTCAGTTTTGTGGCTTAAAAAAGCTGCAAGTCATGCCAACTGCGATATTTTCTGCAACATTTTTCAACATTTGTGACATTTCATGATCTTCACTTTTCATAGTGGCTCATGTTTAATTGCTTAAAGTGAGAAAGACGCAAAAAAGTCGCAACCTACTCCAGGCAATTCCCTGGTGACCTTTTACACCTAAAGGTGTAAATCACATTGTACTCACGCCTGATATATTATTAAGTTGCACCATTTCATAAATTGGTGCAGGCAAACCAAGCAAAGACAGACTTAAAACTGACACAAAAACAACTTAAATGATAAATGACCCCCATAGTCTGTACTCTTTTAGTCCCAGCAATTGTCACGCTCTGGTGTGTGGGGGGATGATTCCACACCAAGCGCAGGAGGAAGAGGGGGGAAAGGAAATGGGATTAGGCCTGGAACTAGTGAAGGCAGATGCTCACCTCCTATTGAAACCCTGACTCCAGTCCTGGCTTACTAACAGTATGAACAGGCCTAGAATGTAGGCGAGTTCATACGCTGGAAACCTGGGACCCTAACTGTCCCTGAAGGACCCTGTAGCCAGTGACTAGAATAAGACAAACTGTTCCTCCACCAACCTGGATGAACAGTAGTCTCCCCTCAGGCCCAAACACCAAAACACAGGGACGATATACACAAATAAATGAAAGGGAAAGAAGACACTTAATTTTCCTGAAGATAATGGCAGCAATGGGATCTCCACAGAGAAGCACACACCAGCAAACCACAGACACCACAGAAAGCATAAACTGCACAGCATAGTGGGAGAATCAACAGTAAATAGACAAAGATAATTGATAAAACACCGACACCTGAAGGGGGAGGGTGTGGTGAATGCCAGCAACAAAACAACCAAAGGAGAACCTGTCCGTTTAACCCACGGGTTGCCAATCTGACAGACCTTCTGATACCTGTTGCAGGAATGTTCGTGACAGTAGCCCCTCTTCTACGGGTGGCCTCCGGACACCCAGGACCAACTTTATCCGTATGAGACCTGTAAAAAGCTTTCACCAAACAACTGGCATTCACGTCAGATGCCGGTACCCACGTCCTCTCCTCTGGTCCATAACCCTTCCAGTGAACAAGATACTGAAGAGATCTACGGAGAACTCGAGAGTCAATAATCTTGGCGATTTGGAATTCCAAACTGCCGTCCACCATGACAGGCGCGGGTGGTAAGGGAGATGGCTCCAATGGTTCAACATATCCCTTCAACAAATGTGACACACATTATGAATTTTCAGGGCCTGAGGACGTTCAAGACGTAATGCTACAGGATTAATGATGGCAGTGATCTTATATGGACCAATAAATCTTGGACCCAACTTCCAAGATGGAACTTTCAACTTAATGTTTCTTGTGGACAGCCACACAGAATCACCCACTCTTAGGTCCGCACCATTCATACATTTCCTGTCAGCTACATGTTTGTACTTGTTGCCCATATTTATCAAGTTATTTTGAATTTTCCGCCATATAGATGACAATGATGATGAAAAACGTTCTTCCTCAGGGATACCAGAAGTATCTGAACCAGAATTATGTGCCAAACTGCGGGTGAAACCCATATGCCCCAAAAAACGGCGACTTGCCAGTGGACTCCTGTCTACGATTGTTTATGGCAAACTCCGCCAGAGACAAAAACGAGTACCACTCCTCCTGATTCTCAGAGACAAAACATCTCAAGTAAGTCTCCAGACTCTGATTAGTACGCTCCGTCTGTCCGTTCGACTGAGGATGAAAAGCCAAAGAGAAGGACAGCAGTACCCCCAGACGAGTACAGAAGCCCTCAAGAATCTGGAAACAAACTGAGTCCCACGATCCAAGACCACATCAGTGGGAATGCCATGGAGTTTCACCATATTGTCAACAAACACGTGTGCAAGTGTTTTAGCAGTAGGTAGGCCAGGTAAAGCAATAAAGTGCACCATCTTACTAAAACGATCAACTACCACCAGAATAACTGTCTAGGCAGGTCAGTGATAAAGTCCATAGACAAATGAGTCCATGGTCTGGACGGGATGGGCAACGGAAGTAGGGGTCTAGAAGGTCGAGTATGTTTCACCTTAGTGCGAGCACAGACACTACAGCCCGACACATAGTTCTCAACACACTTACGCAGGCCTGGCCACCAGAATCTACGAGAGATGAGTTCAACAGTGGATTTACTCCCAGGGTGTCCCGCAAGCACCGTACAGTGATGTTCCTCAAACACCTTATGACGCAATTCAGATGGAACAAACAATTTCCCAGGGGGGCAAGACTCCGGTGCGTCTCCCTGGGCCTTTAACACCTTAGCCTCAAGATCAGGGTAAAGAGCGGATATCACCACCCGTTCTGACAAAATAAGACTCGGATCTTCAAAATCACCACCTCCGGGAAAACTACATGACAAGGCATCCGCCTTGACATTCTTAATCCCAGGACGATACCTGACAATGAAATTGAATCTGGTGAAGAACAAAGACCATCTGGCCTGCCTTGGGTTAAGTCGTTTAGTCGACTCTAGGTAAGCCAGATTTTTGTGATCAGTGAATACCATGATAGGGTGAATCGCCCCTTCCAACCAATGACGCCATTCCTCAAAAGCCAACTTAATGGCCAGTAACTCTCTGTTACCCACATTGTAATTTCTCTCCGCAGCAGAGAGCTTTTTCGAGAAAAAGGCACATGGGCGCCATTTACCTGGTGACAGACCCTGTGACAAAACTGCTCCTACCCCCACCTTGGATACCAATGAAAGGTTGTGACACATCTGGCTGCAGAAGAAGGGGCAGAAGAAAAGCACTCCTTCACAGTGGAAAAGGCTCGCAATGCTGCATCAGACCACACTGAGACATCCGTCCCTTTCCTAGTCATGTCAGTTAAGGGTTTTTATCTATTGTCGAGTAGTTCTTGATACATTTTTGGTAATAGTTAGTGAACCCCAAAAACCGCATAAGAGCCTTCAAATTTTCAGGTCGATCCCAGTCCAAAACAGCACGGACTTTCTCTGGATCCATACGAAAACCTGAAGATGACAGCAGGTATCCTAAGAATTGCACCTCGTGTAGAGCAAAAACACATTTCTCTAATTTTGCGTACAATTTGTTGTCTCTTAAGATCTGCAACACCAGTCTAACGTGATCCTGATGTGTCACCATATCTGGAGAATAAATTAGTATGTCATCCAAATACACGACTACAAACCTCCCCACAAGATGATGAAAGATGTCATTAACAAAATGCTGGAATACAGCAGGAGCATTGGTCAACCCAAAGGCATGACCAGGTTCTCAAAGTGGCCCTCAGGAGTGTTAAAAGCCGTCTTCCATTCATTCCCTTCCTTGATTCTGATCAGATTATATGCCCCCCTTAAGTCCAACTTGCTGAACACCTTGGCATCAACTATCTGGTTAAAGAAGAACTCCCGCCAAAAATTTTATTCTCTGACCTGTTAGAAAGGTGCATGATATAATCTGTAGTGTCATTTTCTTATCAGTGACTGTTTCTGCGAGTAAAAACCTCTCTTCTTATTGTAGCTGGGTCATGTGACCAACTCCCTGACCTCCAACTGACCCAGGACAGAAAGCCAGTAACTGCTCTATTCATTCCTATGAGAGCCTAACTTTCAGTCTCATAGGAATACATAGAGAATTAGACTTCCTGTCCACACATAAGTCTATGTGTGAGTTGGTGGGTCTAATTGCTGGTCACATGACACAGATAAGAAACTTCAGGATGATATAAGTCAAAAATTCAGACACTGGTAAGAAAATGACATTCACTACAGATTATATCATGTACATTTCTAGCAGGACATGGAATAAAATTTTTGTCGGGAGTTCTTCTTTAACTTTCCTGAAGATAATGGCAGCAATGGGATCTCCACAGAGAAACACATACCAGCAAACCACAGACACCACAGAAAGCATAAACCGCACAGCATGGTGGGAGAAGCAACACTAAATAGACAAAGATAATTGATAAAACACCTACACCTGAAGGGGGAGGATGTGGTGAATGCCAGCAACAAAACAACCAAAGGAGAACCTGTCAGTTTAACCCACGGGTTGCCAATCTGACAGACCTTCTGATACCTGTCACAGGAATGTCCGTGACAGCAATACTGAGGATAACGTAATGAAAGTTGGTAACATTTCAAACTGATCCTGATCCCTGATCTAAGGGGCCTTTTACAAGGACTGAGGTTCAAGCCAATTATCAGGAACAAAGTTTTTTATGTATAAAAGTGAAGTCACCTGACAAATAAGCAGATCACTTATCATTTTACAGGTGAATCTATCTTTTGTGCACCACCTAAAATTGTTGTTTGTTAGCAGCACATCACCCTGTGTACATAGGGAACATTCATTCTCTTAGGATACGGGGGTTTATGTCATCTGGTCTCGGCAATTTGTCTATTTTAAGTTTTTTTGAGATGCCGCTGCACTTCTTCCTGGGTCAGACAGACCACTTTTAATCGAAAATTTACTTTTAAATTCTGAATTTCCTCTGTAAATACAATGGAGAAAAAATATTCAGTAGCTTTGCTTTTTCTGCAACTCTCCCCTCATCATTCTGTAAAGGGTCGACACCTTCAGATTTATGCCATTACCATTTATATAATTGAAGAACTTTTTGATTTGGTTTTACTGTCTTTACTGTCTTTAGCAATGAATCTCTCTGTCTCCAGTTAGGCTGCTTTTATTTGTCTTTTACATATTCTATTTTTTTTCCTTATAGTTTTTCAGGGCTTCCTACTGCTTCCTGTATAACCTCCTGTATTGCTTTCTTTACATTTCTATTTATCTACATTGTTTTTTGTTCTTGTTCCTCACCCTTTTTCCCATAAGTTATGTACCTCTCACAATGAGAGTTTAGGATGCTTTAAAAAAAAATCCCATTTTGTGGCTGCATTTTTATTTTTTCTTAGCTGGTCAAATTTTGCTATTTTGATGTTTGGTATTTTTGTGGTTCCACTTGAATAACAAGTAGAAGGTTATTATTTTATGGTCACTATTTCCCAGGTTTCCCCCAACCTGCACATCTGTTGCTCTGTCAGGGCTATTGTTGATTTCTAAGGGCTCGTTCACATCACCGTTAGGGATTCCGTTCTCCTGCTCCGTTATAGGAGCAGGAGAACGGAAAGGATGGATTCGGGACATAACTGAGCCCAACGGAGCCTAAGGGACCCCATAGACTATAATGGGGTCCGTTAGGTTTCCGCTCAGAAGATGATTTTTGAAGCGGAGACAAAAGTCCTGCGTGCACAACTTTTGTCTCCGCTTCAAAAATCATCTTCTGAGCGGAAACCTAACGGACCCCATTATAGTCTATGGGGTCCCTTAGGCTCCGCTGGGCTCAGTTATGTCCCGAATCCGTCCTTTCCGTTCTCCTGCTCCTATAACGGAGCAGGAGAAAGGAATCCCTAACGGTGATGTGAACGAGCCCTAAGTCCAGTATGGCAGTCCCTCTAGTTGGGTCCTGAACCAGTTGGAAAAAGGTCTTTGATTATTGCCAACAACCAGTTTCCTTTATAAGATCTACAGGTTTCAGTTTCCCAGTCTATATCTGGGTAGTTGAAGTATCCCATAATAAAAATGACCTCATTATGATTTCCCACCTCATCTATCTGCTTTAGGAGATTTTCCGTGGACTCTGGTATATTAAGCGACTTATAACAAACTCCTGTCAGTATTTTATTATTGTTTTTACCTCCATGTATGTCTACCCACAGTGACTCCACATCTTCATGTCCCTCACTTATATCTCCCCGGAGTGTGGGCTTTAGACAGGATTTTACATAAAGGCAGACCCCTCACCCTCTCCTGTTTTGACAATCCTTTCTAAATAGACTGTAACCCTGCACGATAACCGCCTGGTCATAGCCATCATCCAGCCATGTTATTCCCACTATGTCATAGTTCTCTTTAGACATCACTAGAGATGAGCGAGCATGCTCGTCCAAGCTTGGTGCTCGTTCGAGTATTATGGTACTCGTAAGTGCTCGCTGCTCGGACGAGTATCTCACCATGCTCGAGGACGCTGGAGCACAAGAGGAAATACAGTTCCACCCACCCACATGCCCAAGCCCTCAATGTCCACATCTCCAAATTGCTGAGCCTGGAGATGCTGCCCTATAGGCTGGTAGAGACCGAGGCCTTTCGCAATCTCATGGCGGTGGCTGCCCCTCGGTATTCGGTCCCCAGCCGACACTATTTTTCCCGATGTGCCATCCCATCCTTACACCAGCACGTGTCACAGAACATCATCCGTGCCCTGACCAATGCTGTTTCTGAGAAGGTCCACCTAACCACGGACACGTGGACAAGTGCTGCCGGGCAGGGACACTATATCTCACTGACGGCACATTGGGATAACTTGGTGGAGGCTGGGACCGAGTCTGACCCTGGGGCCGCTCATGTACTTTCCACACTGAGGATTGCGGGGCCTACCTCGGTCGCGGTCTCTCAGACGTACTATGCCTCCACCTCCGACCCCTCCTCCTCCTCCTCCTCCGAATTACCATCCGTGGGCTCACTGACTGTTGTGCAACGTGCCCACAACATGGAATTCGACATTAAACATGTTATCCAGAGTTTACCAGCAGCACAGAGCGATTGTAGACTGCCAGATGTCAACTTCCACCAGAACTGGTAGTCAGGTCACTCAGATTCCTCAAGTCTACAATGAGGAGTGGACGTGGATGTCTGATATCTGCCAGGTGTTGAGCAACTTTGAGGAGTCAAAACAGATGGTCAGCGACGATGCCGCCATTATCAGCCTCACCATCCCGCTGCTTTGCCTGTTGAAAAACTCACTGCTCAGCATGAAGTCGGATGCTTTGTGCTTGTCACAAGAGATGGTGGAGGAAGATACGTCGCTTGATAGCCAGAGCACCCTCCGGTCTGTTTCTCAGCGCGTATCGGAGGAGGGGGATGAGGAGGAAGAGGAGTAGAATGTCGGCGAGACAGAAGAGGGTACCAGTGCTCAGTCCTTCTTAACTCTTGAGCGTGTATGGGCTGAAGAGGAGGACTTGGAGGAGGAGGAGGAAATGGAGAGTCAGGCCAGTGAGGAGAGGGAATTCTTGCGTGTTGGGACTCTGGCGCACATGGCAGACTTCATGTTAGGCTGCCTATCCTGTGACCCTCGCGGTAGAAGAATTTTTTCAAACACCGATTACTGGGTGTTCACTCTCCTGGACCCACGGTACAAGCAGAACCTTTCCACTCTCATCACTGTACAGGAAAGGAGTATGAGAGTGACTCAATATCAACAGGCCCTGGTGCACAAGCTGAAACAATCCTTCCCATCTGATGCCGCTAGCGGCAGAGGGCATGGTTCTGTGGGCCAAGTAACGGGGGAGAGGAGTCGAGCAGGCAGCTTGTCCAGCACTGGCAGGGGAACGCTCTCCAAGGCCTTTGCCAGTTTTATGTCACCCCAGCAAGACACTGTCACCTGTCCCCAGTCTAGGCAGAGTAGGGGGGAGCTGTACAGAAAGATGGTGAGGGAGTACCTAGCTGACCATACCAACGTCCGGACCGATCACTCTGCTGCATACAACTACTGGGTTTCAAAGCTGGACACGTGGCCTGGACTGGCGCTGTACGCCTTGGAGGTGCTGGCCTGCCCTGCCGCTAGGCTGACGCTTATTAAAATGAACAAAGCCTGGATTTCACCGGAATTCAAATCTCCTCCGGGGGAAAGCAGCTAAAGATTAACATTACTTATGTATCCGATTCCTCTTCTCTACTCCTCCTCCTCCTCCTTGTCGTCTTTGCCTAACGCTGACCCCAAAAAAGCAATTTTTTAGAGGTCCAACTGGCACTCTTTTACCACAATTTTTCCGGAGGGCCACCTACAGGCCCTCTCTCTAAACAATTTTTCCGGAGTGCCCCCTACAGGTCCTCTCTCTAAACAATTTTTCCGGAGGTCCACCTACAGGGCCTCTCTTTAAACAATTTTTCCGGAGGGTCACCTACAGGCCCTCTCTCCAATCAATTTTTCCGCAGGGCCACATAATGCGATAGACGGGAATCGAACCCGGGTCAACTGCTTGGGAAGCAGCTATGCTCACCACTTTACCACAAACAGCCACAGCAACTGATAAGAACAGATACTAAACTTGGTGTAAGCCAACATTTCGACAATCGATAACCCGAAAAGGGTCCGCCGTCGAGCCCGGCGTTCAGCCACCCTGAGCATTTCTCAAGGAGACAGACTCCAGGCCCTCAACGTCCACATACAGGACCACGCTAAATTTTTTATGTGCTCTACCTGCTACCGTCGCGTAGCTTGGTCACTCTGACCGTGTCTGACCCTGGGGCCGCTCATGTACTGCCCACTTGGAGGATTGCGGGGCCTACCTCGGTCACGGTTTCTCAGACTTACTATGCCTCTTCCTCCAACCCCTCCTCCTCCTCCTTCGAATTACCATCCGTGCTTCACCTCCTGCTACCTCAGTCTAACTCGGTCACTCTGTTATCACCGCCATGCTGTGTCAGGCTAAATTTTTGGGTGGCTCACCTGCTACCTCATCTAACTTGGTCACTTGTTGGTGTCACCGCCATGCTGTGCCAGGCTTATGCCTGCATCGTGTGGCTGGGGATAGGAGAGCGGTGCCAGCATGGGCATGGGTGATGGACCTTCGTTGCACCTAGTTGGGTGCTTCCCTAACATGTGATGGGCATATGCCTCGCCTTTCTTGGTCTGGGTGAGCACAATTGCCATGAGGGTAACCACCAGGCTGTTGCAGGAGAATTTGGGGTAATGGTGGGATTAGGCAGCCTCAGAGGCATCCATGCATGCTGCCCCTGCTGTTTCCTGTCCATTTCAGTGGTGTTTCCATCATTTTCTGAGGTTTCCAGGTTTTCACCCAGCCTTCCCTAGGCAGAGCCTTGGTCCCCTGCAAAAAATGCTCGAGTCTCCCATTTACTTCAATGGGGTTTGTTACTCGAAACGAGCACCCGAGCATCGGGAAAAGTTTGTCTCGAATAACGAGCACCCGAGCATTTTAGTGCTCGCTCATCTCTAGACATCACTAATTCCAGTTCACCAGTTTTATTAGTCAGGCTTCTGGCATTAGTATACAATCAATTAAGAGGTTTTTGTATGTTTACATATTTCCTTATGAATTGTTCTAATCCCTCCTTCTACTCCTCCCCCAGTTTCATTACCTCGTCCCACGTCTATCTGCACTATGCTCCCCTCCTATAATGTAACTACCCCCCTTACCGTCCCTAGTTTAAACACTCCTTCAACCTTCTAGCCATCTTCTCCCCCAAAACAGCTGCTCCTTTGCCATTGAGGTGCAGCCGATGCCTACAATAGAGCCTTTAGCCAGCAGAGAAGTTGGCCCAGTTCTCCAGGAACCCAAACTCCTCCTTTCTACACCAATTCTTGAGCCACGTTTTAACCTCACTAATCTCCCACTGCCTTTCTGGTGTGGCTACTGGTGTGTCCAAGAACAGCCAATAAGTCAGTATTCAATATCAAATACAACTACATCATGAGTGGAAAAGTAATTAGATAACCATTGAAGACAATCCTATATGGTTTAACACGTTCTCTCACTATCTATAGGAATCCTCCACAGTATCCCTGAATAGGGTAAAATTGCTGTACCCTGGCAGAGTTAACAGTCCTGACTCTGCCGCTGTAGAAAGCTAAGTGATGGACCCAGGTCTGCGCATAGTTCAGGTACTGTCTAGAGTTAGCTGAGGAGGAGCTACATGTGCTTACTCCACAGAGGACTAAGCCTCTGTCCCATTGAATCACTATCTCTTAGAGATCCACAGAGAGAAAACCATCTTTACTTCTCAGTACTCCAGAAAGACAGAGAAAAAGGTCCAGAATCTGCATGGCTGAGAATTGGAGTCAGTCAGTAAAGTATTTACTGTTTAAGGTTGAAAGGGACATTGCTAATATACCCCTCCACACTTTGACATGGTTTTGCCAACCATATCTTAATCCTGTACCCCTCACAGGGGAATTACAGACAAGTGTGCAAGATCCTTTTTGCCAGCCTTATAATCTGCAGAGGGAAAGAGACTTTGAAGAGGAAAGGATTACTACAACCCTCAACCTTGCTTATATCCATACATTGTTATCTGGGAAGATTTGCACTGTGAATTTTTTATACCATTAGATTTAGTACTACTTCCATTCTGCACTGTAGTAAAGAGAGACTTATTTATTTTTTACAATTGGCCTGTTTACTGACTCCAGAACCATTTCTGGCCACAGCATCTACATCTCCTGCCCTGAACTCAACTACAATCAGGCAGGAGCCCTGGCATCAGGGTGCGCCCAGAGGAAAGAATGGGTGCACCCTCCTACCACTGCACAATCCTAGGAGAACATTGGTGTGAGGATTGCCAATGTGAATAACTGTTGCATCCTGAGTCACCATCACTTCCATCCTCCGCTCTGCTCCTCCTGGGCTTGCTGCAGATCTATAGTTACCATAGCATTTAAAACAGGGGTGCGCAACCAGTGGTCCAGAATTCTATTCTTTGCAGCCCTTGACAATCTAGTCTGTGTCTGGTGGCTCACACATGTATTTTTCATGTCAAAGAGGAATGGCAAGACTAGGCTGCTGGTACACATAGGACCAGCAAGACCAGACTGCTGGTGTCCAGGAGCCTCTACCCAGATTAAGCAAAAGTCTGGTGGAAGCCCCATAATATAAATTTTTAATGTAGCTGAAGGAATGAGGGTGTCCAGGAACTGCATGCCTATCTGCTATGCCTATCTGCTGCTGCCATAAGACTCTAATGTCCATATGCCACAGTTGTTCTTTCTCGGTGACCAGTCCATTGTCTAGAATAAACACTGCAGTCAGTCCATAATCTAATGAAAAAGCTGCAGTCAGTCAGCCCATAGCCTAGTGTAAACGCTGTGGTCATTGAGTCCATATTCTAATATAAACACTGCAGTCAGTCAGTCCATATTGTAGTGTAAACACTGCGGTCAGTGCATAGTCTAGTGTAAATGCTGCAGTTAGTCGGTCCATAGTCTAGTGTAAACACTGCGGTCAGTCATTCAGTAGTGTAATCTAAATGCTGCAGTCAGGCCGTCCATAGTCTAGTGTAAACACAGTTGTCTTCCAGTCCTTAGTCTGGTGTAAACTCTGTGATTATTCAGTCCATATTCTTGTGTAAATGCTGTGGTCAGTCAATCCATAGTCTAGTGCCGTGCCGTTCACAGCGCTGATGAAAAACAGGGAAAAGACTAAGGCTGACTCAGGCCAGTCGGGCCAGTCAGCGACAGTAGGCAGGCTGGATGTGGCCCGCGGGCCGCCCTTGCCCAGGTCTGGTCTAATGTAAATACTGTGGTTAGTCAGTCCATAGTGAAGTGTAAACGCTGCAGGCAGTCAGTCTATAGTCTAGTATAACCACAGCAGCCTTTCACTCTATAGTCTGGTGAAAATGCTGTTTTCAGTCCGTAGTCTGGTGTAAATGATGCGATCAGTTAGTTCATAGTCTTGTGTAAACGCTGAAGTCAGTCCATGGTCTAGTGTCAATGCTGCAGTCAGTCAGTCCATAGTCTATTGTAAACATAGCAGTCTTTCAGTCCTTAGTCTGGTGTAAATGCTGTGGTCAGTCCTGCAATTAGTCAGCCCATATTCTATTTTAAATGCTGTGGTCAGTCAATCCATAGTCTAGTGTAAACACTATGGTCAGTCAGCCCATAGTAGTGTAAATGATGCGATCAGTCAGTCCACAGTTTATTGTAAATGCTGCAGTCAGTCCATAGTCTAGTGTAAATGCTGCATTCCATAGTCTAGTGTAAATGCTTAGGTCACTCAGGACATAGTCCAATGTAAATGCTGAGGTCAGTCAGGACATAGTCTAGTGTAAATACTGTGATCAGTCAGTACAAAGTCTAGTGTGAATGCTGAGGTCAGTCAGAATTCTGATGAGTGGGGTAGGGGAACAACACAGCAGGGCTTTGTGGGGGAAGTAAGGGCAGGAGAATTGAAAGTAGCACAGTAGTGCAGAGGGCTGGAATTATTTGTCAGGGTTTCTCTGGGTGAGGGGGAGCTATGATGCTGGGTGAGAGGTGTAGGGGACATAAAGGATCCGGGTTCTGGGGGAAGGGATAGAAGGAACAGAAAATGGTATTGGGAAAAACAACCTGCTAGGGGCACTCGGGGTGGGGGGGGGCATAGGGAAGACACCGCTGGGGGTTAGAGGGTAAGCGTGAAACAGTGGGTGTCAGGGGTTCTTGAGGGTACCAGAGTAGCTCGTAAACAAACATAATTCCACTAAACACGACAGGTAGCAGCTTTAGGGGAACCCTGACCTCTCTACCACAGTCACTCACCAAATAAGCCAAAGGAAAGGAGTGGATAAGGCATACCTCCCAAGTGTCCCTCTTTTTGACCCAAGTCCCTCTGTCCCTCTTTGATCCTTAAATGTCCCTCTTTTTGACCTGGAGAATTAATGCATAAATGTGCATTAATACATTTACAAAATTTCTCCTTACTAAACTATCTCTATGGTTTCTACCTGTATATTAGACCAGAACTTCATTATTTGGTGCAATTTGGACCTTAAAATATCTATAATCTGATGATTTATGTGCTAATATATATATGGACATTGAAGCGCAAGAAAAAAAAAGGCCGCAGGGGCACCAGTAATTATGATTTGGGCGGAGTTAGAGGCGTGGCCTAGTATAAAAAAAACTGTTGTGATGCGCGCCACACACATTGTCCCTCTTTGCAATTTTCAAAAGTTGGGAGGTATGGATAAGGTGAAGAGGTGGGCATCCATGCATGTGGTTATATTCATTGCAGTTTTATGGGAGTAGTGAAATACTTAGCTGTTTCAGCAATCCATATAAACTACAATGAAGAGAGCCACATGTATTTTCTCCTCCTTTCTGGAGTGCAAACAGGGAAGAAGCAAACCTCCAGTTTCCGAATAGTTGGGAGTCCTGGTAGTGGAAACACCACCTATCAGATATGTATGCCATAAATGTCTCAGATGGTGATACCCCTACAAGTTTTATTGCAGCCCTTGCGTCTATTTTAATATAACAGTGCAGCTCCCAGGCAAAAAAGATTATGCATCTCTGAGTGCAGTGTCCCACTTATAGAGTGGAAGTGGGAACTACAAAGTTGTATTTTTTTTTTGTACCATGTCATTTTTTGCTGCTGATGTAATTAATTGCTGTAAGAACCTTAACAGGCTGGTCATCTGCCATTCTTCACCTACACCACTAGGTGGTGCTGTTCTCTAGGATATATATATAGGACAGACTGAGAGTTCAGTGTAGAGAAGAGGGAGAAGGAGGAAGAGTAAGTGCAACCAGTCTATGTATGTCAGTGCTCTTATGCATCTTTGCTTCACAAGAAACCTTAGTATTAAGGGACCAGAGTTACAGAAACTGAACAAGTATTTTACCTGTAGCAACCTGTGCAAAGAATGGAGCAGATGACTGATGCCTGACGTTAGGGAGACCGCCCTGTTGGTTGCCAGAGTTGAACTTGGAACAGAACCCTCAAGTGAGGCCCATTCAAGATTAAGGAAGCATAAGAAATAGAGATGAGCGAGCACTAAAATGCTCGGGTGCTCGTTATTCGAGTCGAACTTTTCCCGATGCTCGGGTGCTCGTTTCGAATAACGAACCCCATTGAAGTCAATGGGAGACTCGAGCATTTTTGCAGGGGACCAAGGCTCTGCCTAGGGAAGGCTGGGTGAAAACCTGGAAACCTCAGAAAATGATGGAAACACCACGGAAATGGACAGGAAACAGCAGGAGCAGCATGCATAGATGCCTCTGAGGCTGCCTAATCCCACCATTACCCCAAATTCTCCTGCAACAGCCTGGTGGTTACCCTCATGGCAATTGTGCTCACCCAGACCAAGAAAGGCGAGGCAAATACCCATCACATGTTAGGGAAGCACCCAACTAGGTGCAACGAAGGTCCATCACCGCCTGCAGGTGACACCACTGCTCATGCTGGCACTGCAGCTGAAATCAAGTTTAGTATCTGTTCTTATCAGTTGCTGTGCCTGCTGGTGGTATAGTGGTGAGCATAGCTACTTCCCAAGCAGTTGATCTGGGTTTGATTCCTGTCTATTGCAGGAGGCAATTCAGAATCAGTACAATATCTAATACGTCCCCCTACCCGGGAAAATTGTTTGGAGAGAGGGCATGTAGGTGGGGGGAGGGAGGTTTCGCTGGAAGAGCCAGAGGAGTGCCCCCTGGGCTAGTGTGTGTGGTGGTGACAACAGCTGGATGGATTTGGGAAAACTGTTGCTTTAACCCGTATGGTATCAATTCTTCTCAGTTTAATACCGTATACGTCCCCTATATTTAATGGATTTTTCGAACACGGAAAAGGGAAAAAGAGCTTGCTCTGGCCAGGGGAGTGTCTTTCCCACTGCAGCTAAGGGGACGTGTCCATGCTCTGCCTATCACAGGTCAGGAGGCAGATAAAAGAAGAACAAAAACAAACATGAGTACAACTTCGGATACGTCCCCTATCCGGCTAAATTGTTTGTAGAGTGGGCCTGTAGGTGGGGGGGCATGGTGGGGCAAGGAGGTTTCGCTGGAAGAGCCAGAGGAGTGCCCCCTGGGCTAGCGTGTGTGGTGGTGACAACAGCCGGATGTATTTAGAATGAAGACGCAGGACCCCAACTTAAAAATTTAGCATCAACCGGTACAGTCGTAAATTATGAGCTAGATCAAGTGTGGCATGACTTTTAAATGGATATTGCATGTGGTCACGTACTCCCTGGAACCCCATAGTCACCCCTTCCCTGATGTGCTAGCCCAGAACATTCTCTGCCCCAATTCGCAAGACCTGTTGCTGTTTCCGTGTGCTGACAGTGTGGATTTACCAGTGTTGTCTGAGGAGGTGGTGGACAATGGCGAGACACAGGTGTCGGGGGGTGAGGTAGTTGTATGGGAAGCAAGTTACAGTGGGGACTCCTTGGGGGGGACTTTCTCATGATGGGACAGATTCAACTTGGGTGGATCAGGCACATTAACAGATGAATTTTTGGGGGGGTTTATTTAACTTTTATTTAGCAAAAATAACCACAGAGATATTTATTCGTTATCTTCTCTGCGCAGTCTGGCGTTGGGGTTCCTCACTTTGATGGCGAGCTGTGCCGCTCTCTCCACAATGGTCTGTAGCTTCTTAGATGGAGACTTTGTCAGCGATTTCAGTACAGAAGGACTTGTTGCTCATCCACAGAACCTCGTCCTCCCTGACATTGTGGACAAGGAATTTGCTGAACCCTGTGAGCAGCATGTGTTTGGTCTTCTACTTGCTACCGTATCCAATGTTGGGCAATATAGATTCGCAAGTAATATTATTTTTCACACCTATCCCAAAAATAAAAATGTATGCAGTATGCGCAAATAAAACTTGGAACTGGAATTGGAGAGAGGGCCTGTAGGTGGACCTCCGGAAAAATTGTTTGAATAGAGGGCCTGTAGGGGGCCCTCCGGAAAAATTGTTTGAAGAGAGGGCCTGGAGGTGGACCTCTGGAAAAATTATTTGAATAGAGGGCCTGTAGGTGGACCTCTGGAAAAATTGTTTGAATAGAGGGCCTGTAGGTGGACCTCTGGAAAAATTGTTTGAATAGAGAGCCTGTAGGGGGCCCTCCTGAAAAATTGTTTGAATAGAGGGCCTGTAGGGGGCCCTCCTGAAAAATTGTTTGAAGAGAGGGCCTGTAGGTGGACCTCTGGAAAAATTGTTTGAATAGAGGGCCTGTAGGTGGACCTCTGGAAAAATTGTTTGAATAGAGGGCCTGTAGGGGGCCCTCCTGAAAAATTGTGCTAAAAGAGTGCCAGTTGGACCTCTAAAAAATGGCGTTTTTTGGGTCAGCATTAGGCAAAGACGATATGGAGGAGGAGGAGGAGTAGGAGGAGGAGTAGAGAGGAGGAATCGGATACATAAGTTATTTAAATCTTTAGCTGCTTTCCCCTGGAGGAGATTTGAATTCCGGTGAAATCCAGGCTTTGTTCATTTTAATAAGCGTCAGCCTGTCAGCGCTGTCAGTTGACAGGCGTGTACGCTTATCGGTGATGACGCCACCAGCTGCACTGAATACCCGCTCTGACAGAACGCTAGCGGCAGGGCAGGCCAGCACCTCCAAGGCGTACAGCGCCAGTTCAGGCCACGTGTCCAGCTTTGAAACCCAGTAGTTGTATGGAGCAGAGTGATCGCTACGGACGTTGGTATGGTCAGCTAGGTACTCCCTCACCATCTTTCTGTACAGCTCCCCCCTACTCTGCCTAGACTGGGGACAGGTGACAGTGTCTTGCTGGGGTGACATAAAACTGGCAAAGGCCTTGGAGAGCGTTCCCCTGCCAGTGCTGGACAAGCTGCCTGCTCGCCTCCTCTCCCCCGCTACTTGGCCCACAGAACCATGCCCTCTGCCGCTAGCGGCGTCAGATGGGAAGAATTGTTTCAGCTTGTGCACCAGGGCCTGTTGATACCTATTCACTCTCATACTCCTTTCCTCTGCAGGGATGAGAGTGGAAAGGTTCTGCTTGTACCGTGGGTCCAGGAGAGTGAACACCCAGTAATCGGTGTTTGAAAAAATTCTTCTAACGCGAGGGTCACGGGATAGGCAGCCTAACATGAAGTCTGCCATGTGCGCCAGAGTCCCAACACGCAAGAATTCCCTCTCCTCACTGACCTGACTCTCCATTTCCTCCTCCTCCTCCTCCAAGTCCTCCTCTTCAGCCCATACACGCTCAAGAGTTAAGGACTGAGCACTGGTACCCTCTACTGTCTCGCCGACATTCTCCTCCTCCTCATCCTCATCCCCCTCCTCCGATACGCGCTGAGAAACAGACCGGAGGGTGCTCTGGCTATCAAGCGACGTATCTTCCTCCACCGTCTCTGGTGACAAGCGCAAAGCATCCGACTTGATGCTGAGCAGTGAGTTTTTCAACAGGCAAAGCAGCGGGATGGTGAGGCTGATAATGGCGGCATCGCCGCTGACCATCTGTGTTGACTCCTCAAAGTTGCTCAACACCTGGCAGATATCAGACATCCACGTCCACTCCTCATTGTAGACTTGAGGAATCTGAGAGACCTGACTACCAGTTCTGGTGGAAGATGACATCTGGCAGTCTACAATCGCTCTGCGCTGCTGGTAAACTCTGGATAACATGTTTAATGTGGAATTCCATCTCGTGGGCACGTCGCACAACAGTCGGTGAGCGGGCAGTTGTAGGCGGCGCTGCGCTGCCCTGAGAGTGGCAGCATCTGTGCTCGACTTGCGGAAATGCGCACAGATGCGGCGCACCTTGGTGAGCAAATCAGACAGATTGGGGTATGTCTTGAGGAACCGCTGAACTATAAGATTGAACACGTGGGCCAGGCATGGCACATGTGTCAGTCTGCCGAGTTGCAGAGCCGCCACCAGGTTACGCCCGTTGTCACACACAACCATGCCTGGCTTGAGGTTCAGCGGTGCCAGCCACACATCGGTCTGCGCCGTGATGCCCTGTAACAGCTCTTGGGCGGTGTGCCTTTTGTCACCTAAGCTCAGCAGTTTGAGCACCGCCTGCTGGCGCTTACCCACGGCACTGCTGCTGCGCCTAGAGCTACCGACTGAAGGCGCCGTGCCCACGGATGGTAATTCGGTGGAGGAGGAGGGGTCGGAGGAGGAGGAGGCATAGTACGTCTGAGAGACCGTGACCGAGGTAGGCCCCGCAATCCTCGGTGTGGGCAGTACATGAGCGGCCCCCAGGGTCATTCTCGGTCCCAGCCTCCACCAAGTTAACCCAATGTGCCGTCAGTGAGATATAGTGTCCCTGCCCGGCAGCACTTGTCCACGTGTCCGTGGTTAGGTGGACCTTCTCAGAAACACCGTTGGTCAGGGCAACTGGGGCGGCTGGGGACAGAATACCGAGGGGTAGCCACCGCCATGAGATTTCGAAAGGCCTCGGTCTCTACCAGCCTATAGGGCAGCATCTCCAGGCTAAGCAATTTGGAGATGTGGACGTTGAGGGCTTGGGCATGTGGGTGGGTGGAACTGTATTTCCTCTTGCGCTCCAGCGTCTGCTGTAAAGACAGCTGAACGCTGCGCTGGGACACGTTGGTGGACGCTGTGGAGGATCGTGGAGGCGAAGGTGTGGTTTTCCGGCGGGAGGCGCTCGTGCCGGGGTCCTGGGCAGGGGGTTGACTAGCAGAGGCAGCGAGTGACGCAGGGGGTTGACTAGCAGAGGCAGCGAGTGACACAGGGGAAGGAGCAGTGGTGTGACCCGCAGGAGGTGGTGAACGGCCTTGGTTCCATTGAGTGGGGTGTTTAGCACTCATATGCCTGCGCATGCTGGTGGTGGTTAGGCTAGTAGTGGTGGCACCCCTGCTGATCCTGGTGTGGCACAGGTTGCACACCACAGTCCGTCGGTCATCCTCACTTTCTTTAAAGAACCTCCAGACTTGCGAACATCTAGGCCTCGCCACGGGAGCTTCACTACGTGGAACAGTTGCTGCTGATGCACCAGCTCTGGCCCTGCTTCTCCCTCTGGCCACACCACTGCCTCTTACAACCTGTTCTGGTGCAGCACTCGCCTCCGCCTCAGAAGCACTGTCTTCACTCGGCATATCAACCCAGCTTGGGTCAGTCACCTCGTCATCCTCCGATTCCTCAGTCTGCTCCCTCCTCGGAATTCCTCCCTAACAACAACTTCACCACTGTCTGACAACCGTGTCTCCTCATCGTCCGACACCTCTTTACAAACTTCTTCCACTAAGTCAACATTGTCATCATCATCATCATCATCACCCACAGACTGCGACAGTTGGAAAACTTGGGCATCGGGAACGAGGTCAGCAGCAACCTGAGAAGTGGTTTGTGACTCTGGGAAGGGTCCAGAAAACAGTTCCTGAGAGTATGCCGGATCGCATTCCAAATTTTCCTGGGAGGGGGCAGACTGGGGGGAAGGAGGTTGAGGTGGAGGAGCCATAGGAGTGCTTTCTTGGGTAACGTGGGTGGACTGCGTGGAAGACTGACTGGTGGACAAATTACTTGAAGCATTGTCCGCAATCCACGAGATCAGCTGTTCGCACTGTTGTGGTTTCAACAGTCCTCTACCACGTGTCCCTGTAAGTTGAGACATGAAGCTAGGGAGTGGAGCTCTGCGGAATTCCCCTGCTCCCTCATGAGCGGGTACTGTCTCACCCTGCCCAGGACCACGGCCTCTGCCCCCTGCAGTAATTGAATGCCCACGCCCACGCCCTCGCCCTCGACTCTTAGCCCTGGGGTTCAACATTTTTTGTATATAGGTGTATGATAAAAAAAAAAAAAAAAATTAAGTCCGGTAGAATTAAGTGACGTACAGAAAGTGTCACCTGGACAGATTATACGGATTGGAGCGAGTGTGCTGAACTGTGACACACAGAAAGGTTACACACAGCTGAGTAAAATGGATTTGTATCACTGAGCTAAAACAACTGAAAAAATGTTTTGTTTTTTTTATATTTTGTTTTTTTGGGAACGTAACGTGCAGGAACTATGGTAGGACTGACTGACACCCTGTTAACGGTGGCTATTTAGTCTGCGACCCAGACAAATGTCGCACAGAGAATTTTCTGGATCAAGCGGTAGATGATATTGGTAGCAAATGACTTGGTTGTATTGTGTGACGTACAGAAAGTGTCACCTGGACAGTATATATGGATGGGAGCGAATGTGCTGAACTGTGACACACAGAAAGGTTACACGCAGCTGAGTAAAATGGATTTGTATCACTGAGCTAAAACAACTGAAAAAATAATTTTTTTTTTTATATTTGTTTTTTTATATTTTTTTTACAATTTTGTTTTTTTGGGAACGTAACGTGCAGGAACTATGGTAGGACTGACTGACACCCTGTTAACGGTGGCTATTTAGTCTGCGACCCAGAGAAATGTCGCACAGAGAGTTTTCTGGATCAAGCGGTAGATGATATTGGTAGCAAATGACTTGGTTGTATTGTGTGACGTACAGAAAGTGTCACCTGGACAGTATATACGGATGGGAGCGAATGTGCTGAACTGTGACACACAGAAAGGTTACACAAAGCTGAGTAAAATGGATTTGTATCACTGAGCTAAAACAACTGAAAAAATATATATAATTTTTTTTATATTTGTTTTTTTATATTTTTTAAAAAATTTTGTTTTTTTGGGAACGTAACGTGCAGGAACTATGGTAGGACTGACTGACACCCTGTTAACGGTGGCTATTTAGTCTGCGACCCAGAGAAATGTCGCACAGAGTTTTCTGGATCAAGCGGTAGATGATATTGGTAGCAAATGACTTGGTTGTATTGTGTGACGTACAGAAAGTGTCACCTGGACAGTATATATGGATTGGAGTGAGTCAGTGCTGAACTGTGACACACAGAATGGTTCCACAGTGCTGTGTGCAATGGATTTGTATCACTGAGATAGAACAATAAAAAAAACAGGGTTAGATATGGCGATAGCTGCACTAGTAGTGCCAGCCTGCCAAGTGACAAAAAATAAAATAAAATGTCTTCTAGCCCTTAGAAGGGCTGTTGGGTTCTTTGTGGGTGATCCCTGCCTAACAGACAACTAAATTCAGGCCCTAACACTGTCCCTGAAAGGCAGCAGCTCTATCCCTAACGACATCCAGACGGCATCTGAGCCGAGCGCCGTGGCCAGTCGGTAGTATATTCCAGGGTCACCTGATCAGGCCAGCCAACCCCTGCTATCAACATGTAAGGGCCCCACGTGATGCTGGGTGTACTGTAGAGTCTCCTGGCTTGTGATTGGCTGTGTTTTTAGGCGCCAAAAAAGCACGATGCGGAAGTTGCCATTTCCTCGAGCATGGCGAGATACTCGTCCGAGCAGCGAGCACTTACGAGTACCCTAATACTCGAACGAGCACCAAGCTCGGACGAGTATGCTCGCTCATCTCTAATAAGAAAGCAAGTAGCCTCTTCTAGGAAGATTTACCCTACTAAGAGAGTGAGCATTATTATAGCCAAGCCTATGGAAGGATCTTACAGCAACTGCACTTTAAGTGATAAAGTAAGCATTTTTGTATTGCACTGTTTTCTACTGCAAGATTACCTCATTACAAGTAAAAGTTACTGTTTTTTGCATAAAATTGTCATCTCGTCTTTTCCGCCATCCTTCTCCGCATCACAAGGTGCTGGTGTCATGAATATCTCAGGGACCCTGCCAACCGACACCCTAATCTTCACCATCAAGGGCACCTCGAACCAACACCTGGCAGAGCCCCTGTAACCAGAGAGTGCCCGAAGGAACTGGTGTCACCTTCCTCGCCCTAGCACACAAGCCCAGGGAGCAACAGCTTCAAATTATGAGTAGAATTGCACCCATCGGCTGCAATACTGTCACATATACACCCCTGTGGTTTGGTCGTCACATGAGTTATCCATGATCAGTCTTCATGTCTACATTCACATACATACCTTCACATTGATGACTAAAACACAGACATTTGAAATCCATTAAAACATTTCCAGTTTGTTTTATTTCTAGCAGAAAACAGTCCTCATCCCAAAGCCGTAAATAGCAAATATATAAATGTCTTGGATAAGATGGTTTCCAGCAAGGCTATGACAGTGTATACAAATGGTGCAGGCCCTGGTAAAAAATATGTGGCTCATGGTAGTCATATAGTCATATACTGGCAATACTATTAATGCAGTCATTGGATGAATTGAAAGATCAGGATAAGATTTCTACACAGAATGTGATTACAAAATAGAAGTAGTAATCTACATTTATTAACATTCTCTAAAAATAATGCAACCACAAAAGCAAGCATGCACACATTCAGCTGAACCTCATCATTCACAACAAAAACTAAAACTAGCAACAGTCTATTGTCAGCTGCGGTAAGGATTTACTGCTCTTAGCTCAATGTACGGAATGTGAGAGAGAATGAAGAGCAGCAGTCCAGATAACAGCTTGGTCAGCAGCTTCTGCTTTTTGCTTTCTGTCAGAGTAATGTGTACTCAGCTATAGCGATTTGTTACATAACAATGTGACTCGTTGGCTTTTTCACTTGCTTTGATGTTTTTCTATTTTGTGACCAGGAATAGAGGACGTTCCTCACATACAGATGTTGCTGGGTTGAATTTGTCATTCTTTTGATACTAACTCTAGCTAAAGTGTACTACTTGTTTCTGATAAATCTAAACTCATGCAAAACATACAAAGTAAGTAATTAATTAGATTTGTTTGATCAGGGTACTGCCACACATTCAGGTTTTTAGGCAGTTTTGAAGACAAAATCAGGTGTGGATCACAAAAGGAGAGAGAGTATTAAGGGCAGATATTACTTCTTTTCTATTTTGAATCCTGGTTTTGGCTTCAATAACTGCATCAAGGAACTTGAACATGTGTCAGCACCCTCACAAAGATCCATGTACTGATACTGACTATAGACAGCTAGATCAGTGTTTCTCAGCTTTCATAAGCCTATTAACCCCACTCAAACGACATCAAAGTATTTTCAAGGCCATGATTCAACAATGTATTGCCACTGCATACGCCCAGTGGGAGTACAACTGAAAGACACTTCACACCAGCGACGTAGCTATAGGGGGTGCAGAGGTAGCAGTCGCTACCGGGCCCAGGAGCCTTAGGGGGCCCAGAGACCCTTGTGCCGCATAAGAAAAACACAAAGAACTGAGGGAAGGGGGGCCCAAGCTGAACTCTTGCACCAGGGCCCATGAGCCTTTAGCTACGCCCCTGCTTCACACATTACCTAGGGTATTTTTTCTGTCATTTCTGTGCATTCAAAGTGCAAATACAAAGGCCCAGAATTACTAATGTGTCTGCGCTAAAGATCTACACTTTTTCCAACGTGCTCAGCAAGGGGCGGGGCTTAGCGTAAAGGAGGTGGAGCTTTCCAGGGAATAGACAGGACCTAAGATGCACCATTTTGTGCCGAAATTGCTCCACATTTCTGGCATAAAAATCTGTCTCAAAGTAAGCCTACCCATAGTTGGTATAGAGTCAGAGAAAAGTATCTATCCCTGAACCAGATTAATCATCCAGCCTGAGCCACTGTGATAAACCTGGTGCAGGTCTAGACAGCTTGTCTAAGCTGATGCCATCTTTAGGATTAGAGAATCTGGGCCAAAAAGTGTGCAGCAGAATTATACCAGAATTGAACAGAAGATAACTTCCAACACCAAACATCAGTCCTATTTCTCCCATTACTACATGTTAGTCAACTGAATTGTTGTATTCACTATTATTGCCCTACAAAAACCCTTGAAATATTCCAGTATCCTCAGACCCCTAATCCCAGCACTGAACTATTTATCTCCCTGTCCCTTCTGTCCTTCTCACCTCACTACCTCTTCTGGCTTCCTTCTAAGCCTTACCTTCCTTCCTGTTTTTACTGAAAAACGCCTGTTACAAATGGTCTCCTAGCATTTTATGGGGGCTGTCTGTACGTGAAAATGGACAAAATAGGATATGTGCTAATTTTTGATACACATTATTCACAGGAGGTTAAAAATAGCCATGTCAATAGACCCATAGACCACAATTGTTTGTCATGTAATGTATCCTCACACCTACCAGCAGCCACAAGTGTAACTTGAAGCTCCTGGGCCCAATGCAAAATATGTAGATAGATCCCCCATTTACCATTTATAATCCTGGTATCTGTGGAAGTGGCTAGGTGTGACTGGCACCTCTGTAATACCCTGTATCGGTTGCTGACCTCACTAGATTTGCTTTACCTCAACTTGCCAACTTGTTCCATGATTTTTGTTCTAGGGTTCTAGGCAGGGCCGGCGTCAGCACCCGGCACACCCGGGCAAGTGCCGGGGCCCACTGCTCCTGGGGGGGCCCACTGTAGCTGTGTCCTGGTCTTCATTAAACTGCTGTTCTGAATTCTAGGGCAGCTTACCCCAACAGTGCAGGCAATTTTTGCGCAGTGCACTGCTGGGGTGAGCGGCCCCAGGACTCAGAACAGAATAGATGGAGTTTCCTACTCGGCTCAAGGACCTTCCTGATGTAATCACCCATGTGACCAGTGGGGGAGGAGCCAAGAGCTGTGTTCCCCATACGGAGAGGAGCTGGAGTGTGGTGAGTTCTAGCTGTGTCTGTCCCTGTGTGTGTGTTTGTGTCTGTCTCTGTGTATGTCTGTCTCTGTGTGTGTGTGTGTGTGTGTGTGTGTCTGATCCTGTGTGTTTGATGTTTACATGAAGTTACTGGTGTCTTGCCAACTAGGACATGGTTTCACTTGCATTAGACAGCCCCTGAGGCTGCAGACTTTTCTCTGGTGGCCTAGATGTCACATTCTGGCTGTCTTGGACAGCGGCTTCTCTCCACAACACATGTGCACACACTGCAACCACTCTACATGTTCACATCCGGTCCAGAATGAATCGGCCTCCCAGGATATACCATGGTTATTGGGCAGTTGCCTTCTGCTGTGCATCCTACATTGATTTATGTCCTGGCAACCTGAGAGTATGTCACATAGTTCTCAAATATGAAAGGCAAAAAATAAGCCCTTGTGAATGCTCTACCTGAAAATAATCATTTTTTACTTCTCTTAGCAGCAAAGAAGACCCTTTTTTATCCTCCAATGGCTCTGGGTGGTACCCATAGAATTTTACCCATATCAGTTACTTCTGCTGTTGGGGAATCAGTAGGTTCTGGCACACAAATCACGCGTGCAAGGTCTCTGGACCATCTGTACCGACTGCCAGGTGCCTTCAGGTTTCATTTCAAAGACTAGTAGATGTGGATTAGGCTGTCATCAACTTCATAAGGGGCGGTCTCCCATCTCCATTGCTGCTTTCAAGCCCCCCAGGACCCTCTGTTACATAAGATGATTTGACCCCCACCTGTAGTGACAAAAACTCCAATTTCCAGTTGGCTGAAAGCATACGATGGCATTGCTACCGGGTCACACATCTCCTGTACCTTCCTTTGTTGTCCTTTCATACAGGTCTGTCCACAATTCATGCTTGGTGCCTGCTGGCATCATCATGTAAAGGGGCTAATGAGAAGGCACCTTATTATTATACATGGATAGCAGCTCTGCAATTTAGTCTAGCCACCTCTCCATTTTTCTGGTCCTCCACGGTTCTCAGTAGCCATAGCTATATCTGGGTTAGGCACTTATAAGCTCAATTTTCTTGGGAGTGGTAGTGTGTAGTGTGCATCCTCCTTATCTGGCACAACTCTGCCTGCAAAAGAGACCGCTTAGCCAGAGTCTACACATAAAACAAGAAGACATTCCTCCAGAGGGCCTGCATCCTGTAGGTTTTACATAGGACTGCAGGTAATACTACTACATTATCTGTACTCAGATAGCCATCACTGTGTTAGGCTACTTTCACACTAGCGTTTTATAATTCCGGTATTGAGTTCTGTCATAGGGGCTCAATACCGGAATAAAACACTTCAGTTTTGTCCCCATTCATTGTCAATGGGGACAAAACTGAACTGAAGACAACGGAGGCTCCTAGAAGCATTCAGTTCCGTCTTCAGACCGGAGAGCAAACCGCAACATGCTGCGGTTTGCTCTCCGGTCCAGGCATCCGCACCAAGACGGATCCGTCATGACCCCCAATGCAAGTCAATGGGGACGGATCCGTTTGGTTTGACACAATGGTGAACGGATCCGTCACCTGCACACATACATACAACACACACATACAGACATAAACATACACAGACATATACACATACATACTTACATGCTCCCCGGCAGGTCTCCAGAGCGCAGGAGGGACAGGACGGCGCGCACAGATGACGATTCCACCAGGTGCCCAGCAGAGGGTGCTGTGGGGAATCGTCCTATGTGTGCGCCGTCCTACTCCTCCTGCGCTCTGGAGACCTGCCGGGAGCATGTAAGTATGTATGTGTATTTGTCTGTGTATATGTGTGTGTGTATGTATGTACTGTGTGACATGTGTGGGGCTGGAGCGCGGTTCCGGCTCCACACATGTCCCTGCAGCAGTCCGGATCCGGCAGCACCCTTCACCTGCTGGATCTGGGCTGCCGCTAGTGTGAAAGAGGCCTTAGCCAGAGTCTACACATAAAACAAGAAGACATTCCTCCAGAGGGCCTGCATCCTGTAGCTTTTACATAGGACTGCAGGTAATACTACTACATTATCTGTACTCCGATAGCCATCACTGTGTTATCTGTGCTGTTACATAGGACTGCAGGTGACATCTACTACATTGTCTATACTCAGAGAGTTATCACTGTGTAAGGGGGCCCACTGAGACTTTATCGCCCAAGGGCCCTCATGAACCTGGAGCCGGCCCTGGTTCTAGGGGTATTAGGTGGCTTTCCCTGCAATATTTGAAGCAGACTAATTGAAGGCCTAAGACCTGTCCAATGCCTTCTTCTAGCTATTGCCATTCTAATAGTGGCCTGGAGATCCCCAACCACTAATGTTTCCTTCACATTAGATCTCATCAGCCAACAGTTGCCATCAGCTTCAGTTTTTGTACACCGACTCTGATCTGAGTCCTTATGACAGTATATAACTCACCTATGGCATAGAGCCCTTCACTGCTCATCTATAAAGGTCCTTTTACATAGATCGATTGATTAGGCAAATTATTGTGGATGAACATTTGTATAAACACTAGTTTCTGATCATCTGCCAGTGTAAAAAGAACCTGCAAGCACCCAATGAACAAGCAAACGTTCGTTTATTGGGCAATGGTGTCATTCAGCTGGCACCAAAAAATCTGTGTAGCAGATCACACTAAACAATGGTCTGCTGTGCTGGAACAATGATTTTTTATTTATAGAGAAAAGCAATTGCTGTATCGATCCCTTGTCCCCATACAGCAGAGGTGATTGCTACATGTAAAAGCATCCCTCATCTCAGCTGATGATCGTGCAGTTATCGGGAGCGTCTGCTTCATTCCCCATGATATGCCAGATCACCTCTACTTGTAAAAGGACCTTTAGTTGCTAATGAGCAAACAAGATGCTCTCCACAAGATTAGTAGTTAAACCACAGATTAGTGTAATTACAGCAAAGTGGTGAGGTGATATAATATTTAGTTAGGCACAACCGTGAGTATAAACATGTTACATGTTGGTTTACGCAAGCCTTAAATTGTAACTGTCATATTTTTTCTTTGTATTTGCTAGTTTATTAGAGCTAGGCATGTATACCTGAGTTAGTCTGTCAATGGTTGTCAAAAGATCTGTAATTATCTTATAATAACAGCTTTCACTATTGTCTACTGTGCCTTTCCACTGTTTCCTTAAAGGGGTTCTCCGGGAATTAAGAAAATGAAAATACGCAAATATTACTTTATTATAAATGTATTCCTAAATACTTTTCATTAGTTATAATGACTCATTTTGTCTAGGGAGCAATGATTAGGAGAAACAAAATGGCCGCCATCCTATTAGTACGCACAAAACCTGTCCTAATCACACAGCATGACACGTTACTTCACAACACTGAACTAAAGAGCTGCCTAATCCTCCTCTCTGCTCTACCTGTCAAGGATTATGATCCTGACTACAGTTTAACATGATATTTAGCTGAATCTTTGTGCTAATGGAGTTTATCAGGAGACATGAAGTACAGAGAGAACAGACAGTGGTAATGTGGAGCTGTGGTAATGGAGACTGTATACAATTGCTGCTGCTCATAAGCCACATCTGCTCATAAACTCCATTCCTACAGAAATTCAGCTAAAGATCTTATCATCTGTGTTCAGATCATAATCCCTGAGAGGATGATGAGGCAGCTCTTTAGCTCAGTGTTGTGAAGTAACTTGTCCTGCTGTGTGATTAAGACAGGTTTTGTGTGTACTAATAGGACGGCAGCCATTTTATTTCTCCTAATGATTGCTCCCCAAACAAAATGATCCATTTTAACTAATGAAAGGTATTTGGGAATATATTTATAATAAAGTAATATTTAAGTATTTTCATTTTCTTAATTCCTGGAGAACCCCTTTAAAAGTCTGTTGCTATGGCTTGTCTGTCTTCCCTTTAGTGTAAACAGAAGACAGAGGGGTGGACCTCCACGCTGCATGCCTGCTTTAGAGTAAAGAGGCGTGTCTCTCATTAATCCAATCTGATTGGCTGACAGGAAGCTGCTGGCTACAGCAAGTGTGTATGTGAAATGAGGGAAGGCAGTTTTGGCCTCAGAGAACTGGCAGAGGAGCAGTAACATATGCTAAAATTGATTTTATGAAAACATGACAGTTACACTTTAAGCAAGTGCAATCTTCTGTTAAGGTCAATGTTGATACAATATCAGGTTAAAATGTGTGACTAGGGCTCAGGCAACTGATGATCAGTGACATAACTACAGGGGAAGCGGCTGCTAAGGGGGCCCAAGTTGAGAAGGCGCCCAGAAGCAGTGTCTTTTCTAAAACAATTCAGGCTAGGCCTGGCCCCCTCCAGATGCAGTCACATTGGGGGCCCGTGTCTGTTATAGGTATACATACCACAGTAAATAGTAAATAGTAATAGTAAAAAAGCAGACAAGCCCTCTAAAGGGGATGAGGAGGTGATGCCCCATGCGTTCACTGCTTCCTGGTCATTACACTACGTGTCATCTCTTTTGCAGCAGGGTTACAGTGTAATTGCAAGTATTTGCTCCATTGAAGTGAATGGAGTGAGTACTTGTAACTACACTGCACCTCTGAGAGGACAGGTAGGGTAATGAAGAGGAAGTGGCACTTGCATGTAGCACCGACTCTTTTTCAAACAGCTGATCAGATATTAATGACCTTTCCTGAGGAAGGATGGGGGGAACCATTTTACCATTACCATTTACCATTTACCTTAGGTAGCAGTAACACTAGGTGCCAGCTGTCAGGGGGGTGGTCAGATGCAATGTGCACTTCCATCAATACAGATGAAAGCGCTCTTTGCTAGAGCGTATGAGCGCTTGTGTTTCTTTCACTTACTGACCGCTCAGCTCCCCACACTCCTTCCCTCCTCCAGCTGTCTGCTCTTTGCTTCACCATTCAGCCCTGCAGGCACAGATCGCTTTGCCTGGGAATCTGCCTGTGCACTCCTCCCACACAGTGCCGCAGCACGATCTGTACCTGCAGAGGAGAGCTGGAGGGGATCTGATCATCAGGAACGGGACATGGTGAGTAGTTACTATTTTTTTATTTTATTATGACTGATGGGGCACAGGGAAGGTATTACTACTGTGAAGGGGGCAGAGAGAGGACATTACTAGTCTGCAGGGGCGCAGAGAAGGCATTACTATGGGAAGAGGGCAGAGAGGGCATAACTGCTGGGAGGGGGCACAATGTGGGTATAACTACTGTGAAAGGGCACAATGGGGGCATAAATACTGTGGGGAGGAAAAATGAAGGCAAAATGTTTTAAACTATGGGGGAGTTCCAGAAAAAAGACCTATCCCAGGTGTCAAACACCTTAGGCACAACACTGCTTGTTTCTTTCAAATTCGGCAAGTATGTGCCCTGGCCCCTGCCTCATATCAAAGAATGCCCTCCCTGACCTGTAAGTTCTGGGCATGAGGGAGGGCAGGGAATCTGGGACTGGAAAAGGAGAGGTGGTGAGAACGGGTAGTGGGGCCAGATACATGAGGGCACATTTGTGTGTGTACAGGGCAGACTGCAGCATGCAGCTGCATGACAGCCATCACAGTCTCCTGTACTATGGCATGCATGCATTTGTAAGCATGCCATAATAACCACTAGTACTAGGAGGAACAGCAGGGACAGAGGGGAGGCTGCCATGTACTGCATGCTATAGTACCGAGGCCTGACAGAGCAAGGAGTGGGCAAAGGTTGGGATGAAAATACAAATCACCCACAATTTTTTATATAAAGATAAATAAACATAAAAAAAAAGTTTTGCCGTATCCAAAAGCAAAAGAAAGAAAAAAATAAAAATATTTTTTCTGCATGGTGTAAGCTGTAACTAAAAACTAGAGATGAGCGAATCTATTTGCCAATTTGTAGATTCGTATTGAATCTTGGAAATTTTCAGCTGCGAAGCGAATCCCAATTTCTTAGGATTCGCTTCGTATTATTCATAAATCTTCACAAAATTTTACACGCTAATGATACGTTCGATAAGTATGAAACGGAAGAAACGTACGCATTATGCATGAGGCAGGACAATGACGATACGCCCAAACAACAGTGGGAAAGTAAAGATACGCCCCCTCCGAACTGGAAAAAAACAGCCCGGCCCACCGGGATCTAACTGTTTTGCATGTAATGTTTTGAAGTGCTCCACCCTCCTCTGAATTCTGAACCAGTTTGGACCAGCGCTGACCTCAGAGCAAGAGGCAAGCATCATAGCTAAAAAACAGCTGTGTTAATTGGAACGAGATGTATTTTGGAGACGACTTACCTGAACCACCACCCACCGAAGACATCAGGGTGTCACAAGTCTGCCAGAGAAACCCAGCTTCAGTGCCTGTGTGTTCCTTACCACCTGCTGAGGCTGCTGTTGCTGCGACTGGTGAAGCGGCTGGAGCATCTGCTTTGGCTTGTCTGGCTGGAGCGTCTGCTTTGGCTCATGCGGCTGGAACGTCTGCTTTGGCTAGTGCGGCGGATGTGGTTGGAGCGTCCACTTCGCTGCCCAGGAGGAGATCCACCCCACCAGAACCCAATTGTTCCACCATCTGTGACGGCCCATGCACAGACCCTCTGGGACTAAAAAACCGCAGTGGAGGACTGGGCCATCCAGGTACTCGACCACCCTAGGACGGCAGATCCTTCATTGGAACGGAGAAAGGGAACTGTGATTTGGTTTTCTGTTAGGAGAGGGTCTGGCTTCCTGCAGAATGATGAGGATGGAAAGGAGTATTTTGTGGACCGCAGGTCGGTGAAACGGCCGTACCTGCCACAAAATCGGCATAGCCTGTACGTGGGGGATCAGGTGGAGTACACCCCCATGGCGTCCCTGAAAGGCCCATTTGCGACCAGGGTTACCCTCCTTTCAAAGTCTCTGGTGCCTAAAACGGAACCAGAAGTGTGGCCAGATGAACCACCAGGTCCAGGACGCTTGTGCTGCATGCAGGAGTTCCCAGATGGCGTCCTCCGGTTCAGGGAAAAGCCGCAGCCTCAGCCGGAGCCTCTGATTTCTGGACTGCCAGCACCACCACCACAGTCCTTACAGCTGGGTCAGCTGACCACGTTATCGTTCAGCTTCTAATCCACGGTGGCCCACCAATACCAGCTGCCGTGGAAGACGAAGCCAGCAGCAGCCGGAGAAGCTGGGGCTTCTTTCCTGGATGCAACCTTTCCGGAACCGCTGCAGCCAGAAGTCCTTACCCCTGCTGTCCCGGCAGGAGCATCCAGAAAAGCGAAAATGGATGCAGCGTGCGTCACTACCACCCGGACCCAGTCAAGTCCAACTTCAGGAAGACGAGGGCACTGGCGTTCCACCACCGCAGCGAGCATGGCCTACAAGAGGCAGGAGCGTCCTCTGATGAGCTTCAGCAGCAGCTCGAGCGAGGAGGACTTCAGGTCCCTCATATGAGGAATCCAACTACTGGCAGTGTCAAGGACACTGCAGGAGGACCTATGTGAGCCACACCATGGACTGCACCTGACAGGTGAGATACTAGTTGGCAGTTGTTTTTGTTTAGTTTGTGTTGCCCCTGTTTGACTCTCACCCAGATGGGCATGGCTGTCAGGACTCCCCCCATTCTGCAGAAATGTCCCTGTTGCGCCAAAGTGCGCCTATTTTCCTTTTTACCCCCTTCTCAGGTTATTTGGGAGCCCCCTTTTCCAAAAAGGTTCTCTATTTGCTGGTATTCTCTATTATCCATGTGGATTACACATTACCTGTTTGGATTACAATTTAACCTCATGTGGATTACAATTGAATTTTGGAATATGTGTTCCAGACAGTCTTTTATCATGCCAACTAGGATCCATAAGGAGAGACTCAAACGTATATCAGAGCCTTTTATGCTTGCAAATGTGAAATTGATTGCACTAAAATGTTTGCATACTTATGTCTTTGCTGTATTTTAGCTACACTGTTTTTAATGGTTCAGCACATTAGCCCATTGTGTGTATTCTTTTTCTGGTACTGCAATGTGTCCTATTATGCACTTATTGTACGGTGTTTTTAGTAAATTATTCACTTATTGATAGCTAGCAGCAGTGAGCACCTTATTTTTCTAGTTCATATGGACTGCCTCTAAAGATTGTACGCCACAGCCTAGCTTCGTGCGTATGACACAATCGTGCGTCAATAGTACGCTAAGGATTCGTACGCACTTTTGTACGCTAATGCTTAGGTATTGCGTATTTTAACTACGCTGACTGTACATACGTAATTTGGGCATGTTTGCCAAAAATGTGTATTTTTTTTTACGTAGATTCGACAAATAAGTTCTTTTAAATATGAATCTTGTCAGAAATTCGGTGAATATTCGGCAAAGCAAATTTTGAATGATTCGCTCATCTCTACTAAAAACAATAAAAACACACGATTCACCATGTTCCCCCCAAAAAATTGAATAACAGTGATTAAAAAGTGCTCATACCCCAAAAATGGTACCAATAAAAACTAAATTTCGTCCACCAAAAAAAAGATCTCATTCAGCGCTGTAGACAGAAATCTAAAGTAAAAATTTGCTCTGGGGGCCAGTCAGTTCTAGATATGCCCCTGCTGATGATTCCTTGGTTAGGGTTGAGACAGGGCACATATGCAGACCTAAATTTGATACTAGCATTCCCTATAGCCACCACACTAGCATGCTGAAGGAATAAACATTTTGTTTAAACTTTTCATATGGTTTGTTGTGTCACACAATCGTCTATAGAGTCCTGTATATTCATTTAGAATTGACTGTAGCTTTCATTTTTTTTTTACTTTCAATTTGAATCCATTTTTTGTTCACATCCTGATAATATGTAATATACCTGCTTCGGGTTTCATGGACTAAACATGAGTGAAAAGTTAAAATTGTTAGAGAGACTAGTATGCTACTCTGGGTTTCTGAGCAATAATATATGCGTTGTCTGTGGGGGCACTCTTTCTCATTACCAAGAGTGCCTAGTATGCATAGTATGTATACAGAGTATTGTAGGCCAGGCAACACGATGTGCAAGATATGCAAATTAGCTCTCCCAAGCCAATCTAATTAGAGCAGATAAAACGTGCTAATTTTCCTATATTTTTCCTGGAAACCCATAGGAACATTGACTGGGTTACAATACTCCTCATGTATACTCAGTGCCCTCCATAAGGAGAAATAATACCCTAACCAAGGCTTCTCAGACAGCCAAGCAAATTTTGTTTGCTCATCTCTTTTAAAGGGCAGTTATCCAGAAAGAGCTGGGTTCCTGCCGTTCTGTTTTCATTTCCTTTTGGTATGAAAACTTGTATGTCTCATTTCCAGAGAAGAGCTAAGTGGGAACACAAGCACAGCAATAGATAAAAAAAAATCTTATTATGTAAAAGCACAGATTGAAGCATTTGAGGCTATCACCAGGAGAAAAACCAAAATGATGGGACCCATTGATGTGACCAAAACATGAGACCTCATAGATAATAGTTGACTGTAACAGTGACATCAGTATGTCTGGTCAGATTTTAATAGCTGCAGTCAGGGTCAGACTGGGACCTTAAAGTGGCCCTGGAAAAAAATACAAAAAGTGGCCTTGTTTTGTAGTTGGGTTTGATGTAAGGCAGGACCAGCACAAGTAGGCAGGGCCAGAAATACCATATTGCAGCAACAGACAGACAACAGACAGCAACAGACAGATTGCAGCATATTGCCCAACAGAGCCAAATACCACAGTCCATTACAAAATACTGCCGCCAGCAGCACAAAATACATCCCCAAAACCTTCAACTGGCCAGGCAGTAGGAGGGTTTAGGTGGCCCCCTGGTCATCAGCCCACTGGGAAATTTCCTGGTAAGGTATATTGACCAATCCACCCCTGGCTGAAGTCACAGGTTCTACTCTGGGGGAAAAAAATGTGGCATAGAAATAAGAATTAATTGAGGCATAGAAATAAGAAATAATTGTGGCATAGAAATAAGACAGAACACTGAGGGGATGTTGACATGCAATAGATTTATTGCAGAAATTTCTACAACTGAAAATAAGCTCTTTCGTACTTCTAAGTGGGGCTGTTTTTGCATCATGCGTCTGGATTCCCATTTGGATATACAGTACAAGAAGAATTAGGACTGCCATATTATATTTTCTAGTTTTACCAAAATCTAATCGGCATAAGCTTTTGCCAGAAGAACTGTCACCCGGCACATCTTTAGACTTCGAGTATATTAGAAAAGTATCTTCTCAGCTGTGGCTCTCAGGCTGGGTTAAATAGTTTCAGACCTGTCCTCATACCTCTTGGTTTTGTGAATGAATGTTGTGTGGCTGTTGCCGTATGGTTGTGGGTGCTGGTAGTCTGCGGCAGTCAGATTTTCTTTTTAGTAACTAGCTTTTATCACCAGTTGTTACCTAACAGGGAAATAAACCATTTTACTAATGACTTCAGCATAGAATGCTGGAGTTTGCCTGGGGCGTCACTATTCCATCACAGCAGGATTCCTGTCATTTACAGCATGTTGTGTCATGAATATGCTTACATAAGACGCCTGTGAATAACAAGGAGAACATTGTTCCTGCAATATTTATTAGATTATGTCAGCACGAAGAAAACCAAATGAAGTCACTTTAATACAGAAATTCTGAAATGGTGTTACACATGCACTGCAAACAGATCAAACAATGGGATATATGACAGAAATGTGCCATGACTGTAAAGACCTTTATACTCAGGTTGATAACTGACCGATCATTGATTCAAAGGGAGATTTGCCTGCAGCAATTTACCTCTCTGTATGGGGATGGACAATGCCTGCTCACTCATCCCCATACATATTTAATGTTTGCTAGAAGTAGATACTCTTTACTCAGAACAGTATGCTACTACCTCAAGCCCCAGAGGAGAAGGAGCAGAGGATAGGAGTGGTAGTGACTCTGGCTGCAATAGTCATTCACAGTGGCAATACTCAGACCGATGATCCCTAAGGCCAGGGCAGTGATAGAAGGGCACATGATTTCTTTTGTTAGGACACACCCTAATGTTGGGGCTCCTGTCTGATGGTAGTTGGGGAGTCCTTAGTGTTGTGGGTTTGATATGGTTGCAAGGCAGGAGATGTAAGTGGAGTGGCTGGCAAATGGTTCTGGAATCAATGTAGAAAATAAACAAGTCTCTCGTTACTAAAGTGCAGAATAGGTGTTGTAGTACACTTGACAGTATCAAAACACAGTTGCAAACAATTATTATTGCAGATCTTCCTAGATAGCTTGTATGGATATCAGTGATGATCGAGCACCCCGATGTTCGGGTGCTCGGGTGCTCTGGCCGAACACTAGGTGGTGCTCGAGTGCTCGGTCGAGCACCCGAGTACAATGGAAGTCAATGGGGGAAGACCAGGCACCCCCTGCTCGGATGAGGGAGGGTGTCTGGTCCATAGGGAAGCGTCAGAAAATGGTGGAAACACCACACAAATGGTTAGGGAACAGCATGGGGAGGATGTCTGGATGCATCTTGGACACCGAAGTCATTGTTATTAACAATGATGGCCGACTATTACGCCACTTCTACGGAATGACAAAAATACCCCCCCAAAACCCAAGATAACATCGATTTCACAGGAAATATTGTTAGGAAACATATATTTACTTGTACATAAAGCGCAAGTAGCAGCACGCCCTCACCCCTAATGTTTTACACGGTCAGCTCAGCAGCAGGCACTCGCCCCGAATGTTTTACACGGTCAGCTCAGCAGCAGGCACTCGCCCCTAATGTTTTAGATGGTCAGATCAGCAGCAGACCCTCACCCCAAATGTTTTTCAGTGTCAGCAGCACTGAACATCAACTTGTCAGGACCAGAGTGAAGAAGTAACATAGTAACATAGTTTATAAGGCCAAAAAAAGAAATCTGTCCATCCAGTTCGGCCTGTTATCCTGCAAGTTGATCCAGAGGAAGGCAAGAAACCCATGTGAGGTAGAAGCCAATATTCCTCACTTTAAGGGAAAAAATTCCTTCCCGAAGAGGAAGTAGTGGACGATGAAATCACTGGCCCAACATGGGAAGGAGGCAAGCTGAGCGAGGACAGCAGTAAAGAGAGGGAGGGATGCGCAGCACCGCAACAGGCTGTAAGAGGCGGTGGGGTGGCAAACAAGTGTGGACGATAAAAGAATTGTCATTTGCAACCTGTGCCGTCCCAAAATAAGCAGGGGCATGAACACTAGCAACCTGACCACCGCCAGCATGATCCTCATGGCAGCAAAGCACCCTAATAGGTGGGCCAAACGCCTGGATCCACAATCGGTGTCTGCGGGTCACACCACTGCCTCCTCTTCCCTGTGTTACGTGCTTGCCAAGACGCAGGCCCAGATGCCTCCCGCCCTGCACCTGGACCCTCGCAAGCACCATCAGCGAGCACATCCACTTCTGTGTCCCAGCGCACGTACAGATGTCCATACCCCAGGCCTTTGAACGAAAGCGAAAATACCCAGCCACCCAACCACAGGCCATAGCACTAAATGCACACATTTGCAAATTGCTGGTGCTGGAAATGTTGCCGTTTAGGCTTGTGGATACTGAGGCTTTTCGCAGTCTGATGGTGGCTGTCCCTCGTTACTCAGTATCTAGCCGCCACTATTTTTGCCGGTGTGCCCTCACCGCCTTACACCAGCATGTGTCCCGTAACATAACCCGTGCCCTGACCAATGCAGTTACTGGGAAGGTCCACTTAACAACTGACACATGGACAAGTGCTTCTGGCCAGGGACGCTACATTTCCCTGACGGCACACTGGGTGAACGTTGTGGAGGCTGGGAGCGAGTCATACCCTGGGATGGCACAGGTGCTACCGACACAAAGGATTGCGGGCCCTACTTCCATCAGGATTTCCGCCACCACCTACATTAGCGGTTGCAACCCCTCCTTCTCCTCCATCACTTCCATCTAGGAATTCTCATCTTGCAGCACCAGTCAGACTTCAGTCAGTAGCTGGAAGCAGTTTAGCACAGCGGTGGGGAAGCGGCAACAGGCTATGCTGAAACTTATTTGCTTAGGTGACAAACAACACACCGCCACAGTGCTATGGCAGGGTATAAGGGACTGGGCTGAGCTGTGGCTCGCGCCACTCAACCTACAACCAGGCGTGGTTGTGTCTGATAATGGCCGCAACTTGGTGGCGGCTTTGGAGCTCGGCAAGCTCACACACATACTGTCACGCTCAGGTGTGGGGGGAAAACCACACAGAACGTAGGAGAGAAAGAAGATTAGGCCTGGAAACTAAGAAAGGTAGATGGACAGGAAACCATGACTACCAGTATGAACAGGCCCCAAATGTAGGCGAGTTCATACACAGGAACTTAAACCAAACTGACCCTATGGGACCCTGGAACTAATGACAAGAATGAGTCTACCTGTTCCTCCAACAGGAAGGACGACCAGGAGTCTCCCTCAGGCCAAACAACTGCTTCAACTTAGTTATTCAGCGTTTTTTTTAAAAAAAACTACACTTTTTTGCCTGAGTTGCTGGTGAAGGTGGCCATTTCCGAAAGTCACCTACAGCTTCCGCCGGTCTGGCAATGCTGCAGCAGCGCTTACACTTGTCAGCTCACTGACTGCTGTGCGATCTGAGCACGCGCTGGAACCCTACCTGCTCTCAATAAAGACAAACAGCGCTGCATGTGGAAAAGGTTGTGATAAGCGCCCTAGTCTCACAACTAGCAGGGAAAAGTTTTGTAAAATGGTAAAGGATTACCTAGCTAACAATGTCAATGTCCTCAGCGATCCCTCGGTGCCTTATAAATATTGGGTGTCTAAGCTGGACACATGGCACGAACTGGCATTCTACACCTTTGAGGTGCTGGCCTGCCCTGATGCCAGTGTTTTTTCAGAGCGGTTATTTAGTCCCGCTGGGGGCATAATAACTGCTAAGCGCATCCACCTGTCAACTGAAAATGCTGACAGGTTGACGCTAATCAAAATGAACAAGGCCTGGATTGCCCCTGACTTCACTACCCCACCAGAGGACAGCGGCTGAACATAAAGGAACTTTAAATGTGTATTGAATACACTGTATTTCCATGAACCCCTTCCTCTTCTCATCCTCTTCCTCCAGCATATCAAATTGCTTATTAGGTTGCCCTCGCCTTTAAATATTTAAGAGGTTCACCAGCAGGCCCTCACCCCTAATTTTTTAACCTAAAAAAATTAACCTCACTCTGGTCCTCCTGACATGTTGACCTAACAAGAACCTGTCTTGCGCCGCCCTCCAAACTGAGACATGAAGCTAGGAGTTTTGGATGACTTTGTTTCTTGGGCTCTGCCAGCAGGCACAGTTTCACTGCGCCCAGAGACATCGCCTCTGCATTCACCATCAGCAGCACGCCCACTTCCCTGGCCCTTTCTGCTTGCCTTGCGCATATTATATAGTATATATGCAACTTTGTCATAAGTACAGTAGTGCAGATTTTTATTAAGTATATGATCAGAAAAATTTCACCAAATGTCAAATATTTAGAATGCGCAAACGTTATAGAGGAGCCGCAAATGAGTAACAACGGCCTAAATTAACGGTAGAAAAAATACCAACGTAGTGTTAGTGTCAGGGCACACTTGCGTTCTTTTTGCCACAAAAGAAAAAAAAATGCAGCCAGATATTACAATGGACTTTTGTGTCTTTTGAACAGAAATACTAGCCCTGCCTAGCCAAATCCTATCCCTACAGTATAGGTCCCTCCTTGGGCAAATTAAACTGCAGACGCAAATGAGGAACTGCGGCTTAAATTAACAGTATTAAATCTAACAACGGATGTCAGCTACATAGACTTTTGAACGGTTGTAATACGCTGCGCACCTAGCGTTATTGACAGGGCACACTTGGGGGTTTTTTTGCCACCAAAAAAAAATAAAAAACGCAGAAGGATTTAACAATGGACTTTTGTGTCTTTTGAACAATGATACTAACCCTGCCTATAGAAATTCTATCCCTACACAAGTCCCTCCTTGGCAAATGTTATACAGCAAGAAAGAAGTACTGCTGGCTTAACAGTAGAAATTATATCAAAGTATGTAAAAAATATAGTATACAGAGAGTAACCTACAGCATGCAGCAGCAGCACATGTGGCATTAATGGCAGGCCACCTAGTGCTATTTTCACCACCTTTAAACACCCCAAAAATAATAAAATATTGCTTTGTACCAGATATAATAGCCCTTAAAAGGGCTTTTGGGTCTTTTTTGAGCGATTTCTATCCCTGCCTAGCATGCTTCTCTCCCTACAATGTCTGTCCCTCCTTGCAGCAGCAGCACATGTGCGTTAATGGCAGGCCATTAATGGCAGCAATGTGGCGTTAATAGTGTATTCGGCCGAACATGGATATAAGCCAGGATAGGGATTGTAGTACTCCTTCCCTCTATCTCTCCAAAGCCTCTCTCTGCAGAATCTAAGGCTGGCAACGGTGACTGTAATTAAGATACAGCTGGCTAGGACTGTGTCCAAGCATGAAGGGTGTATTATCAATGTTCCTCTCACTGCAGTAAAGTCTCCATCAGCAAATACTTCACTGACTAACTTCAATGCTTGACCATGCAGACCCAGACCCTTCTTGGTTCTTTCTTTTCTCCCTCTGGAGTACTGTAAAGTAGTGATGGCTTACTAGATGCAAATATCCTCAGAGACAGTGATTCTCTGAAACTTAGGCCTAGTTTCTTGAGGAGTTAGCATATGTGACTTCCCTCACTTCCTCAGCTAACTCCATCCTGAGCCAGGGGCAGACCTTAGGTCCTTAGACAAGATCATTAACCCTGACTGATCCATACAGACATATGTTGTCACATTACAAGGCCTAAGTCAGCAGACTTGTACCTATGAAACCGGCTGCAGAACAAAAGGGTGACTGTACATGTGTAATTTTTTTTAGGGTGAGACTGGGGCAGGTTCCGGTACCACAGAGGGATCACTCTCTAAAATCAGCTGTATAGGCTAACGGATATAAAATATCTACAAAAAGCTTTAGGCTAGGGCTACATGTGTCACGTGACAATAAGGGAACAACTACACTGTGACATTTGTCACTTGACGTTCAATTTCACGCAATATTTTTTTGTAATGACAATGGTGTTGCAGTGGTCAACGATGTTACACTGCGACATCCGACATGCTACAACTGTGATGCGACAGTCGCACAAAAATCCAACCTGGATGTATTTTTTTTGGGACTGTCATGTTGCAGCATGTCGGATGTCACAGTGCAACACCCTTGCCCATTGCCCATTGCAACACCATTGTCATTACAAAAAATGAGATCATTGACTTTCATTATAAAAAATGTTGTGCGACATTTCTGCGACAAGAAATCATCTGTGTAGCTTTAGCCACATGTAGCCACGTCAGTGAAAAAAGGGAAATTTACTGAAGCATCCTATTGTTCTTCAGAGGAGATGGTGCAAAATTTTCACCAGTATAAGCAATTTCTTAAGAATTTGTAAAACACTAAGAAACAATCTTGTTTTCTATGAATTCTTCTCCAGCAGTAGGGAGTACATGTCCTAATTTCTCAGAAAAAGGTGTGTAAGCTTACAATGCCTTCTTACAGAAAAGGTGCAAGAAATCTGTGAGGTAAAACAAGTAGAACCAGGAAACAACAATTCAGTGAAGTGGACAGGAAGTCTGATGACTAAAGCTAGGACTGCCAATAAATCAGGATAGACAGTTCAGTGCATAAAACTATAGTAATATGAAGTAAAAATATGTTAGATATGTTTCCTGACATGGTCATGGGGTTGTCTGATATTAAATGCAGCACCTCTTGTCCATGGGTGTCTTATTCCACTGAATGAGGCTCAGCTGTACTGCTAGACACAGCCTGTACACCTGTGTGGCACTTCTTCTGAGAACAAAGGTTTTTTTTCTTAACTCACACAGGCGCTTTAAGGCTTATTGTGTTAAAGATCCGTTTGTTCATACAGACTCCTATTCTTCAACAGTTTTTTTTATTTATACCTTACCATAAAAATTACCTGGAGACACCACCATATAAGAAACAGCTCCATCAGTCCATTCACATCCATTGTAATTGGCACTTGACAAAACTGGACCTATTGTATGTATAGGAGCAAAAAAGGGAGCCCCTTCTACCCCGGAGGTTTTTTCGGTTATACATTTTCGTTTTGCGCTCCCTGCCTTCAAACAGCCATAACTGTTTTATTTTTCTGTTCACATAGCTTGTTTTTTGCGGGACAAGTTGTACTTTCCAACGCCACCATTTAATATTGCATATGGTGTAGTGGAAAGAGGGAAAAAAATTCCAAATTGGGTGAAATTGCAAAAAAAACGCTATTCCGCTACAGTTCTACGGGTTTCTTATTTACAGCGTTCGATGTTCATTAAAACTGACCAGTTACTTTCATTCTACTGGTCAGTACGAATCCGGCGATACCTAATATGTATAGTTTTTCCTGCGTTTAGATGGTGATAAAAAAATTTTTTTCTTGTCATATCTTGACCCCTATAACTTTTTGGTATATTTTGGTATTTTTGGAGCTGTATGGGGGCTCATTTTTTGCGGGGCGATCTGAAGTTTTTATTGATACCATTCTGGGGTGTGTATGACTTTTTAATCACTTTTTATTTAATTTTTTTAGAAAAAAAAGCGACAAAAAACTGCGAATCGCCATTTGGACGCTTTTTTCCGCCACACAATTCGCCGTATTGGAATTTTTTTTTATATTTTAAAAGTACGGGCATTTTCAGTCACGGTAATACCCATGATGTCCATATTTATTGTTATTTAGGTATTTATTTTTTAATTATACGGAAAGGGGGGTGATTTGAACTTTTATATATTTTTTATTTTTTAACATTTTTTTATTTTTTTGTGATTATTTTAAAGCTCATATATGAGCTAATATATTGTGTTTTTTTTTTTCTTAATGAGCAATCAGGGATTTACTAGATGGAGTTAAATCCCAAAAGTGCTCATTTCTTATCCTGGCCTGCCATCTAGTGGCCAGAATAAGAATTGCAGTTTGAAAACTGTAATCCTCACCAGCGAGGATTACAGTTTTCATATGGTGTACAGACACCCCGATTGGCCACTCGGGGCGTCTGTACACCACCCGGAAGCGTACGCTTCCGGGTTCAGACGCATCCTGATGCCGTGATCACGTGTGATCACGGCATCAGAAAGCCCAGGAAGACGCCGCCGATGGCGGTAAGTAGCGGCAAGTCTCTGCTGTTAGAAACAGCAGCGACTCGCCGACCATGACGCCCGCCTGCACCCGCGAGCGGGCGTCATGTCCCCGCACCGCACCAGCACCGTACATGACTTCCACCGTACATGTACAGTAACAACTATTTTATGAGGTATCACAATCTGCTTTAAAAGCAGAGACATTCAAATTTCAAAAATTATGAATTTTCCAAATTTTCTGTAAATTTTGGAATTTTTATAAATAAAGGTGAAACATATTGACTCAAATTTACCACTAACATGAAGTACAATATGTCACGAGAAAACAATCTCAGAATCGCTTAGATAAGTAAAAGCATTCCAGAGTTATTACCACATAAAGTGAAACATGTCAGATTTCAAAAATGTAGCTTGGTCCTTAAGGTGAAAACTGGCTGTGTCTTGAAGGGGTTAAAAATAGAGGTCAAATAAAACTCAAATACACAGGGTGTCCCCCAACAGTGAAAAGTTTGATTTTATTGTGAAAAAAAATGGAGCAAAACGTAAAATATGATCAAATAACACCTGTATTAACCCAGACCAACTTTTTTAACTTGTGTAACCAGTATTTTTTGTTGGGAAAGGTGTCAACCCTAAAAAATTATTGCGATATTCTGACCCTGATACCTTTTTTTTATAGTTATGTCTACGGAGATGTGTGGGGGCTCATTTTTGTGGGGCGATCTGTCGTTATGACAATCCCATTTTGGGGTGTGTATGACTTGATCACTTTTTATTCAAAAGTGATGAAAAAACGTGAATCGGCCTTTTTTAATTTTTTTCTGTTATGTCATTCACCATATGAGCTAACTTTTTAAAATATTATGTATTATATCTGTATAGAAATCACTATATCACAGTTCAGTGCTGCCATCTAGTTGCCTGAACTGGGATATACTAACAATGAGCCTGGAAGCCTAGTACAGGCTGCAGTTTATTTATAGAACAGGGTGCTTTCCCCGATCTCTGCTGGGGGAACGCGTGTCTGAAGAGGAATCCTACGCTTCCGGTTTTTAATTCTTAGATGCCGTGAGGTGAATTCATTGTGTGAGGGGAGTATGTGAGAAGCTTCATGGGGTGTAAATCAGTGAGGGAGGGCCAGAAACAACAGAACGTAACTGTGTTGTTAGTACATTATTACAATATTTGGGGCCCCACTTTTGATTTTGCCCAGGGCCACATTTTGTCTGGTTCACAGGTTACATGATGATTGAAATGTGAAATGTATGATTGCATGGGGCCCCAGAAATCACTAAAATGTGAGCCCTGAGTCTTCTTTCTTCCTCACTGCATTTATGTAAAAGCGTTTTAATGTGGTCGTGTATAAGCCGTGCTGTGGATGAAACAGTAGTCAGCTGTCTCAGTCAGTCCCATATATGCACTGCCATCCCTCAACTCAAATTCCTCCTGTGTGGGGAGCATGTGTAGATGCCATATTACGGGAACATTATTACTATTTTATTTCATCGTATTATCAATATATTATATTTGATGAACCTACACGTCAGTGCAGAACTAGAAGTTCCATAATGTTAATTCAGGCAGGGAACTGGTATTCGTGCAGACATCCAATCTGTAAGATGTTCTCATGATTGTTATGCAAACTTTGGGTGTATGTAGCCCAACACATGGAAATCCTGCCAGTTATGTCTTCATTTTATTGAGATATATATACCATACTGTTATGATGTGTTTTCTATCACAATGGTATGGTTGTATATCAACCATAATGTAAAAATGACTCCTTCACAATCTATATGCCATGTCCTGATGTAATGCAGTCTACAAAATGGTTGGGGCAGATTTATCAAGATATGGCATTTTTGTGGCATGAAAAAAAATCTCAAGATGCACATTTGTGACTTTTTCAATGGCACTTGTGCAAAAATGTTTGGCATGTGCTGTTTCTCTACCACCTCACCACTTTACCAATAAGGGGGCCTGACGAGGGTGGGAAGGGATGGGGCTGGAGTAGATTTCAGTTCAGTGCATGGACTGCCCGATGCAGTGTCTAATTAAGGTGTACACCTTGTCATAAATCAGGCACATGGCGGTGTATGCCGGGTTATGAGAATTTTCCCTATTGAGGTGGTTAATTATGAGATTTCAACCAATGGAAATGTAGAGCATTTCCACGTAAAGAAGACTATACACTCATGCCTCTAAAGAACAGATCACCAGTGATATAAGATTACCTGACATGTCAATAAACAATATATTATAAAGAATGAGCTAAGCTACAGTATGGAAATGGATTTTAAGACAATTCCCTGGGAAAATACACAGACAAGCTATCCTGTGCTGACATGTTGGCCCCCCAGATATTGTACATCTCAGTGAATACAGAATGACGATATTACATTTGTGAATCAAGAAATTCTCAAATGTCTGACTCACAGCCTTGTTACAAAAGTAGCTCATTATATCATCGTGACTGGAAATCTATCTAACCTTTCAGAGAATAGCAGTTAAAGCAGTTATATGCTACTTCAGAGATAAGGCTTGGAGGTTTTCTCACTTCAGCAAATGGCATTTATCATGTACAGGAAGTTGATACAAGCCACTTACTAATGTATTGATTGTCCATATTGCTTTCTTTGCTGGCTGGATTCATTTTCCATTACATTATACACTGTTCCTTTCCAGGGGTTATGATCCCCACTGAAGCGCATATATGAGGTGCTCAGGAAGGGAGTTGCTGCACATGCGTGCCTACAGGTATGTGTTCTCCCACTGTCCCGGCCACCAGAGAGGCCTACCCCTTTTCCTATAGTGTGCAAGCATGGTCACCACTGCTGGATTGCAGGGTTGTCATAACCCCTGAGATTGAAGAATGATTCAAGGCAGCATAGGAGGCAATATGGAAGTAATCTGGACCATTACAATACCTTAGTAAGTGCCTTTTATTAACTTTGTCTACATGAAATATGCCATTTGCTGAAGTGACACAACCCCTTTAAATAATATATCAAGTCCACTGCTCTTACTGCCTAATACATGCTTAACCCCTTCAACCCCGGGCCTGTTTTCACCTTCCTGCCCAGGCCATTTTTTGCAAATCTGACATGTCACTTTATGTGGTAATAATTTTGGAACACTTTTACTTATCCAGGCCATTCTGAGATTGTTTTCGCATCACATATTGTGCTTCACAACAGTGGCAAAATATTTCATTTTTATTTATAAAAAAAATACCAAATTTACCAAATATTTTGAAAAATTAGCAAATTTCCAAATTTTAATTTCTCTACTTTCAAAATACATAGTAATACCTCCAAAAATAGTTATTATTTTACATTCCCCATATGTCTACTTTACGTTGGCAACATTTTATAAATGTCATTTTACTTTTTTAGGACGTTAGAAGGCTTAGATGTTTAGAAGCCATTTTTCACATTTTCAACAAAATTTCCAAAACCATTTTTTTAAGCACCAATTCAGATATACAGTGATTTTGAGGGGCTTACGTAATAAAAAAAACACCCTTGGATGTTGGTGCCCTGGATGTTGAGTTTGACCGTGTCGGACGGCTGGGCCCTGGTGTTTTGTGACGCCAGTGTCTTTTTAAAGGTAGACACACCCTTTGTAATGATGAGGAGGCAGTTTGGGATGAACAAGGTACTGTTTACTGGATTACTGAGTCCTCCTTGTTGGTACAGATAATGCACATAGAGATAGTTCACAAAAGGATTGGGATGGTAGGCTTTCCAAGTAGGCTGGGTCTCTAATAGAGATGAGCGAGTAGTGTTCGATCGAGCTGGTATTCGATCGAATACTACGATATTCGGCACACTCGATTTCAATCGAGTATAACGGCGATGGCGCACTTAGAATTCGTTTCCCCTCCCACCTTCCCTGGCGCTCTTTTTCCACCAATCAACATGCAGGGGGGGTATGACAGGCACGCTGAGCACGCTGGCAGCGCGAAAACAGCGTCTACATGCATTGGCTGGAAAAACCATGTGACCTCGAATATTAAAAACTCAGCTCTTCCTGCTCGTACGCATATGCTGCGTGAACTTAGTCAGGGACAGAGGCTGGAGAAGGGAGAGACAGATTTTAGCTGTTGGACAGGCAGGAGCGTGAATAAAAGCCCTTATCAGGGCTACTACAGTGGACTTCAGTGATAGGTTTACTACAATATAGACTTTACAGAGAACGGCTGCTGTATTCAGGGATAGCTGCTGGAGTAGGGACAGAGAGAGGCATTAGTGGTGTATTAGGTGCTCTGCTACATACCAAACTATATTTGGCACTACTGCTGTGTACCTTGAAATATACAATATCTAGGCCTTTTAATTGGCAACTGTACTGTGCGTTCTCTTGCTAAATAATTTCACATACCTGCTGTAAATACCCACCGTCTGTTCAGTTAGTACACGGCTGTGTACTTTGAAATATACAATATCTAGGCATTTTAATAGGCCACTGTACTGTGCGTTCTCTTGCTAAATTATCTCACATACCTGGTGTAAATACCCACCGTCTGTTCAGTTACTACACGGCTGTGTACTTTGAAATATACAATATCTAGGCCATTTAATAGGCCACTGTACTGTGCGTTCTCTTGTTAAATTATCTCACATACCTGGTGTAAATACCCACCGTCTGTTCAGTTACTACACGGCTTTGTACTTTGAAATATACAATATCTAGGCCATTTAATAGGCCACTGTACTGTGCGTTCTCTTGTTAAATTATCTCACATACCTGGTGTAAATACCCACCGTCTGTTCAGTTACTACACGGCTTTGTACTTTGAAATATACAATATCTAGGCCATTTAATAGGCCACTGTACTGTGCGTTTTCTTGTTAAATTATCTCACATACCTGGTGTACATACCCACCGTCTGTTCAGTTACTACACGGCTGTGTACTTTGAAATATACAATATCTAGGCCATTTTAATAGGCCACTGTACTGTGCGTTCTCTTGTTAAATTATCTCACATACCTGGTGTAAATACCCACCGTCTGTTCAGTTACTACACGGCTTTGTACTTTGAAATATACAATATCTAGGCCATTTAATAGGCCACTGTACTGTGCGTTTCTTGTTTAAATTATCTCACATACCTGGTGTACATACCCACCGTCTGTTCAGTTACTACACGGCTTTGTACTTTGAAATATACAATATCTAGGCATTTTAATAGGCCACTGTACTGTGCGTTCTCTTGCTAAATTATCTCACATACCTGGTGTAAATACCCACCGTCTGTTCAGTTACTACACGGCTGTGTACTTTGAAATATACAATATCTAGGCCATTTAATAGGCCACTGTACTGTGCGTTCTCTTGT